>OX443564.1:61979224-62149844 GCA_949372485.1 Cheilosia soror
CGGCTTGCCCTATGACTGCGCCTCTATATATAAAAATGTTAATTTGGTTTGTGTACACTTCAAAAACTCGAAGAGTTCTTCGAGCTCAAATACCCAGACAATCATGGATATTGGGCCCCAGAGAGTTTTTGTGAAGTTTGTTCAAAATTAGACCAAGGGGCGTGGCACCTCTCATACGAACACAAACTTTGCAAGCGCTATGCGAGATAAACTTGGAACATTAATGTACATTGTAATTTCTGAGCACGGGCAAAGCAGGGCGGATACAGCTATTATAAATATAAAACAAGGAAACTAACTGACTGTGACTATAACTCTCTGTGTAACAAATCCTGAGGGATGCACGAGCGAAGGCGCTGGCAAAAGCTTAATATATAAAGACACAAACCTGGCTAAAACAGATAAAGTGCGCTCATCTGAAGTCAATTTAGCTAGGGCCTCAAGTAATAGTAAAACGTGATGTTTTCAATTATCTTTAGAGTTTTGAAACCATTTTTTTTAAATTACCTATAAAGTATTTTAACCTGTCAAAATGAAATACGTTTTGTTATTGTTATTCCGTTATCAAACTTTTTACAGATTGCTGGTTTCTAAGAACTTTTTGAAAAGATCCTTAGTGTTTCCTCACTTTTGACACTCACTGTTCATGCAACAATTAATTATTGTCTATTAAAAGCGAATAGCCCTATACCTATGCGTTCAAGAAGCACACAAAAAAGCAATTACCTACCTAACTTGTGTATAACATGAGCTCATTAGTTCATATAAATGTTCACTTACTATACAAACTATGCATCTAAACTATAATAGTTCTCAGTCGGTTGCGACTCACAAACTGTAGTGTAGTACAAATAATTTCACACTTCTGTAACTCTGATACAACTTTGTAAAGTGGGACAAATTTAAATTAATACGATGTCCAAACTTCACTACTGGAAAACGTGATTTGATTTTCGATTTCATTACTACTAGAAACACATATACCTACAGTGCACAACGTTTCATCAGTGTAAAGCGGCATAAACGTTCTTTAACCTAAGTATCTCTTGGCCAATAGCTGTACTGTTCGATTGTTAGAGATACAAAATATGCTGCTATGCCACCGGTAAATGGTTCTCTTTTTGTAGTGATTTTCCACACATTTTTCCAATTGACTGATAGAGCGTGTAGCAGTAGAGTAGACTGTATAGATATTTTTGATTGAAGTTTGAGGACTTGTGTAAAGTACCTACGATAGCAACAAAAAAATTACAAATGTGCCGAACTAATGTAATAGATTCTATCTTTAAACGGAGCAGTCCTAGATTGGCGCTTAAGTTATTTCTTTGACATCGTTTGAAAAGCAGACTTTACTTTCCTGCAGTGGTGATACTACTGACAATTTCTGATGTGATGAAAACTTATTGCCGAATTTACGTTTCAGTGAATTCTTTTGCAACAACTGACTATAAGCACACAAAAGCAACTACTTTCTTGTTTGCTCAAATTATAATTATTTCTCTGGCAATGCCAATTTTCTGCTAAGTTTTGCCTATCCTATACTAATAATCATTTTTAACCTTCACCCGAAAAATTTTGTAGGTCAGAGTATACATTTTTTTATATGCGAAATGTTGACATTGTAAAATTCGTAAAAATTAACCTGGACAGTAAAAATATTTATTAGTACTACGCAATGTTAATTTTTAACTCCATAGTACATACCTCCCTCTGCACTCCTCTTTTGATTATGTGCTGTGGTTTACAATTTACAGATCGTGATGATTGAGTTAAGTTGCAAGATTCTTCCATTTCTCATTAGCACATGAGTATGAAAAAACATCCCTCATCATCACTTTATTCTCATCATATGTATCAGAGGGAGTCTTTATTTGCACTATATTCGTATCGAATACAAATATGTATACTTCAAATCTGAATCGAAAGGTTTACAACCTTTCAAGCCTATAAAACTTGACACAATTAATAAAAATTTCAAAAACAACCTTTTTATATTAAAAACAAAAATTAAATATCTATAGTATTCGTTTTTGTTATCTTGCATTTTGAGAACGTACAACAAGTATTCCGGCTTTTTCAGGACAGTTATAATCCAGTGCTGCCAGTGTTTTGTCATAAGAATTACCACGTAAAAAAAAATCCCTTTTTTCCCTCGCCTGGCTCGAAAAAGTACCTCAGATTCCCACGCATGTTTTTAAAAGGAAAACATGGGGAATAACCTTAGTGTATTCCAGGCAAAGCTCTATAGATACTCAAGAATGAGCCAACCACATCAAACAAATTAGCATCAAAGCCGTTCACATCTATATATTTCCGGACAGTCAAGCAGCTATAAAGGTCCTTAGCTCACCTTTCATTGGATCCAAATCAGTATTACTCTATGACTATTTCAACACCATTCAAAGGCTTAGCTTCAAAGGTTCCGGAAAATGTTTAGAATTATATTATCCGACGCATAACGCTATCCGACAGATGGAGTGTGGCAATAAAATCCCTGTGATACTAGTTTCTAAGATTCTTGTCTGTCAATTATTTATTTACAACTAGTTTGTCATAGTGTTTATGTATTATGAATATTTTTCAGTGTACATGATAAAATTGTTCCAAATACTTTTCACATAGAGGCTGCTGTATAGAAATTTGTTTTCTAACAAATCAAATAAATCCATATTGTGGCTGCAATCTCATCAACGAAAAAATGCTCTAAAACTATGTTTTTTTCCAGCCACTTCAAATAAATATTTGCTTAAGGGCTTTAACAGCGACATTTAAACCGCTTGATAGGCTATCCCATAGACTTTATTTGTTAGATAATATCACTATCCGAGACTTTTAAAACCAAAAGCTGATGTTCATCTCGCAGATAAGTTCCTGATAGGCTATTCGAGACTGTATCAGCTAATCTTGAAACTGGCCTTATCCTCGGGAACAAAACCAAATTTGGTGGGTTCCTGTCAATGAAGGCTTCGAAGGAAACGAAAAGCAGACGAATGGGACCGGAACCCCAAAATTGGCTAAAAACTTAGTCATAAAAAGCTGGGAACATACAAAATATATCTCATATTGGGAGAATATCCCAGGTTTAACAACGCTCATAGCAGACATGATATCAGAAATCTTGTATAGGATTCCTTAATAGGGCATCATGTGTTACAATACTACATAAGCCTTAAAAAAATCCAGCCAACTCAGCGAAGAGCAGGCTATATGTATGAAAGAAGACGAAACAACATTATATGTGCGAATTTGGAAGGAATATCTTCTCCAGGGACCAACTGGACCCGAAAGATTTGAAAAAAATCCTCTGCAGCAGTATCATAAACTTTACAAAAAAAGTGGAAAACCTTCTAGCCCCTAAGACCTCTTTCTAATGTATGGTACAACATGTACAGCTTAAACAGATCGACGTGCCGCTTTTATCGCCTAGGCTTGGATAAAAAGCGAGGATATGATAGTCAGTCTTCATTAGTTATTGCAAAAAGGAAAAGGCGAATATACGATAATATCGGAAATTCGCACCAGGCGCAAATTACTTTTTATCTTATATTTGAATCGGAAATTCGGACCCCCAACAAAAGCCAGGTTTGATGGTCCGAGTTGATCTTCTTAAAATAGAACTTCTATTGTTTCTATTGTGATCTGGAACATTAAGTTGATGTTCTTGATTCAAATGTTGTCCATTAGTGTTGCATTCTCATAGCACTCATGGAACACTTTTCGTTGGTGAACACCGAAAGCTGAAACTTCCAGTGAAGAGTCTAGATCGAGAATAGACATCTTTATAAATTCTTTCATCGTTCGATTCTTGAGGGCTTTTGTTGGGGGTGCGATGTTCCGATTTATTTTAAAGAGTGCGGAAATTCGCACCCTGGGTGCTGGGAACACGCACCCTGGGTGCGAATTTCTAGTAAATCTGCAAAAAACAGGGGTCGCATTCTGTAAAATACGAAACGAAAACCGCTTTCGTTTTCACTAAACAGTGAAATGGCTTTATCATATCTGTGGCAATAGACAGAGACGATATCGTTCGGTCGTTTTCATTTTACGTTATATGGCCCCAGGTCTTCTTTCTTTTTGTGTCAATACAAGCGCTTGTTAATGAGTACAAAAATTCCCTCAAAAAGGGAAATTTTCCACAATCTGTTGGAACTAAATCTTGGATGTTTGTCAGACGTTCGCGAGATGTTGCGCAGTGGAAAAAACCTTAAGATTTACTTTGTATTTTTCCGGGGATTGAAAACTCGTACAGTAGTCCAGCTTGACGCCATTTCTTCTTGTTTACTTCTGGTAGAGCTATGTAAAGTCACATTTCCGATAAACCGCGAACTATTCAGAGCAAGTTATATTCACCGCATTATTGGGGACATGGAGTCCCGAATTCTCTAGATAATATACATTCGCTAAAATTGCCGAAAAGGTTAAATGTCCGAAATTGCCCTTAAAAAATAATGCCATGAGACATGAGCCATTTTTTTATAATTTAGTTAAAGCAAAAATTCCAAAAGCAGACTATTTGTTGAACTAAAGAAAATGCTCGGTTGTCAGTATTATCATCTGTATGAAGAAACTAGAGACTTGACTAAATATTTCTTGACATTGCACAATAGACATTTTTTGGTAGATAAAAGTGCAGAAGACTTCAACAGCCTCAGGGCATTTTAAAAAAAACTCAGCAACCCAGCAGCGATTATAAAAGTGCTTTTGGAATCAACCAGAAGGCTGTCAATGAGCGTTTCATCAGCTTAGCGATCCTTCAATTGTCCGAAAATGATAAAATAGCCTTTGCCGCAAGTCAAACGATTCAACCGCACTCCAGATTAACACCAATTCAGTCTTTTCAAAAACAAGCATTTGTAATCATGCCTTTTACTACCCTACTCATTAAATATGTAGATCTTAGATGTAACGATTGAGAATTTTATTTTGTTAACTTGATTCAAGTTTTGATTTATTTCTGGCAAAATGAGCCATCAGCCTAAGTTAAATAATTGCCTTACATTCCGAATCCTGGTTAGTTCAAAAACAAAATAATCGATAAATACATGTATTTTTCAAAAGTGAACGTGTTTCCATTTCAGTCATACCCAGCACCATGTCGTTATAATTAAAATTAATGTATGAAATGCGAGTTTCTCGGCAACACGTTGTAAGCCGATTAATCAACTTTTGACATGCATCCAGTTACGAAAACCATTGGTACATCTTAATCACAACAAATCTGGAAATCCTTTCCTTTTTTTTTGCAGTTGGTACCTACATTCTACATACAAATTTATGTCAACAAAACTTGCTAATAGCAACCTCTTAACCTTTTACAGTATATAAATAAAGTGCCAACACTTGGTCTGCCTTTTGGAAAATGGTTGTTGTTTTTTTTCGCGAACTACAATATTTAACGCTCCATCACTAGAGGGCCTTGAAAAGGTTGCCAACTTGCTTCATTTATTTGAAAGTATGCATTTAAGTCCAACGAAAACAAAAAACTTGTTCAGCATAAAGCTGTTAACGAGCTTACGAAATGGATAAATAAATGCTGAATCATTGGACGCTTTTGACCCTTCTTGCGGTGTTGTGACGGACAACATACTCCAATATCTCAAATGACAACTACACAACGTGCGCAGTAGATCCAATTAATGGTCATAAAGTGATCGAAAAAACATCAAAACATACTCAAGACTCAAGATCCATGCAAACAAAAAAAAAAATAACCCATACATGGCCATAATATTCGGTTCAAAGCGTGTCTTCAGTGTTTGTGTATCTCTAACTTGAATCTCTGAAGTGAGTTGCTATCTGAACCTATTTCAATGGCCGCTTTGTGTCTATGCAGTGAACATCTAGTCGCAGATACGTCTAATCCACTCGAGCGATTTGCCAATAGTATTTTCGTTTTCATTTGAATATTCTCGCGATTATTGCAATTGAAGCAA
The DNA here is from genome assembly GCA_949372485.1 of Cheilosia soror. NCBI lineage: Eukaryota > Metazoa > Arthropoda > Insecta > Diptera > Syrphidae > Cheilosia > Cheilosia soror. The sequence continues at coordinate 61,985,158 of OX443564.1, forward strand.
AAGCGGGAAAAAAATATGAATTTCCAATTTGCATTGATTACTCGTATCGTATCTCGTATGATGCTTTGAAGTCTCTTGAATTTTTGTAGATTGGCGCCGCCGGGGGCCGCCGCGTCGTACAACTGAACTGGAACAACAAGTTTAGAGTTTTTATTTTATTTTACTCCATGGCGTTGATTCAATTTGTGTTTCTCCATTTGTCTGTTCATCGAGTTAATAAATTTTTTTTTTTTTATCAGCTATTTAAAAAAGTAAACAAAAACGAATTAACAGAAAACAAACACAAATAACGACCTTGACCTTCATACTGAACCACCAGAAATCTCAAAGTATACCCTCCTAGTTATACGAGCTATTCAAGCGCCCGCGTGCGCGTGGACCACACACACACACAACGCATTGATTGGTCCAGTGACTGACCTCTGGATGCGATTGAAACTTCAACTCAATTTCAATTCAATATTTATCGCATTTACTAGAAAATAAAAACGAAAAACATGAACAGCTTGAAGGTTGACTGCGCGACACACTGTGAATTGTGATACCGATATCGCGAACATTAATTATAACTTTGTAGCAATTTCGTTTTTTATTTTTTACTATTTTATTTGATTTGTGGCTAGAATCAGTAAAAAGAGTTTTATTACGTCCAAGTAGAGGCTTTGAGACGAATGCCAAACGAGTCTCAAATGGATGCGCAAAAAGAGCAATGTTTGCGCTTGAAATACGTATATGCGTAATTAGATATCCGAACACAAAGCAATAGTACTTGTTTCTTATTTTGGCCACTGAATATATTCTTAACGAGTTCAAGTGTCTACTTGCGGTGTTCTTAGAGAGCCGGTTTTCATGGCTAAATTGTGTAAATATCACGTAATCCCATTCGATATATGTAGTAAGAACGTGTTTTATTTCGTTCATAAGAACGGTTGATGTGTGTCCTTGAGAAATTTTGTGGGTACCTAAATACAATTAGTTGGTACACATATTCTTAAGAAATATTAACGAACAAAATAAACATCCATTCGACTGAGTGATATCAAACTGAGATGCTATGAAGGTCAGACTACTTGCCAACGTATACATATTTCAAACAGTGTCAATTAGAGATTTTAAACGATCGAAATTGAATAATAGAGACAAATGAGAAAAAACGTTTCCACGTTGTCTTGAGTAAAAATAACAAAACAATGAATCCATCCAGCAATAGCCAGGGGTAGTATAAGCTTTTATTTAAATTTGCAAATAAATAAAACTGTCAAGTTTTGGGGTACCTACCTACCGAAAACTGCAGCACCGTCACTTGCAAGTTTCAAGTCTCAGATGGAGAGCCTAAGTCCCTAAGATGACAGTAAATAAAGGAACCAAAACAAACGGAAACAGAAAGCTTTTTCGTTCTGTAGTGAATTCTGATTCTATTACGTTGCTCACTCAGCTACAAAAAACTGAAACAGATCTAGAAAAACATGGCTGTCGTCTATTCTGTCAAACGCTATCACGAAAATATGTCCAGTCCACTAGAAACGTTTTTTTCGTCTAGTAATCGAATTTGCAACTTAAACTATTTAAAGCAGGCAACCAGATGACAGATGCACAAGAATGCAAACAAAAAAGGTCCTTCCCACGATAAATTGACATTTCTGTCGCTGGCAGCAATATAGAAACAATCAATGAAGACTTGTTTACGTTCTATTGTTAAACAGCCATTTTTCTGTTGCTAAAAAATCTTCTGCTTCTGTAATTTGTCACTTGGTGCCTTAAGTACACAACTTTTATATAGCATTTTTAAATGTTCAAAATAACCCTAACATAAGGCCCCAACACAATGGAACCAAATCACACATCACAAGGATGATAATTGTCGCAAAAGTTGTTCTATTATAAAACTATTTCCAAGAATTTCCCTTGGACCTCTCAGATTACCTGATTTATTTGTATGGATCTATTTGAAGTGCCAAGTTTATACGTAATAATATTCGAGACCAACTAATCCATTGCGTTCCGTAATGAAAAACGATTTAGAAGGTAGGTATAAAGTTTGTCGACAAGCAAATGGGCGTAAAATAAAAAATATATTGATTTGTGCACCTGCATCTTTTGAGTCACAAGCGAACAAGTTTTATTAAAACCAACACCAGCGTCTACGATGTTCAAAATAGTTGCTGTGGCATGTTGAACCTATTTTTCACTCTAAAAGCCAATAGAACAGCACACCAGGTGTTTGCGACCAAAAGACACTGACTGGTGTGGTCAATTCTATGCGGCACATACTTATCCCCAGAAGTAGATTGGCATAGACGGTCGATGTTTGCTCAAGATGGCAGTTAATAAAGAATTTTTAAAAACTCAAAACCAATCCAAACAACACACCCCAGCTTAACCCACTAGACCTAGAACCTTCATGCATACTACTTCGCTCGTTAATATGAGATTTTTAAAAATCAGTCCTTTAAGAGAAGTGACAACTTTTTTCCTTACTTTACTTCATCCAACTTGCGATAACATTAATAAATCGAAATCAATACCAAAAAGCTTGAAATCGTTTCTAGGCAATACTTTGCCGAGTATTTTAAGCCAACACTCATCTTTTTGTTCTATCCAGGGACTGAGCTACATTAAATTCAAAATATATCTTATTGACTAAATCCGGAAAAAAAATTAAAACGAAATGTTTCCTTTGAAATGGAAACAAAACCAAATTGAAGGAAACGAGAATGCCGATGAACTAGCCAGAAAAGGCTTGGACCAGAAACTTTATGTACAATCCCCAGATCAGCTATAAACTCGGCCATAAAAAAGCTGGGAAGCAATAAATGCATCTCACATTAGCAGATAAGGTATGGCACGAAAGCTTAGAACTAAAATTACGACAAGTTCTTCCCGTACTAAACGATACGATAAGTATCATACTTCGGCAATAGACTTTTCCGTGTAAGACATGGAAGCGAATACTGGGATCTAAAAGAAATCTCGGCTGGTGTACCACAAGGAAGCGTTCTTGGGCCACTTCTCTACCTGTTATATACTCGTGATATACCAAAGGAAGATGACACTATTCTTGCTACGTTTGCCGACGACACCGCTATTCTAGCAGTAGGTAAAACAGTCGAAGAAACGACTGCAAAACTGCAAACCGCATTAAATAAAGTAAATGAATGGACGAGGGTCTGGCGAATCGCCCTCAATGAAACTAAATCTGTTCACGTGAACTTCTCATATAAAAAAACGAATGACTTGCCAATTTTTCTAAACTCGGCCAGAATACCTTTTGCGAACGATGCCAAATACCTAGGAATGACACTCGACGCAAAGCTAAAATGGAATTCACACGTGAAAATGAAACGCAAAGAGCTTGAACTCAAATACAGAGAAATGTACTGGTTACTTGGAAAAAATTCCCAGCTCAGTACCGAGAACAAACTGCTTTTATACAAGCAAGTGCTAGCTAAAGCCGGTGTGGATCTACGTTATACAACTTTGGGGTTGCACCAAGAAAACAAATGCCAATATTATACAATCTTTTCAAAATAAAGTGCTTCGAGAAATTGTAAAAGCACCGTGGTATATTAGAAACGACGATATCCACACGGATCTCGGAATACCTACAATCGAAGCTGAAACCAGAAGCTTTGCGCGAAAGCATAGAAACCGACTAACCGGACACACCAACAATACAGTCCTACAAATTTTGGATGAGAGTAATTTATTGCGCCGACTACAAAGAACAAAACCTTTCGACTTGGCGATGTAGGGATTAACCCCGTCTAAATTGCGGAACATTCATGCGGATCTTTCATTGGAGAGTAACCTTTCAAAAGTTTTCATTTCGTTATAGAAAAATTGCTTGATAAGTTATATCTTAGTTGCAGTATCTACAATTTATATCGAAGGGTGGTGTTTTTAGTCAGTAAGAATCGGAAACTACTATGAGCACGGGTTGTTCTCATAGTGTCTATGCAAGATTTTCACCTACCCTCGGAAAAAAAACACATTGGGAGATCGTCCCAAAAAAACGATTCAGCGTTTTAAAAATGATACCAAAAAGATCCTTAATCTACGCAGGCATCAAAAATTGAGTAGAAAATACAATTAGTCGACTCACCGGAGTGCAGACTATGTCTTGAGGATGACGAAACAACTGACCATATCATCACCATGTGTGAATGCTTGGCCCTCTGTGGTATCAAAAGGGAAACAATAAATATACCGATGTATTAAAAACATCCTCTGCTGAATGCATCATGAGCTACATTAGGAATGTAGAGACGCTACAAAAGATGTTATCGGTCGACGAGTAAGAAGTTTAAAAAAAATAGAGCAATACTGGAAAATTCTTTAAATTTGCGGTTAAGTCGCGTATTTGATGACTTAATGTGGTTTCAACAAGATGGCGCCACTGTGGCGTGTGCAGCAAATAACTTTTAACTATAGTACATAATATCATTTTCGGACATCATCCAGTAGGATAAGGGCACAACTCTGTATTTGAAGCCTATCCCTATGGAATAATCGAAGTTGGTTGGAATGTCCATGGATGAGTTGTCCCAAAGTTCAGTTTCCTCATAGACGAGTTGTTTTATGAGTAGGTATATGAAATGCGGCCATCATCATCATTTAACATCGTCGTAAAGATAAAAATGCAGATAAGGTATGGCACGAAAGCTTAGAACTAAAATTACGACAAGTTCTTCCCGTACTAAACGATACGAGAAGTATCATACTTCGGCAATAGACTTTTCCGTGTAAGACATGGAAGCGAATACTGGGATCTAAAAGAAATCTCGGCTGGTGTACCACAAGGAAGCGTTCTTGGGCCACTTCTCTACCTGTTATATACTCGTGATATACCAAAGGAAGATGACACTACTATTGCTACGTTTGCCGACGACACCGCTATTCTAGCAGTAGGTAAAACAGTCGAAGAAACGACTGCAAAACTGCAAACCGCATTAAATAAAGTAAATGAATGGACGAGGGTCTGGCGAATCGCCCTCAATGAAACTAAATCTGTTCACGTGAACTTCTCATATAAAAAAACGAATGACTTGCCAATTTTTCTAAACTCGGCCAGAATACCTTTTGCGAACGAAGCCAAATACCTAGGAATGACACTCGACGCAAAGCTAAAATGGAATTCACACGTGAAAATGAAACGCAAAGAGCTTGAACTCAAATACAGAGAAATGTACTGGTTACTTGGAAAACATTCCCAGCTCAGTACCGAGAACAAACTGCTTTTATACAAGCAAGTGCTAAAGCCGGTGTGGATCTAGGTTATACAACTTTGGGGTTGCACCAAGAAAACAAATGCCAATATTATACAATCTTTTCAAAATAAAGTGCTTCGAGAAATTGTAAAAGCACCGTGGTATATTAGAAACGACGATATCCACACGGATCTCGGAATACCCACAATCGAAGCTGAAACCAGAAGCTTTGCGCGAAAGCATAGAAACCGACTAACCGGACACACCAACAATACAGTCCTACAAATTTTGGATGAGAGTAATTTATTGCGCCGACTACAAAGAACAAAACCTTTCGACTTGGCGATGTAGGGATTAACCCCGTCTAAATTGCGGAACATTCATGCGGATCTTTCATTGGAGAGTAACCTTTCAAAAGTTTTCATTTCGTTATAGAAAAATTGCTTGATAAGTTATATCTTAGTTGCAGTATCTACAATTTATATCGAAGGGTGGTGTTTTTAGTCAGTAAGAATCGGAAACTACTATGAGCACGGGTTGTTCTCATAGTGTCTATGCAAGATTTTCACCTACCCTCGGAAAAAAAACACATTGGGAGATCGTCCCAAAAAAACGATTTAGCGTTTTAAAAATGATACCAAAAAGATCCTTAATCTACGCAGGCATCAAAAATTGAGTAGAAAATACAATTAGTCGACTCACCGGAGTGCAGACTATGTCTTGAGGATGACGAAACAACTGACCATATCATCACCATGTGTGAATGCTTGGCCCTCTGTGGTATCAAAAGGGAAACAATAAATATACCGATGTATTAAAAACATCCTCTGCTGAATGCATCATGAGCTACATTAGGAATGTAGAGACGCTACAAAAGATGTTATCGGTCGACGAGTAAGAAGTTTAAAAAAAATAGAGCAATACTGGAAAATTCTTTAAATTTGCGGTTAAGTCGCGTATTTGATGACTTAATGTGGTTTCAACAAGATGGCGCCACTGTGGCGTGTGCAGCAAATAACTTTTAACTATAGTACATAATATCATTTTCGGACATCATCCAGTAGGATAAGGGCACAACTCTGTATTTGAAGCCTATCCCTATGGAATAATCGAAGTTGGTTGGAATGTCCATGGATGAGTTGTCCCAAAGTTCAGTTTCCTCATAGACGAGTTGTTTTATGAGTAGGTATATGAAATGCGGCCATCATCATCATTTAACATCGTCGTAAAGATAAAAATGTTCGGTTTACCGTCCCGATATCAAGATTTAGTATAATTTAGGGATATTTATGGGCGCAGTATTTCTATGGTTAGTAAACTGAACTACTGTGCGAGGGCTTTCAGGTTCGATCCCCAGAAAAACACAAATAACAACTTAAGGTGTTTTCGCGAACGTCTGTCAAACATTCGAGAGTGTATGAATATCATGGAATAGCTTCTCAATTCAGCCGTTCGCAAACGGCATAAAATTGTAGGTTCCTTCCATTTGTCTCAAAAAAAAAAAAAAACTCACGCAAACAAATGGTTGCGAGAAGGTAGGTTTAGAGTATCTATATGAACCTGTTGCGCCATCTATTTATTTTGTTTAGGGATATTTAAATAGTGTCAACTTTCAAACATATTATCCACTGGAGAATTTTTATTGACATTCTTTCAACTGGCCAGCTGAAATAATAAAAAAAAAATCGAACCTATTAAATGACTTCATGCACAGATACTCGTAGTTCCAAAGACTTTTCCATTCATGGATTGTATATAATGTTCTTCAAGTTCACCATTTCTATGAGAAGAATTCGAATTCGCATATTTTGTAGGTACGTATACAAAGAAAAAAATATTTTCTTAGAAAAACCCAAGTCGTCCCCCATCAGACATCATATTGCATGTAATCGGAGAAGTTACTACCTACTCTCCTCCCACCGCATATTCAAACAAAACGAAGGAGAAAAGTATATTCTTCTCTATTCAAAGGAAAAAACATTATTTTTATTGCACCTTTGTGAAGGACACACAAGACACAAGCCAAAGCTATCGTTTTTATCTGTTCTAGAAAAGTAATATGTACTTAACAAACACAAAAGACGATTGTGTATATTCTTATTCTTATGTAAAGCTGCTTTTAGTACCTACACTTATTGTTTACTCTCCTATAGATACTTTAGTCGCCCGTAGAATAAATTGGGTTTTTGTCAGCCTTATCTTATCTTTTAGCAAAGTTTCATACAAATTTGATTATATTTATTCTACTAAAGGCGTGTGCACACTTATAAATATTATTTGAGACACTTTTCGATGAAAGGACTTGGGCAATATATTATAATCCATATTTAATTGGGTCATATTTCTATGACGGTGGAGGAGAGCTTAGGTTGCAGTTACAAAATGGTTGTTCCGTGGACCATTTTCGAAAGAGTCACGATACTTGTCGATCATTTCAAAGGTGTACTTTTTCACACATACAGAAATTTACAAACAAAAAATTAAAGTCCATTAAGAATGTGTGAAGAGATGCCATGTACACTTTGAATTTGTTTCGTACTTGATCAGTTGTCAGTACAAAAGTGTAGGTACATTTCGAAGAGAAATATTTTCAAAGGTCAGCGGAACAAATTGCAAAACAAACTATAAAAGTCAATCGTCATCTTTAACCACAGAAAATGAGTGTTAATTGACAGTCTCGAGGCACTATAGCAAGGTCAACATTTTAGTGAATGCTATGTAAGTATATAAAAATTCGTCGCCATTATGATTGCCGAATAAGAAGTATCTACATTGAATTTTTTTACTTACGTTGACGTAAAGTGTTAGTTGGTTGTTCAGAAATTCAAGTTGTCTACAGTATAGGTGGCTAAGTTGAAGACGAATCCCCAACCAATTTATTTATTTGATAAGCCCCTCATATATTTACGTCGTATGGATAATAACGCGCTTTGAAAATATATAGCTTACACACTCTGTCATTCGTAAATATATTTATCAGTATTGGTGGGTATATCGAACATCTTTTGTAGAGGAACTAAATAGACGCTTATATGTCTAATTAATGCAACAAGAACGTTTTTTCATGGTCAATTTCCGGTGATAAGCCACTTGTCTATGTGCCTATGCCACTATAAACAGATCGTCATAAATCTATCAAACTATAGTTTAAAATACATGGAGTAACATGTACCTACCTATATTGACTATCGTCCATTCACACTGAATACTGCGCCTAAGAAGACCCATAACGCAAAATAGGTAAATATTAGATAATCGAAACGCAAACATTTTCAACTTACAATAATGTAAAGCAATCCAATTAGGGACGTTATTGGTTCGGTTTTGGGGAAAATAAATTTAATTTTGAAACCCCACTTATCGGTTTGTTGACAGTTAAATAAAGCATCTGACTCAGGAGTCATGATGGATACAAATAAAAGTAAGGAAGACCCATATAAACCAAGTTCTGTTGAATCGTAGCTCCTATACGGTTTATGTTCGATATAATTTCATTATGTACACCAAAACCCTAGATCTAGAGAAATTGACTTAGCATACAACTGACGTCGATGTTTAGGAATAAATTCACTCTAATTCATTTATAGACGTCTAAAGCTGTAGGCATTTTTTTCTGTTACCTCAAAGTGCGAAAACTACTTGACAGATTTCAATGAAAATTTTTTTAAAATTTTTCTTAAGACTGTGAGATGGTTTTAGGTTACGAGGGTGATCCCAAAAGTACCCAAAAGTACAAAGAAAAAACAAACAAATTTGAGAAAAATATCTTTATTTCTCTACAAAGTCTCCTTTTAGCTCGATACATTTTCCCCAACGATGTTCAATAGCCTCGATACCATGTTTATAGCGCGAATTGGTGAGCCCCTCAAAATAACCATCAACCGCAGACTTCACCCTCATTATTGGCAAATCTGTTACCATCGAGGCATTTTTCTCGGCAGTATTCCTGTGAAACTTCGCTAAGCAATCGATTGAAAGATCAGCACGACGTTGTTTTTGTTCCATTGAGCGAGCAATGCCGGCACCCATCTTGCGCACAGCTTTCCAAATGTTCAGTCAGCTTATGCGATGTATAGCACTTTTTGAAATGCCTACGATGTCTGCTAGCTCGACGGTCATCCAAAACTATTTTGTGGATTTTTTTTTAACATTTCTTGCGTAGTCACCTCATTTGATCGACCACTGCGAGATTCGTCTTGGTAGCCTAAATTTCCTCGTTTAAACTACCCAATATTTAACTGTCGTAAACAAAGGAGCAGACTACCCTACAGTAGAATCTAGCTACTCCATTTTAATATTAGTTGGACTGAGGCCTTTGAAATGAAAGTAGGTATTGTATCTATTGTATTACATAACGATAACCAATTTTGTTCATAATTATAAATTCACTGAGACAAGTATTGATGGGTGCCGAACACATACTAAACAGCTTAGCGTCATCAAACTTCAAATTTGAGTCTTTTATAAGGTTGGTATTTGCTGCTTTTCATTCATTCTTTTCAAACGAAACCCGCCAACTATCCGTCAGGACGAGTACTTTTGGGACCACCTACGTATGTTGTTTTTAACCAAAATGTATAATTTTTTCTTACTTCACTGCCTATTGTCAAATATAGGTACTCATTCAATACAAACAAAATGCTTAACCCTCGTTTTCACAGTTTCGTTTAAGCCTTGAAAAGAGTTCATTCTGGTAGTTTAAGTTAAACGGCAGAATACTGTGCCGTTTAAACCTCCAGATCACTTGACACAGTGACATTTCAAATTTGACGATTGTCAATAACACACAAATATTTGACGTTGGTTTGTATGTTCTTTGAAATAAAACACAAGGAAACAGTTTGGAAAAGTAAAAAAAAAAATAAAATAAAAGTGGGCGCAGTAGCCAGAGTGGTCAGTGTACTGGACATCTGTGCGAGGGATCCCAGGTTCGATTCCCGGAAAAACACAAAGGTTTTTTCTACAGCGCCACCTCTCGCGAACGTCTGACAAACATCCGAGAGTATGGCTGTCATGAAAAAGCTTCTCAATCCAGCCGTTCGGACTCGGCATAAAATTCCCTTCCATTCGTCCCAAAAAAAATAGAAACTCACATCAAACGAATGGTTGCGAGAAGCTAGGCCTAGGGTGTCTACCCGCTTGGCGCAACAATTTATTTATTTATTTTATAAAAAAAAATTTTTTTTCAAACTAATGTGCATCAGTTTACCCTTTAGCTTCGGACGTACTATAAAATATTGAGTACTTTTACTTTAAAACAACTTTTCATTGATCGCCAAGGTTTATGTGGCTTTCACGAGCAGATATGTTCAGAGGATTAATATAAGTCCTTGTCAACATTTGAAAGTGACCTCAGCAAAGTGCTAAGGTCGTAAAATTATGGGAATGTTGTATTGCCGGGTTATACTTACAATTTCTGACTTCGTAAGTTAACAGGACTTTCCAACTGACACATCTGGCTTAGTACTGCATAGTTCATATGACATGCGAAATATCCTAGCTTCGCACAACCATTCGTTTATGTTGTTTTTTTTTTTTTGCGTCGAGTGGAGTGGAAGGGACCTACAATTTTTTTTCGAATCTGAGCAGCTAAATTGGGAAGTTTTTCCAGGGCAGACTTTCTCTCGGATGTTTGTCAGATGGCACATTGCACATTGGATAAAAAAAATTTATGTTTTTCCGATGATCAAACTTTAGACCCCCTCGTTCAGAGGAGTCCAGCACACTACCATTGAGCAACTGCGCTCATTTGAAACTGTTGTAACTAAAACAAATACCTTTCTTTCATTATAAACTGTAAAAACAAAATAAAGTTATTGAAAAAATAAAACATTTAAGAGAGAATCCAACTTAAGCCAATTAAATGTTTGAATTAGTTTGAATTATTTATTAGAATTATTGGCACATTTTACATGTGGATTTCTGCCATATTTGTCTCAAGATTTGAACTGACATTCCACACATTCAAGCAATTAATTCCGTTTCCCATTTTTACAAAAAACCCAAGTTAACTTTCTAAGCATATGGGTCCCGATACCTATGAAATGTGGGCATCATCAACCGAAAAATATAATTTTCAAAATTCCTGTACTATTGCCTTACATAAGTGTTCCATTCAAATGCTTCAAAAATGCAATAGCTCTAACTAAAATATTTTCCATGTCGAGTCTCTAATTTTTTCCTTCAGTTACATTATGATTAATTTGTTGTTGAAATACTCAGCGCGAAGTATATACTTAAAAAAACGTTTTGCTCTTGGTTAACATGTCGCCTGATAAATTATTATTATTGATATCAATCACACTAAACGATTTCTAATAGCCACTATTACAATAAGAGCTTCTCGTGCAATTTTCAAGTTCTTGTGAATGTAAAAACTTCATTAGGCTTAAGCTTTAGAATAGTGCTATGCTGACCCTTCCTTGAACGGTGTAGACAACTAATTTCTGTAATTATAGTGATTGTAAGTGTTAAATATTTTTACAAACAAAAAATCAGCTCAAGGAAAATCTAAACCATTAATGAAATACGAAGTGTGTTTATTTAAGTTCTAACTATTTAGTAGAACATCTGAACAATTCCTTTTTAAAGTTTAGTAAGCTGGCTAAATCTAAATTTTAACTCGCATATACAAAATTCTCCCCAAAATTTAGCTTAGATAAATTTAGCTAAGCTAAACTTGAGCGAATCAATTCTAGCTAAAAAATCAAATTTTCATTTCAGACTGCACTTCATATAGCTGTCAAAATTTAGAGCACCCAATAATGGTTCGATACATTTTCTCAAGCTAAAATTTGGACAGATCGTGTTGATCTTTTTATACCCTCCACAGGAAGGTATATTCACTTTGCCATTACGTTTGTAACGCCAAGAAGGATTCACCGGAGACCCTATAAAGTATATAGGTATATATATTCTGAATCAGGATCACATTCTGAATCGATTTAGCCATGTCCGTCTGTCTGTCTGTCTGTTGAAAGCACGATAGCGTCCAAACGAATTGACCTAAGCGAATGAAATTTTGTGAGACGACTTATTTTTACCGTCGCCAGGTTGGTATTGAAAATGGGCTATGTCGGTCAAGTAGTTCTGTTACCTCCCATACAAAGCCAATATTTGACCCACTATCTCTCTGTCTGTTGAAATCACCTTAGCGTCCAAACGAATCGACTTAAGTGAATGAAATTTTGTGAGAGGACTTTTTTTAACCGTCGTCAGGTTGGTATTGAAAATTGTCCATGTCGGTAAAGTATTTCTGCTACCTAGTATACAAAACTAATATTAGACACATACTAACTCGCATGGCAAACATTTTGCATGACTTTTATGCAGTGGAGGGTATCAAAGCATCGGCCAGGCCGATGATAACACTTTTACTTGTTTTCTGTTGTGTTTTTGTGTTGAGGAAAAGTAAATTTGAAATTAAAGAAAAAATGACGAAGAAAATCAAAACCAAAACAATTTTTCGCCTCGATGACACTTATAAACAGCGCCCTCTACGTCAAATTTAGCTAGGATTAAAGCAAATATTTGAAGAGGAAAATTGAAGAGGAGCTATAATTTAAATTCACTCGAGCTGTAGGTATATGTATTTAACTTAAATTGTGAATTGAAATGATTCGAGTATCGAATAAACTACATAATTATTACGTACACAAACCAATTGTTTATTGCAAATTTGTATTCATCAAATATGAATTAAAAAAAACTCTTTCGGTGTGTTTATACTGAAGTCAGTTTTCAAAGACAACATAACCGCAATAATTTCGAAATGAGTCGTTAATTTGTAAATTGTAACGCATGTTTGATTAATTTTCACCAAGGAACACGCACCATTCATAAAATCCGTCGAAGGCAAACAAAGCACAAAGTGCCAGTAAAAAATGGCTGCAATTAGTAAGCATCCCATTGAGTAATGAAATGGTTAACACAAAAAAAAGGTCTAGCCCTTGAAGGCCATGGCACATTTTCTCTCAAAATGAAGGTCGTTTAGTAAACCATGCGACAAAGTGTTGTGGAAATTTTAATTTGTCGGATGGAATAATTTCCAGCCATTTGTCGGATTGGGAAGTTGGAAATATTGTTTTTTCCTGTGAAGTGTCAGACACCAGAATCGTTTCGAAAATTGCCCACGTGCGGATGTTTTTTTTTTTCTTTTTTGGGTTCTGTATTAGTATTTATTTTTTGTTGTTCATTAATTTGCTTTTATTGACAACACTCATGTTAATACGTGATTAAAAGAATTCGTTGGGCACAGCTGGTGAATAAATCACTTGGTTTGAATATTAAATCGAAAAGGTTGCACATTTGCAAGCACGTGATAAATTATTATCATTCCTATCACATGCCCCAGAGTACATAGATGTGGGTTCAATCATTAAAATTGATAATTATCTCGATACATATAGAGCGCAAATCCTGTGGTTGTTTATAGTCGGGGCTTCCAGCCGCTGATGATTATTGTGGTTAATTAATTAATGGGTGGCATATTTCATATTTAATTAATTATAGTTCGATGGACACGAAATGATTGACTTGATTTAACTGTTGTGTGCCTGTATGGTTGCTTGATTATAACATATAAGTGTGTGAACAATTGGGAATGAAGCAACTGAAAAGTAAAGTAAAAGAAAAGTAAAAGTAAAATTATTAGTACTAGTTTAGTGAGGGAGCTAGTGATACCAAGTGCATTGCAATCGTAGTATTCTACTAATTTTACAAATTAGAAACGAATATTCTTAAGTTCAAATTTTAGTCCAGTATCCTGCCAACAAGGATAAAATTTAGCGAGGCAGTTTAGCAAAGGTGAATCTTGTTCATCTGGGCCATCTAGTGGTTTCTTTTTAAAACATAGGTTATTTTGACACTGACAGCTGCTTCCCGCTCAAAATCTTTACAGAAAGTTAGTATCATACCTCCGCCCAACGAAATGAGTCGCTTTACGCTTGAACAACGTTGAGAAATATTGAAAACTTATTTCCAAAGTGAGTGCTGTGTAGCCCAAAGAGTGCGTTTTTTGAAAAGAAGTTTTGGCTGTACGCGTTTATGCGCATTTTCATCTCGGCGGATACGTTAACAAACAAAATTGCTGCATCTGGGGTTTGGAAAACCAACACGTTATTGTCGAGAAACCAATGCATCCAAAGAGAGTGATACTTTTGTGCGGATTGTTGGGTGGTGGCATTATTGGACCATTTTTCTTCGAAAATGAGGCTGGGAACGACGTTTCAGTCAACGGTGGGCGTTACAGAGCCATGTTAACCGACTTTTTTTTACTGAAATTGAAGACATGAATTTGGAGACCTCAGGTTTTTTGGGCACCAAATTCCCAAACCGTATGTTATCAGCCGTCTTGACGATGTCAATTGGCCGCCTCTGAGCTACGATTTGACCCTTATGGACTTTTTTGGTGGGGAACCGTAAAGGACCGATGAAATCGAAAACGATTCAAGCATACTTAAGGCCAATATCATCCAATCAGTCCGTGAGCTACAGCCAGAAACTATCAACAAGGTCTTGGAAAATTGGAGTGACAGAATGCGCTACTGCGAAGCCAGCCGAGGCAGTCACATGAACGACGTTGGGTTCCATAATTAATGGGAATTTTTGCTCTTACTACAAAAGCCACAATATTTATGGAAAAAACTAAATTTTGTTAATTTTATTGCATTTTTAAAAGGAAACTTGTAGTTTGGCCCACCCTTTACATAGATCGGACACACTAAACATCAGTCGAGTATAACAATACGTACAATTTTGTTATACTCGACCGATAATAAGTTTGGACTATCTCAGCTCGGTAAAGAATTTCTTCACAAAGAAAGAGCATTATGGTTAATTTTACTCTAGAAATATGTATGTCCGGAAAGAAAATGGACTATAATGTTTACACCAATAGAGCAAACTTCTTGGCCAAAAACTGGCACATTCTAAAGTAGAAAGAGAAGAAAAACACCACCACCCCAGGGCAGCCCGTCCTAAACATAACGGCCGTCATACCAAACTACTTTCAAACATGAGATGGGTCAATACGGTTCATAGATTTCTGTATAGCCAACTGATACATTAGCTAGTTTTCAAGTGATAGCGACAAATGTCAAACCAGATCGATGACTTAGCGATGAGCAAACTTTTTATACATGCGGTATTCCAGGCCCATAAACCTGCAGAGTAAGTATAGTAAATTCAACGTTGGTGTTAGCAAGTGTTATTCTCATGAGTCATAAGATTTATAACTATAGTTCAGCATAACGTCTATAGAGTTGATAGCAAGCAGAGGACAACAAACCCAACTTGACCTTCGCGATGAAAAATTTCGATAGATTTATAATTCAAATAAGTTTCAGTTAAGACACATTTATAATTGTATTGTAAACGTTTGTTTTTGTTTTTCAGGCCTTGTACTTGGGGTGTAAGTGAATGAACGATAAGGAATTTATGTTTATTGTTTATAGTTATTGTTTTTTCTCATATTTCTATCAAAAGCATCAAAGGTCTGTCTATTGTAATAAATCAAAGAAATATATTTTATGTGAATTTCCATTGATGATTAAGGCCGTATGTCAATTGCGCTAAATTATTTAATTATGGCTAATTTTCTGACACTTAAAACAGAGATTTTTCGAATGTCACGCTATTAATTGAAGTTTTGTGTTTTATTTCATCTTGAACATTTTAGCAAATTCCAAGCAAAAGAAACTGTCACAAAATTAGCCTATAGCAGGGGTTCCCTAACTGTGCATCGCAACGCCCTGGGGCGTCGTGGCGCTATCCTAAGGGTGTCGCAAGTTTAATTGTTTTTCACTACTGTAATAGCCGGTTTTACAGTGCGAGTTTAAACTCAGGTTTAGTTAAACTCGCAAGCAAGTTTAAACCAAGTACGTAAACCGTGAGTGTATTACAGTGAAAATTGAACGAACGTTTAGTTAAACTTCGGTTAAACTTTTCTCGTCTGTTTTGTACGCCACTGTATTTGAAATTTCTCTCAGTTTTGTTTATTCTGATGTCAGTTTGGCAATTTAAAAAAGTGAAATAAAAAAAAAAAAAAAACAAGTAAAAGTGTTATCATCGGCCTGGTCGATGCTTTGATACCCTCTACGCCATGTGTCTAATATTCGTTTAGTTGGGAGGTACCAGAACTACTTGACCGACGTAGACAATTTTTAATACCAACCTGTCAATGGTAAAAACAAAATTTTTATTCACTTAAGTCGATTCAAGAAGATGCATTACAACAAATCATAGAAGAGAATGGGCATGAATCAGAAGACAACCTACGGTCAAGTTCAGCGAAGATATAAGACATAAGTCACTATTCCTAACATAGATTTTAATTGAATTGTAGGGGTAAAAAGCAAATTAACCCAAACATCAGAACAAATAAATTGTAGTAAAGTGGAGCGAAATGTTTTTAATTCACCTCAGTTCTATGCACTTTCGTGCACAAATATCCATTATTCCTGCAATAAGATACATAAATGAAATCACTAACTTCATCTGAAAAATTAAATTTGTTGCATAGTTAGTACCATTTCCTTTTGTGTTCTTTTCTGTGTTCTATTTGATTACAAACCATTTGAGCAGCTAGTTTGGTCAGCAGAAATCGTTAAAAGAAATTTCCATCATTCCATTCTACGAAATGATTTGGCCTCAGACATATTTAAACTCAGTTTAAACCCCCATTCATGGCCGGTTAAGTTAAACTAGGTTTAAACTATCGATTAAGTTTAAACTATCACTGTAATACACCTTTTTGCGTTAAACGTCGGTTTAAACCTGATATCTGGTTAAACGGAGTTTAAACTTGCATTGTAAAACCGGCTATAAGACTCCCAACAAAGGAAAAACATTACGTTTCTCTTTACGAATACCAAGAGCAACATCGAAGCAAAATCCAATAGTTACATTGCAGTCGAAAATTAAGCACTTTTGTGATTCCCGCATTTCAGTCAAACTTACTTTGTGGCTGGCACTCGTATACCTATTTGCCTGACATTCGAAATTAAATAAGGGGTTTTCATTAGTACGGGTCGTAGCCAGCTAGATTCGTCGGGAGACAGTCAATTCCTCGCAGTGCAAAAAAAAATGGCCTTTCGCAGATTCCAACTTGGAGAATTTTGCATCGGGATTTGGGCGCTTACGCCCGTTCAAGATCCAACCAATCCAGGAGCTCAAAGTTAATGAACATAAGTAAAGCTGATAGTTCGCTGTCTTGGCCTCGGAAAGTTTGGAAGGGGACCCCAATTTTGGCCGAAAAATCATCATCTCGGTAAAAATCGAGCAAACAGTGCGTCTAGATCAGATGTGGTGATCGTCTACTGATGAGCACACCCAACCCACCACATCGGGGCGAAAAGCATTTTTGGAGTAGAGATCAAATCAAATTTAAAATTTGTGATGAATATTTATTGATGTTAAGTAGTAATTCTTGTGTGATCGCCTGTCATGCGGCATGTCACAACCAATTCACTAAATTTACTGATTACCTTGTCAATGCTATTGCGACTCAGTATCCCACTTTTTTTGACAGATTTTTCTTTTCGGGGATCGGTCGGTGGAAAAGTTGAAAGCTACGTCTCTTGTTTTTTACGAATAAGTTAAAGTTCATCGCGGAAATACCAGTAATACAAATACATCTACGCACTACGCAGGCGATGACCGTAATTTATGTACTGGCATCACAGGCAATGGAAGTTCCAAAAAACTTATCGAGCGATAGGGCTAAGGGTATCCAACTTTCCAGCATTATCTACCTATAAAATAAATTCCTGTCAATCATGTTACCTTGTCACGCTGTGTCGTACGCCTGTCGTATGACGCCGGTCAGTCGCCTGTAACAGCGTGACAAATCGAGAATGTCATGGATTTTGGATACGAATTACACTTTGTGATCGGGTGTCGATCGGCGTTAACAAGATTACGAATGGTATACGTATATGACGACTTGATGAGTACATTTTTGGCATCAAGAACTAAACTATATTAAATACTTCGTCAGTCACAATAGATAATTTTATATGAAAAATGTTGTCTTTGGGAGTTCATAAAATTTAAACTGGACACTAAAAACGATTATTCGTACGAGTACCGGGCATTGTGCAATCGTAGCTTTATACGAGTGCTCCCGTTTCGTGTCCAGACTAAATTAAGCGAAATTTTCAATATAAAATGATCTATTTTGATCTACCGCATATTAAAGTTGACGGCTAAAATTGAATATTATTTCTGAGGTTCAGTCTTTATTTTAAATTACAAAGCGCGGTGCTAATAATCATCTTTAGTGTCCAGACTGATTTTTACGAAGTCACAATTATAAAATTATCTATTGTGACCTTCAAAATATTTAAGTTGAAGGTTAAAAATGATTATAGGTAGGTAAGGCCCTTAAAAATGAGTGAACATCTCGGAGTAAAACCTTTTTGAATTTTCAATATATTATAATCAATTCATGATTATAATTTTTGGATGAGAGCACATAATGCCATTGCTCTTCCACAAACAAGAGGCAAAAGGGCACCTGTCAAAGTTAAAAAAAAAAGTGGGTAACATAATACATCTCTCAACTTACCTTAAAAAGAAATATTAATTATTCCAATCGTTCGGTAAACTTGATAAAAAAAATTTGTATCCTTTACAACAGGTACAATAGATCAACTGATCTACACAACTAATATACGCATGTGTAGGTAACCCTTGAAATATTCAAAATGCCAGCAAAAATGCAACTTTTAACACTGTCACAATTCAAAAAAATAAATACAACTAGGTATGTATATAATTTCAATTTGCATTCATAATAATGACATAGTTACACACGGAATTTAATTAGAGGAATGCATTTATAAAGTGTGCACTATTTTCGTGATATGTACGTAAAATATTCTGCAAAACAAAAAAAAGCAAAAAGTTTAGTTTTGCGATGAAAATAAATAATTTTCGCGACAATTAATCAAAATCGGGGGAGAATACGCGGCGAACATTTTATTCATTTTTTATTTTCATTTCATTTGCAAAAATTAACGCAACGAAAACATTATTTTCCTCTGCGATTTTTAGCACTATTTTTTCACAACAACTTGACTATAAGAGGATTTCACATGAGTATACATACACATAAACAATTCCACACGTCCCACTATACGAAACGAACAGAGAAATCAGCCAGCTGTTTCTGGTGACGACGGTTTTGCGGAAATTTTTATGGATGATTTCAGATTTCAATTTCACTGACTTCTTAGAGATATGACAATTTTCTTTTTGAATTTAATTGACAGTGCAAACTAAATAGAAAACAAAATGATTGGAAATTAATCACTACACTCCACTACCACAGACAGAGAGTTGACGTGGTTGACAAGCCACCGAAAGACGACGACGACGCGACGTTTCACCTGTATGCACATACGTTGGGCTAAAAATTTCACAATAGGTAGACGTACAAAATTTATAACGAAAACATACAGAAACGAAAAAGAAAATACAACAGTTTTAAGTATTATTTATTGCAACAACAAATTTGGCACATATTGTCATTTACAGTGCGAAACACAACCGCTGTCATTAGCGCGCAAGTGGTATACACATGTTTTCTTCGATTTTGTACAGTAAAAACTGTTATAATTGACCTGTCGCACCTTGGAATTTTCGCAATTATTGTACAAATGCAGATGGATTTTGAAATGGATTTGGAAATTTTGTTCACAATCAAACAGCAAACACTTGTGAATTCTTATAGGCGCAGAAATTATCTCAAAATGTAAAAGAAAAGACGAAAGAATTATGTTTTCTCGCGAATGGTCAGTCGACCGATGCAAACGTCAAAAACTGGCATGACACACAAAAGAGGTGTTTTCCGTTTTCGAAGTTGACTACTCTGGACGGAATTGAGTTGCTTTTGGTTGGAGAGGAGATGTACACACAGATGCATCAGAAGCAATGTAAATAAACCGAGCAAACGGTTTCTCTTTAACCCATCAGAAATCTTTTCGCAAAATCTCTATACACAGTCTGGTACTCAGATGTCAGATGTGAAGGGGATACGGATACTGGATTCTGTTGGCACTCGCGCCCACAAAAATCGTTTTAAAGAAGAGAATTCCAATCTCGAACTGTTCACCGTGGATGCTTGCTTACTCTCTTGTGCTAATGCGCATGTATTCAACTCTGGTGTATCTTTCTAGTTTAGCAGCTCTGCCTCTGACATATCTATGTACTATTAGACAAAAGTGTTATATTTTCTTCACAGATAGTTACAAGCAGCACAAAAAAAGGCATTTTGCAATCAAAACAACTTTTTCATTTCATTATCGTTAGTTTTCTGTGTATCTTTCATTTCGTTTCTTGCAGTTTTGTTTGCTAACATAGGTACATTTTCTATTTGGCTTTCTTATCTTGCGTATGCCGTCAGATAAGATACGTATACGCCGTGTGTGCCCTAAAATAGCTTAAATATCTACACGAAAACATGTTATTTGAAATGTTTCTGACAGAAACTCTGACGTTTTGACGTAAAAAAAACAAAAATAACGATGAGCGTGCAACACTAACCACGCGAGACGCGATACTACCACCATTCGCGAACGAAATATTTAAGTCAACTAACTTTCGATGAAGCGCGGCGGCAGCTTTGTGCTGCTCAGTTTATGAAAACAAAAATTCGTCATTATCTTGTTGGACTGGAACTAGACTCTCCTCATTTAAGCGATATGAGTATACCTACATCTATACGAACTACAAGTGATCGTGTAAGCAGGAGAAATCTTGGGGTTTGTGCAGCGCTGAATACGCGGCAGCAGCGGCGGCGCGGCCAATACCTCACCTACATATACATACTTACCACGTACGGTACGTAGCCGAAAAATGCGATCAATCGACCGCTCTTTGGGCATGAGAATTTGGTTCAACAACTGGAGGTGGGTGTAGGTGGGTGATCTTATCGCTCTCCACACTCCACCGCGATCGGTGAGATCGAGGAAGGAGTATGGGCGGCCATTGTTACGATTACGATCAGTCTGACAGATATCCATGACACATGAGAGAGAGTTGAATAAAAATAAATGCATCGCTGGCGAATTTCTCTTAAATAAATTATTATGTTTGTTTTTTAGAACTAGTTGTGGTCTGTGGAAATAATAAAGAGTGATGCCACTTTTTTAAACAATTTATTTGCAGTTCAGAAATAGGAAGATTATAATCTCAAAATGCGAGAAATATTTATAAATGAAACAAAGTAGGTACTACGCCTAAATAAATTATGCTGAATAAAAGTTATCGCCACGAGCACGACAACTTAGGCGCCAAAAATTGATAACGGTTTTTTGTAGAGGGGTTAAATACAAGAATTTTTGTTTACCATGGGAGGAGGGGTCTATCTCGCTTCGTTTAGGCGGGAGGGGTAATTTAAAAATAAATAAAACTTAAAATGAAAATAAAATATTAAAAAACAATATAGATACCTTTTTCTATCAAAAAGTTCACCGACAGTTTTTAAATACGAACAAGAGAAATGATCATCTCAAAAATCATCATCGCAAAAATACGGGAGGAATACACCCGTGTTTTTCATTTTAATTTTAAAGATTTTGTCTACAAATAGATCACTGTAATATTTTTGCTTCCAACATTTTAGGCCAAAAATTCACAGGGGTGAATTCAATTCGTTCCATTAAGTTAAAATGTTTAAGTAGATATTGTTATCGTTTTAAATATAAATATCAAGTATGTAATGACAAAATTATTGACATAAAAATTGCAAAAACGTTGAAAAATTGGAGGAGATAGGTATTTTGTAAGGTTCGTGCTTTTTTCGGTAGCCAAACAATAAATTTAAACCAATCGGCTTAACATGAAAGTTATTGTTATATAAGGCCAAATATTTTGATTTGTTAAAAATCTCTGGCCCCATATTGACATTTGTGAGTATGTCACTTGTAAAATTGGCAATTCGCTGGCTTTCTGAAATAAGGGGGTGAGTTAGAAGTTATAAAGGCTATACGCAGCGCTGTCAAATGCATATTCAATTTTGAGATTCCACAACTTCACAGAAACAGAAATGTAGGAATCTGCCAGACCAAAAAACATATAAAAATTAAGCATCGCCCTGAGGCTAACGTGGACAGGGTCAGCTAGTCGTAACCACAACCGCAGCCATAAACGTTGGGTTGACTAACATAAACTTTTTGAGTGCGATTATTTGAAATCTATTACAACTGTATTCAGGGCCGTAGCCAGGATTTTGGTTCGGGGGGGGCTTGATCCAAATCTTATGAAGCAAAAAACTAAGAATATTCCAATTCATTGATTCGTATTAGTTTTTAAATCGTATGTATACTTAAACGAACATAGGTACTTAAATAATTATTTTACACACATTTTTTGAAGCAGAAGACTTCTTGATTTTTTTTAACATGAGATCAATCACCTTATTTAGATCCACAATAATATCCGAATGAACAGATATCATAGCAAGTTACCTTAACCTTACATTCTCCATAACGCTTCCGGACATTGTTTTAATCCTTTTCATAGCTGAAAGGTTTTTTTCAACACCAGCTGTGGTCACTGGAAGCTTTGCTAAAACCATAAGCAAGAAATTTATACCTCGAAAGTAAGTCTTGTCAATTATCAAGCAATTTCAAAACTTCGGTAGAAGGATCACTCGCCGATTTTTTTTCGCACTAAGGAATATATTCAGCTTTCACAGCTGACGACGAAATTGCATTATCAAAGTAACGTGTTAGCCTGTTAGCTTTTCCATTTCGTTCACTCGCTCAACTGCAGCAAAACCTGGGAGAAGAGCTTGAAACGATGGTAGAACGTCAACGTTGACCATGAATCTGTCCGTTAGATTTTGTATTAACGAGTCTATGTAATGCAAGGAATCAGTATATCGTATGTGTAGACACTTCAAAATAGGCTTCAGTAGAAAGGTTTCTGGATTTCTTAATTTAACTTCGAATAAGTCCTCTGCAAGTTGGGATGCGGATTGAAAAGTCTCTCTGAAAAAATCTTCGGTATTTTCTCTGATGTTCTTAAGAGAATTCAGAACTTCTTTTGTGCGGTCGATTGCAGAAACGAAATCTAAGGAAAATTGATAAGAGCAGCGTTAAACTGAACAGATTTTCGCATGTAATGAGGCTTAATAGGAAATTACTTTTTTGGACCGCTGGCTGGCGCTGCCAAAAGTGTTGATGCTTTCAAGGACATCGTTCTGCTCGTTATTTCTTCAAGACTTATTGAGATGTATTTTCAATGAATCTTGTTTTACAAAGGCGTAGAAGTCGAGTTTTTTAGCTCTCTGGTGCGTGCTTTGTAATGACATTTTTGAAAGTTATAATATAATGCATTTGAACAGTTGCGGAAGAAATTTCACTAACAGGCGTATTTTTTTTTAGAATCTAAAGCTAGGTCAGTTTTACTTTTCCATGCAAAACTTTTCTACTCTCTTTTGGTTTTGTTATACTCACTTCCCAAAAAAATACGCCAAACTACACAAAGGCAAGTGCGAATTGCAGGAGTTGACTTGACAGAACCGGGTCAAAGATATGGCTTGCACAGTGTACAATGTACATACCTAGCGTTTGAATACTGTATACCTACCGGGATAGTCTTATTTTTATAGATTTAAATTTAGGGCTTAAAGCCCTATTTTGACAATCATTTCAGTTTCAGTTTTATTTGAGCTATCAGTTAAGCTTTCAGTTAAACTGATGTTCTGCAGTGTATTTAGACATCAGTCTAGTATTTAGTTGAGCTTTCAATTTACTCGTGATTAGCCGAAGGTTAGAAGATTTATCTACTAAAACTTCTGAAAACTTATGGGAATTCCATCAGTTTTAGTCTCAGTTTTAGTTTTAGTTAAACGCTTTCATTTTTGCATTTAGTCATCAGTTTAACTGCAGATTTCTTCTGATACTCGGTACTAACGAGAACTTAGTACTTGTGTATTTCTTCACATTGCTAGTACCGGAGCTAAATTTATCAACCGTACTACGACTAATACGTCTAAAAACTGGTCTAGTACCCATTTTTGACTGAAATGTCATAACAGTGACATTTTTATGCTCATTGGGCGTCAAACATTTTGCAGGATGACTGATTTTTATTCATAAGAGCAAGTATTTTTTTTTATATTTTTGTTGCTTTCCTGCTGTAAAATAGTGTGTGTTTACGGATATCCAGCATTGGATAGCATATGATAGCGTATATGATTGGTTTTTTTTTTTCTATTATTGCACATTATGGAACTGAACTAATCAATTCGGTGTTTGCAATGAGTTCGGTAGGTTGCACTGATTGTTCGTGGAGACTATGCAAAGCGATAAAATGCAGCAGCGGCCACCTCCTGTTCTTCCGATGTTGCTGACATTTGAATAAATTTGTCCAAATGGCGTGTCAAGGCCATACATCATACTTTTGGCAGTGTGCGACGTACACTAGCGGCTGGTACCTACGCAAATGACGTCGGCAACCACTATTTACATCGAATCGATCCACTTGTCATGAATAATAGAGTGATATGATCAGCAATTGCTGCTCAGGCAATATCTAACGATTACTGGTAAAATCCTGAATAAAAACGATTACCGACTAAAACTGAAAGTATATAAAATATGTTAACAGTACTGCAATTCGTTCACGTTCGAACGTAAAAAAACGTTACTCTGGACAACTGAAATCGCCAAAAAAATCCACATCGTTCTAAGTATTTACTGTATTCCATTGTAGCATTATATGGTAGATGCGCCGCTCAGATCAACGAGTTGCCACCCCTTCTTCACCATTCTCATTCTCCCTATCGAAAATGAAATCCATTTTCTAATCAACTTCATTAGACTTAAACCTACGATGTATTTACTTTTTGACAAAAATGGGCAAGAGCGAAAGCAATGAAATCGATCTAATTCAGGTACTAACGACGTTAGACTACCGATTTTGAGGGTCAAGCTCATACCGAGTACTAATTAATACTCGGTACAAAATTCATCTTAGTACTTCGTGAAGAAATGACCTGATACCTAGGTATTTGAGTATCAACTTTTGGTCTAATACCGGTACTAGCGCTAGTACTTTGTGAAGAAATCGGCTGTAACAAGCTTAACTGATAACTCAACTAAAACTGAAACTGAAATGATAGTCTTAAATTCGGCTTTAGAAAATTTTAGTTTTTTGTCTAGACTTTCGGGGGGGGCTTCAGCCCCTCAAGCCCCCCCCCCCTGGCTACGTGCCTGACTGTATTCAGCGAGAAAAACTCGCATGTATGAATTGAACAACGGCGTTGTTGTTGTTGTGGTTTGGCTTTGAGACCAAAAAAAAAAAAACCGTGCACCGGCTTTTAAGGTTTGGGAGCAATAGGACAACCTCTCTTGTGCATTTTTCAAAATATGAATGTTCAAACTTAGGAATATCGACGAACTTTTTGTTGCTCTTCGATTCATTACTTCAGCGGAACAATGTGGGTATTCAGTTTCATTTTCATATGTCTGTAATAAGCAGTTGTCTCCCTGTTTATATATTTCGAACAAGAGTGATCCAAATATTAATATCACAAGGTTCCCCTAGATGTTCGCATTTTGCTTTTGAGTGTGGTTTTAAGCGAATCGCAAGTATTCGCGGCGACTGTGACTATTTCACTCGAAGTACTTACATGAAAGGTGTCCATAATTCACGTAAAATTTGAATTTTGCGCAATTTATAGTACAGTGATGTCAACGGAAAAAAAGATAACGATGTGACAGCTGACAGCTCAGATTTAGTAAAAATGAAGCGCTATACAAAAGAGCAACGCAATTTCGTTGTTGAGAAATATTTTAAAAATAATGAAGCTTTGTCAGCTACAGTCCGCAATTTTGAACAAAATCATTTTCAGTGATGAAGCCCATTTTCATCTTGATGGCTTCGTTAATCGTCAAAATTGTCACATTTGGGATTCAGAAAGACCACGAGTAATTGCTGGGAAACAAATGCATCCACAACGCGTGACTGTTTAGTGCGGATTTTGGGCTAGAGGCATTATCGGACCATTCTTCTTCGAAAATGTCAGGCAACAGGCAGTAACAATTACTGGTGTTCGGTATCGTGACATAATAACTCAGTTTTTAGTGCCTAAATTACAAGATATAGATGTGACCAACAAGTGATTTTAACAAGATGGTGCCACATGGCCATACAGCCAGAGAAACAATTCAATTACTGTATGAGTCATTTCCTAATCGTGTACCTGATCGACTTTTTTTTGCGATCAGATTTGGCCATCCAGATTTTCCGATTTAACGCCATTGGATTTTTTTTCTTTGGAGTTTTTTGAAGTCAAATGTCTATGCAAACAAGCCCACGACCATCAACGCTTTTAAAGAGGAAATTGGGAGGTGTTTCAATGAAATTCAACCCACATTTATGCGACACAAGGAACCTGGAACCACTGACCCAAAGCACCCACACACTAAATAGCAATTTAGGAAATATTATTGTATATGTATGTAAATACACTTAAATCTACCATCCCCCGAAAAAGTACGAGTATATTTACTTCCACGATAACCCACAACGTTATTTTTATTTTCTGTTGAGCCGAAATAGATCTTCTTGCTGATGGTGCAACTACTATAGCAATTAGTAGATACACATGAATGCATTGCCTGTTATCAAAACGTCCTCCCAGTTCCCGTCCTTGGACACAAGAATTAATTCCAATTACAATAATGAAAACTATCATCACTTTGTCCACAGCCGCAATGAGGTCAACCGTCAACCATTATCGCCGTAGTTCCTCGGTGCTTGTATGTATATCCTGTTTCAAAACGCACGTATCCTTTGCGCACATTCTTTAACCCAACCCTTACTGTGTATGGCATTTAATTTCACATAATTCCAACAAGGCAGTTGCAAGCTTTCACAATCCTTAAACGTTAATATGACGTCCGATTTATTTCGCTACCACCCTTGCTGAATATGCATTCGGTCATATTTTTCTCAGCATAATTGGAATGAAACTGTACATGTATACTGTAAAACGTTGTTATTTAATTGTTCAATCGAAATTTTTAAATTGAAATAAAACGCAGTGTTGACACACATACTCAACTGGGACAAAACGACAGATAAGGGTTTTTTTAATTCAGCTTTTCCCCAACAATACCTGGACTATAAAAACAACGCTTAACGCATTTAATCGGTCCGCTTTCAACACGGATATCCTTAATTTATTTTATGCTTGTAATGTAATCCGTTTTATCCTGCATTTATTGACAATCGGCAGAAGTTTCAACCGATTTTTAGCAGGAGTCCTTAAAAAAATAAAATATACTCGTGTATTTATCGTCCAACTGTTTACAGCAAATCAATAAATAATTTTTGAATAATGTCGCCCCACTTCCCTCATTCCCAAACATATGTTGAGCATATCATCACGCATCATCCACCTATAAAGTAAATATCATGCAAGCGACCAAATGAAGAGCAGACAGACTCAAGCGATACATTTATATGGGCAACAGCTATACACACCCCCTGCGCTGGGGTGTCGTGATTTATACCATAATTCCTGGAGTCTAATGGGCTTGCGGCATGCTGCTCATTAGATATCTAACTTATTTGTATATGAGCGGGAATGGGCGCTGATAATGCAATCACGTTTATACCAGGCACCGCCCTCACCGGGACCACAGATAAAATCGTTACCGCTGAATATTTGGTATCTAAAAATAAACACAGGAGCGTATGGGTGATGTGGGTTGGCGGGTTGGGTGCCTGTGCCTGTGAACTCTTGATAAGGACAGAAGACAGCTATATTGATGTTTATTTGTTTGTGTTATCATTGCCATGGAAAAAATGTAATAAACTCAAATCGCAAGAGAATATTGAATTTGTTGGTGGATATCTAAGCTGACGGCCGGGAGTCCCGGAATCAAGTGATTCCTGCATTTTGTTTGCTTTTTGAATTGAAGGCAGCGGAACATTGAATGCAGTTCTTGGAATAAATGCTAGTAGAAGTTATTTATATGTACGTGGAGTGAAAACATCAGTGGGAGTCTTTCAGCACTGACTTGAGTGGGAGTTAAGATATCATTTTGATTCGGAGAAATACAGAAATACATGTTGAAAAGGAAGTGGGTATATAAAGAGACACCTATTCAAACGAGATTAATATATATCTACCGTTACTGAAGCTACACAGGAGCTATCTGCAAATGCAAACACAACCATTTACCTGTGTTTCCGGTTTAGCTTATTGCACTCAACTGGCTCGCGTTCAGTCTACTAAGGTCGTGTGTCAATTGCGCCAAATTCACCAAATTCTAAACGTAAAACAGAGATTTCTCTATTTTTACGCTTTTAATCCATTGAAATTCAGTGTTTTATTTCCTATTGCACATTTTAGCCAATTTCAAGAAAAATAAAAAAGGCAAAAAATTGGACTATTTATTTAATTTATTATCTTACTCTCGGAGCAGGATAATTCTTTCACAGTGGCAAAATTCGTTTTCCACTACGATAGTGTCAAATAATCATCCAAAGATATTGATGACTCAAGACCTTAAGAATCTTTTTACGAACGAATATTCGCAAGTTTTGACAGTCCGTTGACATAAACACTTTTCTTGGTCGCAGCAGTTCGCGCTCGTCAGCCAGGATAAGTTCGAACAAGTGTTTTATTCGCTCGTCTGTGGAACCCGATTTAATCATGTGGATTGCGAATAAACTTTGACAATTCGCGCCAAGGGTGTTTTCGTTTGCGGCAAAAAGTTTGGAATTCGAAATTTCTTTATTTAAACTGTTTACAAACTTGTTTTCTTAATACATTTTGATGGGATAATTAATTATCCTTCTTTCTGAGTAATAAAATGTGCAATGTTCTGTTTATGAATGCATCAAAAGTGGTTTGTTCGCATTTCATCAATTCGTTCGTTGGCTCTCATGTGAATGGTCTCTTAGAGTAAAAATTCGCTCTGGAGCTTAGCAAATGGCAATTCGATTTGTTTAACTCTGATATTATTCGTTTTTCTTTCTGATCGGACTCGTCGGAAGTGTAATTTTGTCCCCGCCTGGGGGCTCGAACCTACGCCGCTTGGGATAGATGCAAAATCTCTCTCGCGAAAAAACACGCGGAAGAACAAAATGGGAATACATATCATAATTTATTCTTAATTTTCATTCCCAATTCTGAGAAGCCAAATTTTCGACAACTTTATCGAGCATCTGGAGATGTATACCAGCAATAACACAGCGAATGTTGACATCCAAATTGTCCAACGTCTCTGGTTGATCGGCATAGACTAGAGACTTAACATACCCCAAAGAAAACAATTTAAAGGTGTGAGATCACAGGATCGTGGAGGCCAGTTTGTAGTATCTTGAAATACTGTATAAATTGTCAGAATTTTAGTGTATGCTCAACTGTATAAAATGTCAGATTTAATAAAATAAAACTTACTTTATACGAGACTACAGAACCAGACTGATGTCATTTATTAAGGATACTACATTTGGCGACGAGGACCAGAACCCGTAAAAGATACCAAACAATATGAGTAAGTTAAACGTAATGTCAATGCGGCTTAATAATGAGCGCAAATTAGTTGAATTTCTGATATCAGATTCAACGAATTTGAATAGATAGCTCAAAAGATTGAGCATTAGGAAAATATTCCGCTGTTTCAATAGATTTGAACAGGGAAAAGATGTTGTAAGCTCGAAAGATGGAGCATTAGGAAAATAGTCCGCTGTTTCAATAGATTTGAACAGGGAAAAGATGTTGTAAGCTCGAAAGATGGAGCTTTAAGAAAAATTTTGCCGGCTCAAAAGATGGAGCATTAAGAATTCTGATTCTATTGATTTGAACAAGAAAATTACTTGTACGCCCAAAACGTTGAGGCATTAATAAATTAGATATCAGTCATTTTTAACGAATCTGCATTAAACGAATTCGCACGTGATGTTTGATCTGGAGTCTTTGCCGTTCTTGTTTTTGTCATGCTAAATTTCAGACATGCAACAAACAAGGTTGGCAGACAGACATTGCGGCGGTGATTGGAGAAAATGGTTGCGGGGTGAAACAAATGAAAAAAAAAAAAGGAACACATTTTCTCCATTGGCTCAAATGATAAGGGTAACAAGATTTGGTGTATAATATTGGCGGTAT
Organism: Cheilosia soror; assembly: GCA_949372485.1. Classification (NCBI taxonomy): domain Eukaryota; kingdom Metazoa; phylum Arthropoda; class Insecta; order Diptera; family Syrphidae; genus Cheilosia; species Cheilosia soror. Next base: position 62,015,503 of record OX443564.1, read on the forward strand.
TGACCTTGAATTAATCGTGGACTCAGGTGTCCTATATAATGTTATTGACAAGCTTTCATGAATGGATTTGAAGGCTAAGAACATTGTGATTACGCACAAGCATAAAATGGTTGATATCGATCTTCGTGTGTATGGCGGATATCCACTTAAATTCATTGAAATGTTCATCAAAGTGGGAGAACAGGAAAAGTTGGCCAATTTTTATGTGGCAAATGAATGAAATGGGTACTGAGAATTTGCAAACCACTCAGCAAAATCAAAGGAGTGATATGTGAAATCAGTAGCACAGCCATATCGACGAGTACCTGTAGCCTAGGAAAAGTTAGTAGACGAAAGAAGTGATCAAATGTTGCGTGAGATAATTTAATTTTGAAAAAGAAGAAAGTAGATGTAGTATCTTGAAATACTGTATAAATTGTCAGAATTTTAGTGTATGCTCACACTGTATAAAATGTCAGATTTAATAAAATAAAACTTACTTTATACGAGACTACAGAACCAGACTGATGTCATTTATTAAGGATACTACACAGTTCACAGGCAATGTTTCTCACAATAAATTGATGGTTGATGGAGTTGTGCGCCGTTGCACCATCTTGTTGAAACCAAAGCTCTGTCTTGTCAATTCGGATTCTCCTCAACACTGCGCCCCACAACGGCAATAACTTCTGCTGTTCGCACTTTTTGTCGTCTTTGGGGATGTATATTATCCACTAGACTACTAAAACGATTCATTGAATTCCGAATAACTACTTGCTCAGATGGACGATTATGTCAACCGTAAAATAGACGTAGCCCACGATAAGTTTGATGAATCGTACCATGGTTTTCAAAATAATCTATTCATCGTAAAACGTAGTAACCACAAATCAACTTTCAACTGTCAAATTCACAATCCGTATAAACAGTGTTGCCAGTTTAAAAACCAAACTCCTAAAAAACACCATTTGGTTTTATATGAACGTTTGAGGCTCTTCAAAATAAGGCCACAATGAAATAAGGTCACAAAAAATTATACAGGAAACAACAACAACGATTTTTTTTAAAATATGGGGTGTTATTTCCTTTTTTAAAAATTTACATCTTATTTCATTATGAAATAAGACCCCAAAAGAAGAAATGAAATAAAACCACAAACGAAAGACGAAAACGTATGGGGGGCATGCTGACCCCTCCCCCTGCAACACCCTGCTTAGGTTTACTGTCAGATTTGCGGCCTTATTCAAATATGAAAATTGGGGTATTATTTCATTATGAAATAACACATCATTATTTAATTTTCTCTTTTGGGGCTTATTTCATTGGTGCCTTTATTTCCTGCAGCCAGCGTTGGATGTGGATATCACTTGACATTTAAATGCAGTCAAACGTTGACAGCGATTATGACCACTTATCAAAATTGGAAATGTCATTTGCAATTGACTTTGTTTATGTGGTTTTCCATTGGGACATAAGATCAATCTTTTTTTTGATCCGGATCACTTTTCGTGTTCCATTGGGACAAAAAATCAATCTTTTTTTTGATTCGGATCACTTTTTGCAGATCTCGATAATTTTCGAGATTTGCACACACTCTCACTAATACCAATATACCTTGCACAGCTGTTTTACGTCATTCGGAATTTGTGTTCGAAACAAAATTACGAAAAGCCTCGTGAAAAGCAATTATTCAGAACAAAAACGTAAATAATGGACATGGACTTAATTTTGGAGCAATTACTATCATCTTCGTCATCTTCTTCTGCTTCCTCGTCATCTGTGGATTTCGATTCTGCGTCGATATGATTACCCACATTAAGTTCGTATGTTTTCATCGACAAACGAAAAACAATTTGCACAGCTGATGTACTGTCTAATAACGCACTAATACATTCACAAAAGCAGATCAATCTGCTATCGTGTTCCATTCGCCACGAAAAATCTGAGATCTGAAATAAAAATCTGATGGTCCCAATGGAAAACGACATTAGTTTCATTTGTTTATTCACAGTAAATTTAAATTATTTAAAATCTGAGGATGAAATTCGCAAGGAAATGCATAAATGATTCGGAAAGAAACTTTAAATTACTTATATATCCAGGCACGTAGCCAGGGCGGGCTTGAGGGGCTGAAACCCCGAAAATCTAAACAAAAACTAATAAAATAATATAAATTCAAATCTATAAAAATAAGGAGACTATCCAGGTAGATAGATATACAGTATCCAAACGCTAGGTATGTACACTGTGAAAGCCATCGCTTGAACCTGGCTCTGTCCAATGTCATGTTAACTCCTGCAATTCGCAATTGCCTTGGTGTATAGTTAGTGAAATAGCTAATTTCTTTCGCAACCATTCAAATGCAAACATAACTTTCAAAAAATGTCATTAAAAGCACGCGCCAGATAGCCGAAAAACGCAACTTCTACGCCTTTGTGAAACAAGATTCATTGAAAGGCATGCCAGTATTATTTCCTTTATAGAGCTTTTCAAATGCATCTCAATAAAAAAAAAATAACGAGCAGAACGTGGGCGATGTCTTCGAAAGCATGAACGCTTTATGCAGCGGTCCAAGAAGTGTTTTCCTAAAGTAAGCCTCATTGTATGCAAAAAAACTATTTAGTTTAACGCTTCCCTTATCAGTTTTCCTATAGAACAAATCCTTAGATTTCGTTTCTGCAATCGACCGCACAAAAGAAGTTATGAATTCTCTTAAGAACATCAGAGAAAATACCTTTTCAATTCGCATCCCAACTTGCCAAAGACTTATTTGAAGTTCAACTAAGACCTCCAAGAACTTCATTGAAACAAACAACGCGTTCCAATTCAGAAACCTCTTCTTCTGAAGCCTTTTTTAGAGTGTTTATACTGATTCCTTGCATAGATTCGTTAATACAAAATCTTACGGACAGATTCACGAAGACCTTCTACCATCGTTTCAAGCTACAAAAAGCTCGTGCAATTCTAACCGGACATTGATTTGTAGGGTATGTTTGTCAAATAAAATAAAATGTTGGATTGCTGTCAGTTCTGTTTGATACACTTGTCATCGCTTACTGTCAGTTGAAAAGAAAAAACTGATTTAAGCCATGTCACACTGTCGCAGTAGTGCAGAAATCTTTTACAATAAGATCTCAGCTTCCTGCCGTAGGTTTCAATAATTCGGCGTGCTACCAGTTGACTAAATAAATGTCCAGTCACTCAGGTCGTTCAGTCCAAAAGCAGTTGAGTTAGGAACGATTGACAGCATTTTAAAATCTCGTTTTCAAAATTTCGTATATCAAAATCTCACATTATTTAAATCTCACATGTTCAAAATCTAGCAAATCAAAATCTCGTTTCTTTTCATCCATGAGATTTTGATAATGCGAGTTTTCTATCCTCTAATTTTAATTTTTAATAAATTTTATCTTTAGTATTGAAAGACTTAATATTAAGTTGACTTCGCTTTTTGGTTATGGGAGAAATTCAACCAGCTTCAGGTTTTTTAAACAATCATCAACTCAATATATCGGTAGATATTGAAAATATAAATATTCAACTTACATAAAATGCCATCTCTCTGTTGATCTAATCATGTCATTCAGTTCTTACCTGCAATTGAATAGAGAAATTATGCATTAAAATCATTTCCAGATACAACCATCCAATATACAAGCCAACATCTCAAACAACAGAGAAACTGTCCCCCACAGGCAACCCCACTTACTCGATTACAACTTATTCACCACAATGCAAGCCACAGAGGGTGGGGACTTGAAAACAACCCCCAACAAAAGCCCAACATGCAGCTGCCAGTAGCTCTTTCCAAGAATAGCTTAATTAATTCCCATTTGTGGTCTACCTAGCATGATTTTTTTGATAAAATCCACCATTCCCAGGAAAGCATACAGCCTATTGCCAATAGTGTGGGATGTGCGTCCCAAAGCCACAACAGATCTGTGGCAAACACAGATTTTGCTAAATAGCAAACATTGTAAATGGGAGCGCCCCAGCCCTATATCACTCAAAATAAACGAGGAGCAAGAGAACAAAATAAAATATGCCCTAAGGTTGGCACTTTGTAGGGTAAAATATTCAAAACGGGACAGTAAAAGGATAAACACTTTGTGATATCAGTAGCAGTACCAAGAGTCCAGCCTTTCATTCCCTTTTCATTAGATGTACAATCAAAAAAAAAAAATTGTTTTCAATGAAGCTGTGTGTACGTCAGTCTACTGCTTCTTTTTCGTGTTGGTTGTCTTTCAAGGATGCTTTTCGGTTGGACCCTTCCCTTCCGCAGGCTACCGGCTCATTTATCTCACAAGCCTAATGATGAGGAAATACGAGAACGATAAAATGAAGTTTATTACGAGGCAGGAACTTGAAGGATGGTGTGTGTGGGTGTGACAGAGGTATACCTGCCTGTTTAAGGACTCAACTTGGCTTGGGTATGGTGTTCTATTTACTGTGAAGTGTTGGCCTTTAATAGGGGGTGGGCTGTCTCTGTCTGCCAGTTTGTGACACTTTAAGTGTTCGAATTGAAAAATGAGTGAACATTTCGAAAAGGATGATTGTGTGATGAAGGACGGCAGTCTATTTGAATGCTAGAAGCATCTTGATTAACCATGAATGCACCGTTGCGAACATTTCAGCAGTTTGCTCCATCAGATGACATTTGAAATTAAATTTCCTAAGTCGTCAGCTGATTTCCTTTAGGACACATTTCAGAACATAACCTAATGCATAAGCCCTTCTTCACACCCGCACCAGCACATGTGATGTAACTACTTAGCTGCAAGTAGTTGGGTAGGTACCTATAAATTGTTTGAAAATGACGATGTGTCTTGTGCGCTAGTTCGCCTGTGTTGACAGAAAATAGAAGACCATCTTATGGAGATGCGACAAGAATCCTTAATGACACGTAATTCAGCACGAATATACTCATTCGCTTCATGCGCAGGATAATGCTTTACAGGTAAACGCCACCATCTCGCACTGGTTGGAGTGTGTCATCACCTTTGCTACGGCTGGCTTCCCCCCAAAACCACTCAACTTGGGTGAACCTCAAAGCGCCTTGGTGACTGGTCACAGAGCATCAAATTACAGTTTGCTTAATCCATTTGGAGGTAAGTTTCCTTTTTTTCTTTTTTTTTTTGTCCGCGGGAAAGTTTACGCTTTTTAATTTTCGAAAGCGATGCGGTTACTCGTGCATGCCATGTCTCGCATCATTAATATGTATGATGAAAGGGTTCTTTCAATAAAAAATCTTTAATGTGTGTGAATGTGCATGTATAGGGTTGGAAACAAAAAAAAAGGTCTGAAAGGATAATAAAAACGTTAGCAGTTCGTTTAGTGTGAAACAAACACGTTCTGTTCAGCGAGGACATTAAGAAGATTCACAGCAATTTTAAGCATACTTGTTTATGTTATCAAGCATTCTGCAAAATATGAGGGGCTGTAACCTACACCTCCCATACAATAAAAAAACACTTAAGACACTTCATTTTGACCAACAAAAATATATAAAACTCAACATATTGAAGCTTATGACAGCTTTAGTTGCGAAGTTTGGTACGTAGATACATCCATATCATCTATCTCTAAAGAATAGACTCTTAGGGTATCGGGTATTTTTATTTATCATTTAATCTGATAAATTTATAAATTTCTGCATTGCTTTAAGTGAACAATCCTCGGAAATGTATTTAACTGCGTAAATCGCGTAAATCGGCAGTAAATCTGAAATCAAACAAACAATTTATACGGCTGTCTGTCAAAGTTTGACATTTGTGATTTGCATAAATTTCCGCGGTTGATTTCCGAGCCTAAATCGTCGCTTAAACTATTCTCCATACAAAATCTGACAGTTCATTTACGAGGTGGTAAATTTCTGCAGTTTACGCAGTTTATGACGCGTAATCTAAGCTCATAGTGCGCGCTCTGATCATGTTCTTAAAATGAAAAAAAAATTTGAAATCTGATGTGTCTGATCTAAAAAGAAACACGAGACGAGCTTTTTTGACAGTTTTTGCTCTGCACTAAACTGAAAAAGATGAACGCCTAAAGGACCATTCACATGAGAACGAACGAACGAATTGATGAAATGCGAACAAAACACTTTTTTTTATAAATACAAAATTAAACATTTTATTACTCCAAAAGAAGGTTAATTAATTCTTCCATCAAAACGTATTAAGAAAACAAGTTTATAAACAGTGAATAGCGAAATTACAAATTACAGACTTTTTGCCGTGAATGAAAACACCCTTTGCCGCGAATTGTCAAAGTTTATTCGCAATCCACATCACTTAATTCGCGTTCCACAAACTAGCGAATAAATTGCGGGTAGAAACTGATGACTGAAATTCGCGCGAACTGCCGCGACTTAGAAAAGTGTTCATGTAAACGGACTGTCAAAACTTGCGAATATTCGTTCGTTCGAAGGTAGTTGGTCGTTGTCATGTGAATGGTCCTTAATTGGGCAACATCGGACGACAGGATTTGGCACCTCTATAATGCAGTAAAATAATTTAAAATCTTGGCACTTAATAGTCCGTTACGCAGACAAAATTTCGAAATCCATTTCTGCGTTCCCACTAAAACTTCAACATTTCAAATGACAGCTAGTGTCAGAATTGTTTGTTGATGGTTTTTTGTGTTTCGAAATCAGAAGAGGTTTGCACATAAAGAATTATTTTTTCAGTCATATGAATCGAAACATGAACTCAAGTGATAATTCAGATATTATAGGATATTGCTGACTCAATATAGAGGTATGGAGTCCACGATACGTGGCAATTTTTACGGATGCCATGGAGCTCAGGTATTCTCTCCTCCCTGAAGCTGAACACTAAATTCTTCACTGTCATCTTCTTTCCTTAGCTTGTGCGATTCATTGCTAGATTTTATTTTAAAAATTTGAACATTTTTTGGCAGTCTTTTTTTCCAGCGAGCTGAAAAGTCATCAAATCAAATGTACCTAGTGCGGAATTCGTAAAGAGGTTTGTTCGATTTGACAAACTAACAAATGCAGCGACGAAATTCAACATTTCGCTGAAAACCAATATTTCGAAATATTGAATAATATACCTATGGCGAAATGCTGATCATTTGGCTTCAAAAGTTAAATTTAGTTGAAATGTTGAATTTAGGTGCGGTGTAAACGTAGTATAAAACAGTTTCAGTTGTGAAATTCATAACGTATTACGAAAATATTGATGGTTTCAGTTTTTCCACAACAGATGTCACATTTAAAAGGCAAGCCAAAATAACTTTACATTTCTAGTCTTTTCAATTTTATCCATCATGATCCAAAAGAGCTCGTAGGTATGTATGTACTTAGTTCTATGCACGTGTCCAGCTCTTTCAGCTCGTAGAAAAGTATATCTCGGAGAATACTTCTTCGACAACCTTGGTGAACTTGCTAATACAAGAATAAGCTGCCTCCAACGCTTCATTCTCAGCTCCTCTTGGTTCAATGGGTAGTTGTGAGATCATTAGATCCTGTGGTAACACAATGGGCCTACTCTGGCCTAAGTGAGGCTGCACTCAATGCGGCCTGCCATGCCACTCTAACCTAACCTAACCTAGTTATTTGATGTAGATGTAAAATATAATATACCGACATAATGTAGGTACTTCGATGATGTAAATGTTTTATAGCAGACATTTTTCTTATCGGCAATAAAAATAATTGGATTACCAAACTTACATAAATTGCCAAAAAAAAAGCAAAAAACACAACTCAAGGATAAGAATAAAATGCGTAAACTCGAAAAAAAAACCCACAAACACACACTACACACAAGAATAAAACGTAGAACCAAATAAATGTCAGAAAAAGTAAAACGGCACAGCAGCAGAAAAAAAAAAAACAAAATAGAATTTTCGCAAAGCTTTAGTGTGTCATTAATGTTGCCAAATAATGTATTGTACTCTTTTCCATATCATTTATCTCGCCTACCCGAGTGTGCTGAATTCTAAAGGCCGCGCGCTTAACCAAAACAGTTCTCCAAACCTCCTCAAAAAATATCCTTTTTTTCCATTTTCTATTTGCAAGTATAGCAAGTTTAGGGGCTCGGCTACTTTCAGTGTTTTGGGGATAGCGTCTGACAAATTTAAGATGTAACCGCACGCGATTCCCCCAACCGACCGACATTGCCACTAGCTTCGGCTTCGGTTCGTACGAACGACATTTAGTTTTCCGTATCATTAGCTGTACAAGTATTTTACGACCTGGAATAAGGACACAATCGAACTGATAAATGTTTGCAATTTAAATTCGGTTGCAATCTTGACAAAGCGAAGTTCTTTCCAATGATGGAAGTCGATAAATTGACCTTTGCTTCTGGGGGCGGATGTTCTTTTAATTAGAATTTGCAAATAGTATTTTGCCGAGTGTATCCTTGAATAATGATACATAATTAGAGACGTATTGAGTTAGGGCTTGTGTTGGGACTGCAAATTAGAAATACAAAAATTGGTTAGCCAGGCTAATGGGCACACTTTCTTTCCGGAACAAAAAATTATAAATAACGAGGGTAGCTACTCAGAATTTATTTCCTATTCCTAATTTATGTATTGATGCCGCATGGCATATAAATTAGATATGGATTTTAGAAATAAATTTCTTGTAGGAGCTCTTTGCGTAGAGAAATTGATTTTGAAAGAAACTATCGCAAGGCGTTATCGGATAGGGATTTTCTACATATTCAACATATTTGTGGGCTTTATTAAATTAATTTAACCATGATATACCAACCTATGTCCTTGTTAGGGTCCTTAGCACTTTACTTAGTACATTTCAAAATATTGTGGTTTCGTTTCATTTCTTTCATTTTGACAGCCAAATGAACGTTGACGTTAAAGTAAGAACAGATTTTTTTGGACAATGTCATTCCTGGTAATTTAATGTAAATTTTGATTGCCCGCTGTATTATAGAGTTACATTTGAACATTTTTTCGAGCGAAGTCTACCTCCAAAAATGTCCATGCACACTCCGAGCTATTTCAAGTTTTCCAAAACTAAATTTGAATCTGCATTAAATCGAGGACATTCTAGTGCATATTCTGCATTTTCATTAGATACACTCTATCCTCAATCCTTTTCACCAAAAAGGCTCTTCGATTTTAGCATTTTACAAGTTTTTCAGCACAAGCCGAGAGGAATTCCGTGTTGGAAACTACTCGTTAGTGTGCTAATTTTCAATTATTTGTGATGTTTGATGAGTCTGTGTCTGTAGTGTAGACTTTGTGCGATTACAATCCATTTATATCAATTCAATCCAAATATACTGTTGTAAGAAAGTTGACAACACTGTTAACTTAGTAGTTACCCTGACACTCTTGATATCAACTGGTTTGAGCTTCTATTTTGTCCGAGCAAAATTTCATTGTGTCGATATTAGATTATCAGAGTTGACATTGCTACACTTATGTCCGGTTTCCCAGTCCAGAGTTAAGTGTAACTTAAATTTAAGTAGAAACAATCAGTCGAATATATTTTCATTTCACAGTCGATTCACAATACTCATCCTGAATGATACAAAAAACTTAGCAGCACTTATAAAAAGGTCTGATTGCAATATTGAATAATTTATTTGATTTTCAAAATGGGTTGTGAACACATAAATGACCTCCAACTTCAGCGAAAAAAAAAAACAATATTTTGTTTAAATGAACTCGTAAAACGAAAAAAATTCAAATGAACTTGTCAAATTGTTGACAGCTAAGTAGCTTGTCAACTGTGAAAGATGCAAGTATGTTATGCCCAAAACACACGTGCAGAATTTATTGTGCAGCAATATTAGAATAGACATGTTCTTATGTGGTAATACAAATGTAAATTCTGCACCCACCGCAGCACTGCAACATGTCTATACTTCTAAATCCACTGCACAGCAACGAACTGAATTAAATAGACTTGGCAGCATCGAATTTTTAAAGTCAGCTACTGATGCATACGAGGTAAAGAGAGACAGGAATTATTTGTCGCCTGTGTTGCACTCTCGTATTTTTCCCCGCATTGACAGCAACCGATGCAAATCAAATTCTGAACATCTATTTCATCTGCAGTATTGCTTGCAGTGAAGCGTTCAGAATTTCTGCACATGTGTTTTGGACATAACACTTAAGTTTATTATAAACACTTAAGTTTTATAATACAATTTGGCACAATGAAACTGATGTCAGCGATACATAGGTAACTGGGTACTGTGAAACTGGGCATTATTGACCTCTTACTTATTTGGAAGACCGTATTTTGTCAATATAACTTTTTGCGCCCTATCAAAATTTCAGACAAATTGCCATATGTTGCTGGGAATTGACAGGGAAAGTCTGACGGTTAAACAGTTTTACATTACTTCCAAACGAAAAGTGTCAGATGTGGCGCTTTCTTAAACAATCTATAATCGGACTTTTAGTCGGTTCTCACATTGAGGTAACATTCAATAAGCAACTGGCAATAGGAAACACGCAATATTATCGCTCACAATTATTTTACTTTGAATTAAATTAGAAGTCGCACATCAAAGCAACTAAATATCGCTCGAACGAAAAATGTTGCTGATTGATTATTGGCAGTTGCTAGTTGCTTATTGCTTGTTGCCTCAATCTGAGAGCCGCCTTAATGCTTGTACATATAACTGGGCCCTGTTTCATAAAAATTGGCAATAGCCACGGGTGACAGGTGTCAATTTGTAAACTGACACTTGGCATTTGTAGGAGTAGTTCAAATGAAAACTGTCAGATTTTTCCTTCTTTTGATGCGGAAATTGATCACAATGATACAGTGTAAATGAAAGAAGAAGAAAATAAAACTTGATTTGGGTAAGTCGACGCTGATAACACAAACAAATATTCAACAAAAGGACGATTTGATTAAAAAACAAGCAATAGCTTTGAACACAAGCCACATCAAAAGAGACATTTGCGTGTTGAAGTAGTTGATCAACTCATTCAATTGGTGAATAGCCTCGCCCGCGTAGTTCTTCAAATTCTGAAATGTTGGTTTAAATTCAAACATTTTTACCTCGAATGTAATCAACTCCTTTTTCGGTGCGGTAATGTGTTGATCCACGAGTTGAACAAATTGCAGCAAATTGTTGGTAAATGTTTGTTTAACGCGATTGTGAATCGATCACGAGCAACGTGCCTACAATGTACATTTTTCTCATCCACTGTAGTTGATTACTTTGAATTCGAAGTTGGTGCGTTGCGCAACTACATTAACGTTGATTTTGTAATCCCTGAGCCTGTTTTAATGCAAACCCTAATTCTGCTATTGATGATCTATTTCTATACCACAGAATTGGTAAAATATTTTTATTTTTTTTATAATTTCGTATGACATCGCATCTATTGACTCCGTTTGATACCATACGCCCACTAATTTTGCAAAACATTTTGCAAAACCTTGATGCCCCGAATCTATAATTTACCTCCCTAATTGGATACCTATCCCCTCATGGCTTTGATTGTATATCCGGCCCTCCCTATCAGCACATTTTTTTAACCAACCATGAAATGAAGTCCCTTAGCAAATATACCTACCTCATAAAAAACCATACCCAACATACGACTTCCAGCAATCATTATCCTTGAGTCCCTTATCAAACTTATTTTGTATTTAAATTGACTGAAGCATCAGAGAAAGCATTTCACCGAAACAAAGCGCCCACCCCCTCATACAAATCCATCCCTAATGGGGGTACGCAGACTTCATTACCGCATTCCTTATGGCAATCCTTTCCCATTTTAATCCCATTTAATATCCCTGCTTCGTTTAAGACTTTGCTCGTCAGCCTGCTGTGTCATCTAGTCGTCCTCTCTCTCTCTCAAGAAAACAAAGTTATGTCTGGATTTTCTTTATAAATTCTTTGCAGCATACAAGAGAAGAGAATCGCATTAATCCCTAGCCTCCTACACTGCCTCTCGGTGGGCATAAAGGAAATTGAACAAATCACACCAAAATGCAAACAAAAACAGACCTACTACTAACCGAACCGGCACAGTAATGAGTCAGCTTTTCCTTGGGAGTTGATTTAATTTCATGTTTTTCTTGATGCTTCTCGTACTTTGTTCTTTACTCATTTAACTTGACAGCATAAGGCATAGTGAGATCTGAGATGGAAAAGAAAATATTATGTAGTCGAAAGGAAAACAAATCCTTAATCGGCAACTTGGATGTGCTGTGCGCCTTGCAGCGTCTAATTAGTGCGGTGACAGTGATAAGACAAAGGCGATAAAGAATTTATATCCTTATGGTGTATAAGTATAATGAAAAAAAAAATAAAACAAATCCGATTTTCGTTGTTAGAAGTAGACCAGAGAGATTTCTTTGAATTCATTTGATGATTATTCTCATGGTTGACATATCAACTACTGACGTTTGTCCACGTTATGCTCCCTTGTGGAAATTTTGTTTGTAAAATCATTGAGTCCAACATGGGAGCAATAGCAGGCTGTTGCTATTCGCTTCGCACGTTGTTGTGGGCGCAGTAGCGCAGTGGTTAGTGTGTTGGACTACTGTGCGAGGGATCTCAGGTTCGATCCCCGGAAAAACACAAATTACATCTTAAAGTTTTTTCTACTGCGCCACCTCTCGCGAACGTCTGACAAACATCCGAGAGTATGACTGTCATGAAAAAGCTTTTCAATTCAGCCGTTCGGAGTCGGCATAAAATTGTAGGTCCCTTCCATTCGTCACAAAAATAGAAACTCACACAAAACGAATGGTTGCGAGAAGTTAGGCCTTGGGTGTCACCCACCTATTTATTTATTTATTTATTTATTCACACGTTGTTCGGGACACGACTACGTAACGAAATATCAAAGTTTATATTGCGTCAATCCCGAAAATCGGTAAACGTCAGTTCAGTAGAAAATCTGTCAAAATGAACGTGCGAATAGTCACTTCGGGAGCAATATATATAGGTATTTGAAAATGTCGTACCAATCGAGCCTTTTCAGTACCTACGAGTTTTTTTGATATAAACAACGTTTTGAGAAGAAGTGAGAAGGTGTAAATTTTCTGACAACTTTTTTTCTTCACGACTCCTAATCGATGATGGAATCGCATTTTGATAGTGTGATTCGATACAACGCTTTCTAGGTTCCGGTTTAGCCAGTATAAATGTCATGGATTTGGGGGCAATTTTTTCCAGTAAATTATGAACTACTGGAATGTGTTCTTAGAAACCACTCTCTCTGTGGGCAAAATAGTAGGGTTTGGAGGTGAATTGTAAATACTCAGAAAACTAAGCTCGTTGTGTCCACTAGGAGGAGAAAGGTACCTTACATCGTACTAACAAAACTAGTTGGCATCACAATAAATCAGTTATCTGAAGAAAGTATACCTCGGCATGCGGCATCATTTAAGAAAGACTCGAAGTTATCTTGAAAAATAAATGTTGAAGAAAAGTCAAAGAAGAGGATGAATGTTCTCTAGAGGCGTCTAGTACTAAATAGATCTTCTATCCGAGTCATAACTGGTGAAATCACGCGACATAATGGGCCATTGGATTCAACGGAGATGAGGAGCAGTTGGAGTTGATCCAACATCTTCTTTGCCAATGCCCTGCTCTGCAAGATCGTATACCATAGGATCCAGGTTCTAAGCTAGCATCGCAGAGTTTAAAGGCTTTGTAGATATCGGATCTCTTTCCAAAACTTCATCAGGAGCAGTAAATCGTTTCAATGCCGGCTTTTTTTGTTTGTTCTATCTTTTTAGTCTCATTTCACCTTTAACAGGAAATTCACAATGAGTTTTACTTCTGTCACACACTCCTTATTAACCTAACCTTACTTAACCCCTTACTTTAATTTTAAACTTCAAAAATTAATGGAATGTTCATCTCTAGTTGCGAGAAAGTTTTCTATAATCTTGGAAACAGGGCATTATTATAAATTAAACGTTCGGGTTCGAGTAATATTCATCTATTTCCATGAAATGAATATCCCCACTAAGATAAACAGATTCACGTGCTTGAGAGAATAGGTTCGTCCGATGCGACGTGGTCAGTGCGTACTGTGAAGTGTCAGTGAATTTTCGTGGCTGCCAAAAAAAAAACCCAAGGAAACCCCAGAAATTTAGTTGCATGTCGAACACGAAATACAACCCTGACACCTATCACTAAAAAAAAATTAGTAATATACAGATTAAACACCAGCAATAACATTAAATTTGATAACTTAATGATTGTAATGTTGAAAAACAAATTTCTTTTGACATTCACCAGTCATAGATGACTATCGGCATGTCAAACTCAAATAAAAAAAACTGACATTTCAGCATTTGCGCTAGAGCTCTAGCACATTTCGTGAAATATCCTTTTCTGGGAAATTTTTCAATCTAGCGCAAAATGAACTGCTAGATTGAAAAAAAATAACGAACTGTCAAAACAAAAGTGAAAGTGCAGAAGTCAAATATTTCCAATTTGGTTTAAAATGGGAATTCAAACTTGTATGTAATTAATATACATTGTATTTGTTTATTTAAGTTATAGTGCGTATTAATAAATATGCGGCATGGCATGATGGTACAAAATACATTTTTGACTCTCATGAAGATGAAATATGTAATACGAATTCAAATTGGTTTTAATGTCACTTTGCCGCTGCCGCTAGATCTCTAGTTCACAAAAATACATTTTATTTCACCCAAATGACAGCTACGATTGACTCTTGCCCTGACTGAATACCTATGGTCAGCTCAGTGCTCAATGAGGGCGCCCCAGTGCTCATCTTGAATACAGGTTTTCATTGTCAGTGCGAACTCAGTGCTATATCGAACGCCACAGGGCTAACCCAGTGCACACTATAGTGCGCCATCGGGTCCACGTCAATATATAAATGTTTAGACGGAAACCCAATGCATAAAATTATTCACGGTGTTCGCTTTATTTAACGCAGCTTTGAAGGTCATTAAGTGTAAGGAAGTATTATGTCGCGTTGTTGTGTCCGGTAAATGGAAAAGAGAATTCACTTTTCGTTCACCCATGCTAGAATGTCAACCCTAAGGCTAATTCAATTAGTATAGGCATTTTCCTCACGTTTTTAATTTTTTTTTTTTTGTCATTCTTTCTATTTTTTCCTAATTGGAAAACCGTCAACCAGTTTTATGTATCAAATTTATTACGAAAGATATTCAATACACGAGTATTTTTGCTTCTATTATGAAAGCAGAAGTCGGTATAATCACCGCATAAACCTCTTACAAAAATTGAAACAAAATAACGAAGCTTTTCACATAAAACCACTTATACCATTCTCGATTCGGCCGTTAATAACACGCTTTTTATGGCGAACGTGGTTAGGTAGCTGGTTGGTGATTTTCATTTTGATATTATGTGCGAATGCAAACAGTATGTAATTTGGTTCTTGGACTTGAGTTTGAGAATTGGTGGCGATTTTCTTGACAGGGTACAACCAAGGTATATAGAACTATAAGGTACGATATTCCGCGATTAATTTTTCGTTTGTTCTGCGCATGTAGGTACGTCACTTGACGACAACAATTTTGACGTTTCTGTGAAAATATATTGAAATACGGGTAGTTTTCTATGCGCAAGTTTTATTTTTAATAACAAATAATGTTTTGAGTGCTGTTTTCAGTGTAATAAAATAGTAAACAAATACCTAAATAAATTATTATCTGTTCCCTATGTTTTGTCGTCTGGTGACGTCACTTTGAAGAGAGATATGCAAACAAACATGCGCAATATCATACAACCATGTTATGTCAGAAATAGTATCTACTGTTATTTGTATTGCAATAGTTTTGCATTACCCATCAGTCATGCTGGGTCGCGCGTAACTTTGTCGTTTATTGAGAATGTCGCAGAATCTCTATATGGACGGTCAGAAGTGCCTAGACCCACTTTTTTGAGTTCCCCTAACATCGTAATATTAGCATTGATCGAAATTTTATACGAAAACAATATCTTTCTCTTAACTACGTACTCGTACATATACGAGAAAGTTAAAAACGGGGGAAAGAAGAAAATATTATGACAGTGTTTATGTATGTATTCAGTAAGGCGGCTCTCAGATTAAAGCAACAAGCAATAAGCAACTAGCAACTGCCAATAAGCAATCAGCAACATTTTTCGTTCGAGCGATATTTTAGTTGCTTTGATGTGAGACCTCTAATTCAAAGTAAAATAATTCTAAGCAATAATATTGCGAGTTTCCTATTGCCAGTTGCTTATTGAATGTTGCCTCAATGTGAGAGCCGACTAACGGATGCATTCAGCATCATCACATCACCTTTGCCGGTTTTAAAGTTTATCATATTGAAAAACGCTTTGACGAATGTGTCACAGTTTACCATAGGACAGATGTCTAGAAGTTTCGACCTGGCTCAAAAGTTTCAATAGGTTGGAAAAAAAGGGTGCAAAGTCGTAGGAGTAAATATTGTAAATAAAAGACTCGAAGACGAACCTCATCGAAAACAGGAATTTTTCCATATCACTGTGAAAAGTAAGTAGATGAATATCAATGCGTGCGATTTCCATTTGTCTTTGGAAATCTTTTTTTTTTTTGTTTGCATAATTGTAAACTTTTTACAGATTCATGTTTTTTTACCTTTTTCAAGACACTAAAGAAAACTAAAAAGAGCATCGGTGTTCACTCACTCTTGACACTCATTTCTATATATATTCTAGTTTTCAAAACCTGTTGTTTGAAGTCGTTTTCCATGAAATCTCCATGAAAATGACTTCCAAACGTAAGGTTGTTGAAGCAGACACACCTTTTGCAACATTCAGCAGGTTCAGCAAAACTGCTGACAAGATAGCTCTCAATCAGTGCTGACGTTTCTGCTATTCTTTCTTTCTGTTATGTTTGCACCATGAACAGTGAATATTCAGTTTTTCTTGTTTTTTAGAAGGGCAGAACTGCCTGTCACAACTAAATGGTTATAGTCCGATGATTAAAAAACAGGCTCGTTAAGAACTGATTTCGCAAATATTCGGCAACAATGCAACTGTTACGAGTGCGAACTGACTCAGTTGCAGTTTCCGCGTTCACAACTTCACGCATGTGATTGATAGTGCCGAAAACTTCCTTCGTCCGCCAGTTATACCATAGATGCGGAACTTTTAATAATAAAAGTTAACAAAAAAGTGCGATTGAAAAAAAGAAAGAAAGGAGGCTCTAAAATAAAAAAAAAATTAAATATAATAAAATGACACACCTAACATAGTTTTATTTCAAGGTAAGTATTTACAACCGCATGATCAATGTTTTATGGGTCCACGTTAATTTTCAAACGTCTGTTCAAAATTGACTCGCACAACGCCTCGTGTTAAAGGGTGTAGTTCCTTTAGACACAACCGGGATGCTGATAATGTACGCACTTAGTAACCTTGATGTGTGCAAATGCAAACGTATTAGTTCGTTTGGCATAGATAGAATCCAAAAGTTAAATACCTTACAAATACCACAATTAAATATTTTACCTAAAGCCCCATCGGCTCTATAAGTCTCTCCTTAGCCTCTCACTGAAAATACAGAATAAGCCTAAATATTTAAACTTTTCAAAGAGTCAAGTGGTTACGACGTACATGTTGATTAGAGTTTATTTCCAGAAACATAAACACAGCGCACCAACCAACAAAATTCGCTTTCTTTGTTGTAGCCGTTGTTCGTTTGTTCGCTTGTGGAGAATCACCCCCTAAATAGAGGAGCAAAATCCTCTTGACAGTAAGAAGCCCATCATGATGATGGCAGTTAAGAACAGGAAGCATTTAGATTTATCCTATACCTTCTGTCGTCTACCGCACTCGGCGTGTGTATTTATGTAAACGCGAAACTTTAAAGTGCTGAAAGTGAAGGTTCTCAAAGAAGGGAGCGTTTCGTTCGCTTTCGCTTATGAGTTCGCATAAAGCTGGAGCGGCACCCCTTGAAAATGCCGATGTCGTGCGCCAAGTCAATGCAATAAAAGTGAAAAGTATTCAAATGAGTTTGTTTCCCCCCCCCCCCCCCCCCCCCCATCGTCTTCGGTGGAGGTTATTGTACACTGGTTGCCAGTTGTTTTATTTAATTTAAGGCGTTTGTGACTTTGTGCGGCAGCAGGAGAGCGATTATTACTCAGCTCAAGGAATCGTTAAAATACTCTGCAAGGCCTTTTTGATGACATAGCTCGCAACGTTCGTATATTATGTAGGATATAATTTATTTCATAAAGAAATAAGGATACTCATCATAAGTTAGTTTTTTGAATTTTTAATGAATCTTAAAGATATCCATCGAAAGTAAGGTAGGTATACCTCGTCCGCTATTCGGAACTTCGTTCTGAACTTTTTAACCAATTTTCAGGTAATTAAAATAAAACGTACTAAAGTTTTCATATAGTACAACGCGTCTCACCTCGTTTGTCAGACTCTGTTTATTTTTTATATCCTTTCGAACCGTAGGTATAGAGTCACCTCACTTAGTTTGTATTAAACACTATATTTGTATGCAAATTCACTTGTCACTATCGGGAAATGCAAATTTTTTACTTCCTCCCAGCAAAACCCATTATTCCCAATTCACTGTTCACTAAAGTGTCTACCACTACCACTTCTTCCATCAGAACAAAATAAATAATTGAAATGCTAAAAGCGAAAAGCCCTCGTGTACTCAAATCCTGGCAGTATCTATTCATTAAGCTTAAAAGAAAGGTTTCCAATTGCATGTACTCAGGGATTAGACTAAAGCAGTAAAACATTCTTAAAATGTGGTGCTAACTTTAATACCCTACCTATGCCACCCGCCCTTATAATCCACTCAATGGAAGAGGAACTACACAGACTTGTCGCCTGTAGAGCTCTAGAGAAAGAGGAAAACCCTGTAGTAATTAATTTTCTCTGACCTCTGAACTAGCCTTCGGTGCTTGAGCTTCTGTCTAAAATTACAATTCAGTTAGAGGGAAAAAAAAGAAGGTCTACGACGACAACATGCGAATAAAGGACACTCTCAAGGAGTTATTTGTTTTTCACCTCAACTAAGTTCTTTTATTTTTTTTTTGTCATTTTGTTTCCATTTTCCAAATGAGAGGACAAGTGGATTAACGCAAAGCTTATTTTGTACAAACGATACCTATACGGCTATACATTACCATATGGTGGAGAAGGCCAAAGGTGGACCAAGTCGGATGGACACTTGGACAGCGCTTATGCGTCCGTAAAAGGTCATTATGGCTAAGCACCTATGGTAACTTGATATCTAATGAATGGTGAAACCAGGATGGTTGAATGGATAGCAATTTCTATGTATTTTCTATTCTGTGTGACATTAGACAAAAGTGTTGACAATTTATCCGGAAATGGAAACGATTACCCTGTCTGTCTGTTAAATACGAAGTCAGTGGCAGACAGATGTCATCAAAGAGAATGTGATATTGTCGAGAGGATTTTCGATTGGTAAATGATTCAGGAATTTTTTAGTTTCCTCTTTTTTTATGTGGAAAAAGAGTAATGGATTGTCTAGTCAAGGGATTAATAGAGGTAATTCGAGACCTGCGGACCTGGTTCTGAAATGGTGTATAAGTAGATTTGACGTCTGTATAGATGAGAGTGTTAGTGGGATTTAACTCACGAATTGAAGAAATTCAAGATTACCTACTAATCTTCGCATGATTCGGCTTTGTAGTATTCCTACACCGAAATAATATTAGAATTTGTATTGTGACGTATTTGCGCAGCAGAGTGTGAAAAAATTAAAAGCAATTGTGGAGGAATTGTTAAAACAAGTCAACCAACGTCAAATATTTTTTTAAGGTCTGCTCAAACCAACGCGAAAATGTAAAAGTGGAGGCGAATTTCGGGCGGGAAACGGTGGGATATACCGCCATTGCCACGAATTTACTTCCCGCTCCCGTGAATCGAAACATCATTTCGTAATTAATATATTTTCTTCATCCATGTCTTAAAAATTCACTTTCTGTACGATCGATTTGAGAAGGCATATCAAAATTGTATCCTTTATTCCTCGCTCTTAGGCTACGGACAGAATAAACGCGAGAAGCAAGGCGAAAGCTAAAGCTAAAGATTCTAAGTTATAAGCAAAGCGAATGGTGCCCATAATGAACGCTAATATTAGGTAACGTTTCGGAAATGAGTCAAAATAAACATATTTTTGTAATTATGCAAATGGATTCCTCAGAAGAAGAGGACTTTCCATTAAATAATTTATTTTTCAGCCATTCATTGTTTGGGAAAAATTTACATATCACGTAATAAATATGACGAATTTTATGCTACGTTTCCACCGGAGATTAACTCTGAGAGTAGGATTAATTTTCGTTAACCCGTATAAATCTCGAGATTCGTACAAAAATTACCTAATCTCATTAAAAGGAGATTAAAAATGAATCTTCTAAACTGACCACGTTTACATGTAGAGTTCGGTCTATGAACACACTCTCCACAGGTCGATATGTCTAAAATTAAAAACAAACAGAGCTGCATTTGACATTTGGTCATTGGATGGGCAAAAGAAAAAAAATTTTGTTTTTTTTTCGGTAGGTACTTATACCTAATAGCGATTTCTTGCCAATGCATCCATTAAAACCCATTAGTTTTGAGAATAAAATGATGCGCTAATAATATTTTTAGATTACTGACAGTGACATATTTTGTTTTTACTTTTAATTTCGAAAGTAGAAATGGTTTAATTTGTTTACCATTTCGATTTGACAGCTAATGACAACATCTAGTGAAACGTAAAATTATTCTTTTTTTTATTGGTGGAAACACTTTAGGATCAATTTTAAACCTCTTGCACTAATCTTGGGGTTAGCGTCCGGTGGAAACGTAGCATTATTATCTTTACAAAGATTTACGAAGACATCCGAAAAATGCCGATAGAAATTGCTGAATACTTTTAAATGCCATAAAAAGTAGGTATTCGATTATATATCCAAATCTATTGACAGCTGCGTTTTAGCTTGAATTTCTTGCCGAAAAAAACTGCGCAGATGAGTTTATTCGCTTTTAGCGCATTTTATTATCTTTTACCTGCCAAATCTTAGCTTTAGCTTTCGCTTAGCCTTTCACATTCACTCTGTCCGTAGCCTTAGTCATATTTTATTTTTCAAATGAATTTTAGCTACAAAACCATATGGACTAGCCACGTCGAAAAAACAAACAGTAATTTAGAGAAGGAAATTGAAAACGAACAGAATTGTTGTCAAAATAATGTTGTATAGTAGTTTTCTGCAGACTAATGGAACGTTTCCACGGTTATTCCAGCTGATAACCATAGAATTAATTTGTTCAGCCAAATTTGAACGAGAGAATCCATGGTTTGATAAGTTAACCCAAAAAATCGATAACCAGTCGATTTTGTTCGGTTAACAGCATTTAGCTTTGACATAGCTGTCAACAAAAGACCAATAAACGCAAAATAGAGTGTCTTGCTTCGTGCTTCATATCTGCTTGTCGACGCCTTTTCAACTGACAGATTAATACGATGTGGAAAAAAATGTAATGCATAGCTGTGGCTGTGACACGTTTTGTGTTGAAAACACTATAATATTCAGTTCGATTTAAAAAAAAAATACATATACATCAATAAATTCTGAAAATTAACGTACACAAAAATAAACACTTTAAACCAAGGATTAATTCTAACAACTGAATTGACAAATAAACTGGAAAACCGGAACGATTTGTCGCAAATCTATGGTTTGGTTATTCATCAAGGGCAATGCCCATACGGGTAGAGGAGAGATTATGGACTTGATCTAACCATCTCATCCTAGGTCTACCTAGAGGACGCCTGCCCGATGGTACAGACTCCATAGCACGTCGTGGAATCCTAGTCGGGGACATGCGTTTAACATGACCAAACCACCGAAGCATGGATCACTCCGTCCGGAGAAGTAACTGCTCGACATTGAGTTCCTCACGTATTCTTGTATTTCTGATGCGATCTCTACGGGTCACACCAGCACTACGGAAAAATCTCATTTCAGCAGCATGTATAGGCAACTATACGAGGTTTAAATTCAAAGCTCGCTTAAGTCTATACGTTGCAAAGAAATCATGAATTCTTTAACATCTGATGATATTAATGGCAACCATCGGTGGATTCAGATAGAATCACAAATGAAATGAGTAAAGAACTGAGCTCTGCATCTACTATACGCGTCTGAGGTTTTGTGCTGTCGCAATAGTTAGCAGGGTTTGTGCGTAGACTTAAGTAGAAGAAAATTTAACGTTCTTATAGAAAATCAGAGCACCTAGGAGGAATGTATAGCTTTATGGCTAACCAGCCCCGCAATGTCCATACATAGCTTCTTACGGCCTACAGTCCCACTGTGTGTATGTAGAAATGTGCACTCCAAAGATGATAAGTCAGAAGCGAAACGTGCACGCAACTTATGCGCTCTTTGGCAATGCTATCGACAAGAAATACTGTTTCATTATGTAATCCCTTCTAAAGCAAGTATAGTTTGTCAGTTGTTAAGGATGGAATCGGAACTCAAGTTACAAGCTCCTCAACTTTGTACCTACTGAGAAAGCTAAGCAGAGGAATGGACTCTATCAAAAGAGGATAAGGTTACTCTTGGTTGCTTCGAGAGGATAATTCTTTGAGTAATTTTCGGTCCGGTTTGCATAGAGGTTAAATGGAGGAGGAGATACAATGACGAACTGTACGGGGCTGTACAGCGACATCGACCTAGCCAGACAAGTGAAGGTCCAGCGACTGAGGTTGCTGGGTCATAGAGCGAATTGACGCGAATATTCCGGCCCGGAAGATTTTCGAATCCACACTCGAGGGACGGCGCAGTACAGGAAGACCGCGACTCAGGTAGCGCAAGCAAGTGGAAGGTGACATTACCCAAGTTAGCATGTGAAACTGGAGAGAGCTGGCGAAAGATCCTGCTGGCTGGAGACGCTTGTTGGTTGAGGCCCAGTTCCACCCCGGACTGTAGCGCTACCTTAAGCAAGTAAATAAGAAAAAGCTAAGTTTTGATCTAACCACTATAAATGTCAAACGCAGAAACAGTTTTAAATAGATATTCCCATCTGCGAAGATGTTAAAGAACTTTTTTCTTTGTTAATATGTAGCCCTTAAAATTTTCATTAACATTAGCACACTTCATAATTTGATTTTCGTCTCTAATGAAGAAAGATTGCTTTGTATAGTTCGGGTTGGTGATGAAATCTTCTTTTCCAAAATTCCTTTTCCAAAATCCCATGTGCTGAAATCCCTTACTCCAAAAGATTCTAAGAGAAAATCCGAACGGGACAAAATCCCCCATTTTTAGATTTGGTTTTATTAATTCTACTGCCCCCTGCAACCCCCCTGCTTGTGCGGTCACTGTAAGATTTGGAGTAGGTGCAAAGTTTAGTTTGCTGTTGGAGATTTTGGCATAGGGGATTTCGTCCCGACAGATTTTGGAAAATGAGAGATTATGTCCAATAAGGGATTTTGGAAAAGCGATAACGTAGGGTTCCCGTATAGTTCATCTCACCTTAAAAGAAGCTACGCATTTCAAGTTTCCATGCCTTTCCGACACCTGAATACAGCGCTTTCCTGGTTCACAACTCATTCCAGGCCTATAAATAACAATCCCATGTGTGTGCTTAACCGTCGATTGGCATTTTCAATTCCGAAGCCATCCAACCACCAACTTATACTCGAAAGTGAACTTTATTCCATTGTACCTCCAACTACTGGATAAATTCTAAATGCAGATAATTTCCTAAACAAAAAAAAAATGTCCTTTAACCACCTTGAGTTTATATCGAGCCGCTGAATACTTTCGCTGCCTCCCCCAACCTTTATAAAGTATCCATTCTAATGGTTTCTCGTTCCAGTCCATTGAGCAATCTCCCTTCACATCTGTGAGCAAACAGCCTCAAAGTATGTGCTCTGCCTAATCCATATTACATGTTCCTAAGTGCATTACAAACCACCATTCTCGGTATAAAAACATGAAGTTGTTTCCTGCCTGTCATCGTCTACTTTTCTGACCAAGCACAGAAATAAGAAACAATTCCAGGAAATGTTTCTCTACCCCCTCGCCCAGCACACATTCAAAAGCACCACCCCTTGGCAACGCAAACATTCATTAAGAAAAGAAAAAATTTGGTTCAACTCTTGCAATTCCAACCCCGCACAAACAGACACCCACACATACCCAGACCTCTACTGGCATTAGTAAATTTTTATCACGCGTTCAGGCAACAACAACATTCAAATTAAAAACAGTCAATGCTCCCCATGACCAATGAAGCCATATATACGACATGAGTTTGACTACCATCCTGCAACCCCTTGGTAAATATATCTAAACTTGTCTTACCTTGCCATTTTGATTGAAAAAATTGATCCAAACGTGTCCAGCGGCTATGAGTGCTCCTTAGAATGGGAGGTGTTAATGGATATTTTAGCCCCAATGCAATCAGACCCGAGGGTCTCTTTAAAACCCACTAGACCGACCGATAAGTTCCGTTTAAACCACAACAAAACTGCTAAAAAAGCGGTTCAAATTCGGTTACCACTTAACTAATCTAGGCTCGGAGCCAGAATTAAAAAAAAAAAAAATACACATATTCGTTCTGCCTAATTGAATTACCCGCTATCGATTATGGTCACTGTGTGTGTGTGCGCGTGGTAGGCGCAAAAATAAAAAAAATACCCTCAACCAGCCCCCGGGGCAATTAATTCGCGTTTGCACCCGACGATGTATTACAAAACCGCATCAGTGTTAGACGTGATTATACTTATTAATTCCACCCCGTATCTCTCGAATAAATCAAAACAAACCACCGTTATGTATAGAAAGGACTAAAATCGTCCTTCGAGCTGCGCCAACACGAATGGAATTAGAATGAGACCTCCCACGACCGATTCTAACTGAAACCTTTTCCTAACTGAACGCAATCAACAACGCTGTAGCAAGCATTCACCTTGCCTATGGTGAATATACTACTGTCAATTTGTGGTGAATAGAAAATGCGCATGACAGTGACAGCCAGGTCTCTTTCTCTCTCAAACCCAAGCCACGTGATCTCTTTACTTCCCTTCTATTTCATACATAGCGTCCCTCGCCCCATGAACAACGCGTCGATGGACTATTGCACAGTGCACAGCAATGCAAACATTTGCTCCTGTTAATAACACAATGGAAGCCACGATGATAATAATAATTGAAAGGCAACAAGAATGCAAAAGAAAAGCGGTTAAAAGCGGGCTAATGGCGGTGGGGTGGTGGGCTGTATTGTATGGCGATTCTTGGCAGCGGTTTCCTTGCATTCAGTTCGAATGTCAAGGTGGCTATGTTCACAGTCGTCGTTTTTCTGTTTTGTCCTTATTCCCCTCAATGTCAAGTATAAGCGGAACTATTAAGGGTTTAAGAAACGGCAAATGGACAATCGATGTGGCTTGGCTGTTGGGTGGATGACGGTATGTAGTGTGTGGTGCGAGCCAACTTGGCTGATGCACTCGCCTATTTACTGGTGTATGTATAGTTCTCTGTAGAAATGTTGCGCAAAGGATATAGGGACGAGCCATAGAAACCGACTATTAAGTAATCCTTGAGAAGAAATATTGAAATGTACTAAGTGCTGGTAATTATCATTGGTCTTTGTTCGAATGCCATGTGGCTTGGGTTTCTGAAGTCCTATTGAAATAAGGAATGATGGTGTTTAATTGGGAAGGCTGTTTCAAATATCATGAAAGGTCAAAAAGGCTTTATCTATGCTTGTATTTAAATACATAACCACAATGTCAAATTGAAGGAGTTGTAGGTCAATTACTTGACATTACTTTGAGTTTATGGAATATATTTCTCGGCAAAAAAAATCATTATAGTTTTTATTCCGTTTGTCGCAGTATAAGCAAAACAGGTAGGTACCTACCGGCATAAATCTAAAACATTATGACGTGTTTGACATCTAACAGTCAATGAACGCGACCATCACTTCTATCCTTCATTTGGGAAATCAATTTGGCGCTTTTAAAAGTTCTTCGAATCAGCAGTTATTGATTGATAGGGAAATTGTTAAAAATATTCTACATCAAACTCTAGACCATTGACATATTATGTATAGTAACTATATGGACTGACTAAGAGTAGAAAACTTCGCGATGGTTCCAGCATTAGTTCTAGCTCTCGCGGTTTATAGCGGGATGCATTGTAAATGTTCACTTTTTTTAAATGACATCTATTGTAAACAATAACGCATTTGAATTTCAACCGTTTTACTTGGCAAATTCACTTTGACGAAATCCAAGATGGTTGTCATTGGAGCGCTAGCTAAGTTGGCGTCATTTTCTGGGCAGAGATTGGCCGCGTTCCATTGACCGCTAGATGACTATCGGCATGCCAAACTTGATATAAAAAAACTGACATTTCACAATATGTGCTAGAGCTCTAGCGCAAATTCTAAAATGTCAGTTTTTTTCATATGGAGTTTGTCATGCCGCTAGTCAATGGAACGCGGGCATTGTATGAAACTAACATTTCACTAGCAGTCCATACCACATATAAAGGGTGCCCCATAATTCACGCAAAGTGTAATTTTGATAAAAAATACAAATTTTTAATTAGAAAGAGTATACAAATTGGGGTTATGTATGGAATAGCACATCGGATAAATGGCCGCTGAATTTCATTAATACACCTCCCAATTTCCTCTTTCAAGGCGTTGATGGTCGTGGACTTGTTTGCATAGACCTTTGACTTCAAAGAACCCCAAAGAAAAAATTCCAGTGGCGTTAAATCGCAAGATCTGGATGGCTAATTTTAATCGCAAAAACGGCCGATTACGCACGATTAGTAAATTACTCATGCAGTAATTGAATTGTTTCTTTAGCTGTATGGGCATGTGGCACCGTCTTGTTGAAACCACATGTTGGTCACATCCATATCTTGTAATTAGGCACCAAAACCTGGGTTATCATGTCACGATAACGAACACCATATTGTTACTGCCTGACCAGCCGCATTTTCGTAGAAGAATGGGCCGATAATGCCTCCAGTCACGCGTTTTGGATGAATTTGTTTCTCAACAATCACTCTGAACCCCAAATGCAACAATTTTTAAGATTAACGAAGCCATAGATGAAAATCAGCTTCATCTTCACTGAAGATGATTTTGTTCGAAAAATCAGCATCCACTTCGTTTTTCTTTCGTATAGCGCTCAGTTCTACCAACTCCGAACTGTTATCTGTCACTTTATTATATTTTTTTCCGTTGGCATCACTGTAATATTAACTGGCACAAAATTCAAATTTTGCGGAATTATGGGTCAATGCTCTGGACATTTTAAATTGTCAAATACATTTTCTATCCAAATCCACTGAGCACACCCATGTTTTCTTTATTTCTCATTAGCCATCAATCATTGTATATGGGGATTTATAAAGTCAACATAAACCCATCAATCATAGAAGTGTAAACGGTGTAACAATTTCAGGAAATTGTTTTCAGTTTTCCACGAGCGTCCACAACTTGCTGCCGACATGCGAACACAAATAAACCCAGGCCAATAGTTAAGGCACCAATGTTAGCATATTTGAATATCCAGGATTCCAGGCATAATTATCAGGAAGCAAGCCAATATCTCTCTATAAGGCGCTGCTTTTTGGAGGGCTGCTAAATTTGTACCATATTTTTTTTAAATGAACACTGTCAAGCTATTTCTTATTTAACGATTAGAAGTTAAAAAGTGTAGCCTCTACTTTAATATGAACAAAAGAGATTTTAACTTTTAAATGTTTAGGTAGGTGGATTTTATGTGCTACAGTAAACTGGACTGTATATACTAAACACGATTATAAAGTTTACAAATTGTAGTGCTAAAACAAATCAACAATTTAGGCCGTGTGTCAATTGCGCTGAATAATTATCCTAGGATCATTTTCTGACACTATCGTGGTGGAATCTGAATTTTCAGCTGTCAAAGAATTATCTTGTTCCGGGCACAAACCTCATAGAACTAGACAGCCGACTCCTCCCACATAACGGACTTTGCCTACAAGCTGCCTGCGGGCCCATTAACGCACGCACACTTGAAAAATACTAGACCCATGGTATATGGCATGGAATAATCATTGTCGCCATTGCCCGCGTTCCATTGACCGCTAGATAACTAGCACGCATGCCAACCTCCATATAAAAAAAAACTGACATTTAATCATTTGCGCTAGAGCTCTAGCACATATTGTAAAATTTCAGTTTTTTTATATGGAGTTTGACATATCGCTAGTCATCTAGCAGTCAATGGAACGCGGCCATTGATTTTAACATTTCAGACGTATTCACGTATTTATTCCGGGGAGAATCGATCCTGCCATAAAAATGCATAACAGTTGACAGACTGTCAGACATTAAAGAAAATCCGACTAAGGAAAAACTGAATGTTCACCAAAAGCCCATAGTCCAGTCCTGCATACCCACACTTGCCATTTTCAACAAAATAAACTACAAAAAGAAAACAACGATCGACTTGACATTTCCATTCTCATGAATCAAATTTTTGTTTCTAAAAAGCTATAACCATTTTGATACGCCCTCTAGTTCACATATGCCACCTGAGCTGTTGTTTTTAAATAGATATATGTATAGGTATAGGGGTAGCATATTGTTGTTTTCGTCTGGTGAATAATCCAAATCCCACTGGATCTATATGTACATTGTACAGGTTCCGCTGGTGAATAAAAAATAAATAAATTAAAAGTTGGAAAATGTTATTGTATAGAGTACATCGCGGTAGTTTCCCTTCCAGCAAAAATACCAAACATGTGCGACATTACTTTCCTCTCGCTAGGGACAAGGGCACAAGGCTATAATGGTAACATAAAAGTTTTTTTGTTTACCATTGACATAGGATTTGGTGAATCACGGTCCTTATTTTCAACCGCCTGCCTGCCTGTTCTGAAAGCTGGGTACGACCGACGCCGACGCCAGAAAGGCACCTTAGAATAGAAAAGAAAACTTTCTGGGTCATGTTGTAAGAGATATAAAATGTATTTTATTCCTTTCCCTGTTACTACATTATTTGGCTTAAATGATTCCTATATCTTCGTGTTGTTGATTTATTGACGAACAAAGGACAATTTGTTTATGTTTTGATAAAAGTTTTCTTGCTAAAAGCTGGTGTGGGTTAGGTAGGTTAGGAATTCGGTGGTATTGCTTTGATGGATTTAGTGGGATAGTTGTTTTATTGAATTCTATTTAGAATTCTTAAATTTGCAACTATATGCTATTGATATTTGTCCCATATTGACACGTAAAGGCAGCTTTTAGTGGGAGTTGTTTTCCCCAAACTATGACGAATCCGTCAAGTAGGGACATACAAGCTTTAAGGATGTAGAAGTAATACGGATTGGGGCACATAAAACCGGCCTGAGTAAGTTAAACAAGTTTAGTTTTAGTTATAGTTCGTAAATTTAGCTTATTTATATTCTTTTCGGGCCGGTTTTATGTGCGCCACTCTGCGTAAAGCTTTTATTTCCACAAACTTGTTTATCACTTCAAAAATATTGAAGTTAGTATTACATTCTGTTTATTTCTTCAAATAACGAATCCCACCTCCTTTTTTATTGACATATTTACTAGTGGTAAACAAATTTTGGTCTAATTTATTGTCGGAAACAAATTTTTAGGCCTGTGGCTGTGATTGATTCCCGCATATTTCCTCTTTTTCGCAAAGAGTTTGAGCGGAGTTTAGCAGAAAATTCTTCGCTAATCTCCGCAGAGCTATAACAGCACAAAGAACTGCTAATCGCTGATTGGACTCGTCGCCTTGTCGTTGCTTCCTCTTCTTTGTATGTTGAGACAGAATGGCTGTTTTGATTAGCAACAAACTAAGAATCCCCAAACTAGGTTAAACACAACTCTATTCTATCTGCAAACCTAGCTCACTATAGACAGTCGATAGATAGATTGAGTGAGTTAAGATAAGACAGAGCTTAATTCACTCAATAACGTGCTCACTTCCGCCCTGAACATGACATTCAATGGATCCTGTCCCCTCACCAAAGTAACCACCGTGGTGGAGCAAGCAACTAATTAAACTTCTCTGCGAGAGCAGAAAGACAAAGCCAAAACTACGAACCTGGACATGGACTGGGAGTTCTACAAAGATAGTCTTCGGCTCTTTAAAAAGGAAATCCGAAATGCATAACGTAGCTCCTTGCGCACAAACGAGTGCTCCAGATTGCGCAGCGTCCTATTAAAATCCCCCACTGTACCAAGTGTACTAAAAAACCCTAGTAGCCAATGGACAGTATCAGAGGAGCAATCACTGGATTTGCTTATTTTCCTGGCTGCACGCCTGTCACCATGAACCCTGACTTAAGGAATTGCACGATTTATAGGATTTCTCCAACCACATTAACCATTTGTGCAGAGAAACTAAGGTACGCCGGCCGTCAAGAGCTTTGAACCGTACAAGTCACCTGGATCTGATGACATTTTCCGGGCGCAACGCCTTTGACATTGTCAAAGAAATTCTCATCAGGCATATTCTTGTAGGCTGTATAGCACTGGGTTACATCATCAATCATCCTAGACTGCATCCATAAAGCAGGAAAGATCTCCCACACGCTTTGCAAGAACCTCAGACCAATTAGTCTGTTCTTCTTTCTTCTTAAAACTCTCGATATATCTGTTGACCTATCATTGACTTCAAGCTTTTAAGATGGCTACCAATAGGGCAAGTCCACTGAAGCTTGATATATAGAGGGGCATTTAACAACATCAAGACTCGTTCGATTATTCAAGCTTTAGACAAGGTTAATATCGGCTAATCAATCTGTGGCGTAATCACCCACATTCTTACAAAGAGGATGGCATCAAGGGCTTCCTTTGGCAGCAGCGTGCACCTAGGCACCCCGAACGGTGGAGGGCTATCTCCATTATTATGGAATATACTTCTTAAGGAACTTCTGAACTCGATGGAGAACTACGGGTGCAAAGTTGCCGCCAACGTCGCCTTAATCGTTTCGGGAAAGTATCTTCAAACACTTTCCGACATCCCGCAACTCCCTTTGCGTAAACTAGTCTCTTGGGCCGATAGTTGTGGTCTTAGCGTCAACCCGACGAAAACGGAGTTAGTCTTATTCACCAGGAAGATTAAGCTAACCTTTGTCACTCCCCCACAGTTCAATGGTACTCCACTCGAGTTCTGTCCAGGGGCTGAGGCGGGACAGAAAGCTATTTTAAACTGCAATGACCTTCATTATAGACAATTAAAAAAAAAAAAATACCCAATCAAAAAATGCAATTAAATCACAAAAGCTCTGTTTAAAATGTAATCATCCCCCAAAAATGCATAAACCTAGACTCTGTTCGCAAAACAAAAGAACGGGGTCAAAGCAGAGAATAAAGAAAAAGACCCGCATTCCTATTATTATGTGTAGGTACACCAATGACCTAATTTTATAGATTTTTTATTTTATACATACATACTGTGCTTTGAGTTGCACCTTCTCTCATATAAATAAGCCGTTTGGCTACCATAATTTCCGGCATCAGAAAGATTGTATTATATAAATGCAGCAGCACTTTTGTGTCACTAATGTTGACATTTAACACATCAGCAATAAAGATGATACACCCTTCTGAGTGGTTGTGATTGCTTCTACTCTACACACATAAAAGATGAAAGGATATTCCCCCACGACAAGTGGATATAGATAGATATTTGGTTGAGCGGGAAGGTGTGGGTTGTGGTAGGAAAACTTAAAAGTTATGTGGGAAGCCATTCATTTATGGCGCTCGCTCGGTTGTAGTTGACACCGTCATCATCATCATAATCATCGCCGTCTTCACAACAATAACGAATAAAAGATTCAATTTCTACTTGGCTGCATTGAGTTGCAATGAGAAGCGTTTTCCAAGTGGGCGATTACACTTGCATTGTATATGTACGACGTACGTCCCCCTACATAAAAAGTTTTCAAGGATTTTATGATGACTCTGGTTCGTCCAATATGTATGTTCGTTTGTAGTGTGGCTGGCTACGCGGGGTACAAGTTAATGGATTCTGGTGAAATTTTAACAGTGTTTCATCATAATGAGAATGACCATACTTACGTAGGTTACACCGAATGACAAATAAATGGGAAGCCATCCGAAAGTTTTTCTATGGTGGTGGGGTGGCCTACAGGACTTATACCTACCTCAATAATAAGCAAGTAAAATGTTCAACATCCCTGTATATAGCATCCTAAAATAATTTACACCAGGAACTCTGTCAATGTTTCTGGGTAATAACATTTAAATTGAGCCTACTTATCATTCCGTTTATCTGCGCATGATAACACATCATTGGTAGGTACTAGAATGGGGCAATGATTATTCGACCAAAAATAGGATTTGCATAACATCTCAGGTGTTGTACCTATATATATACATATATATACCTATATATCCTTGATGGGAATTACTGAAGTCAAAGTTTGTGTGGTTATGTGAGAATTCCTAAGCTAATAACAGTCGCATTAATTAATGCTGTCGGAAGGATGCACTGATATTTTCAGGAAATGAACGCATGTTCGTGTCATTTGAATGATGAGATATTTGTCTCTTGATCTGACAGGCGAGTAATGTTTGTATGCAACGCAAAGGAGTGTGTTTGTGAATGGGATCTCCCTAATATGTATTACGAATTTGTTAGGAAAGTTAGAAATATAAATTAATTACCATCAAATCAAAGGAATTTTAAGAGCAAATTGAATGTCAAAAGGGAATACGCGTAGATTTGCAGAATCTATTTTTCTTTCGTTTTAACTTAGTACTTTCGAAGTAATTAGTATTTAAGGATAGGTATGTAGTTATATGCAATATTATTAAACATTTATATGCAATAAAAAATAAATAAATAGGTGGCGCAACAGGCGGGTGACAACACCCAAGGCCTAGCTTCTCGCAACCATTCGTTTTTGTGTGAGTTTCTATTTTTGGGACGAATGGAACGAATTTATATGCAATAGGCGGTCGAAATACAAGGATTTTCTACTTTGACATAGAAAATAAGAAAATATTTGAATCGAATTTCGAATTATTGTCTATATTTTGAAAGCTCTATTAGTCTAAGAGCCCGCAGTAAATTTTGGACGTGAAAGGCAACCGGATGAATTTTACATAAATACATTGCTTTGCTGTCCAAGATTTGAAATATGCCCGTCTGGCAGCGCTTAATGGCAGCTCAAGGGTGCAACTGCATTATTAAAAATGCGTTTTGATTCAAAACAGGAATAATTGGTGCAACCGCTTGAATCTACTACCAAATAATAGAGGATGGTCCCCTAAGTACAAATACATGTATCCAAGACGTTTTAGGTGCCGCCAAAGCCCTGCCAGACGCGGTGGAAGTGCGTTAAAAATTCCAATTTTAAATAATAAATGCAACCGCACCAAAAAGTAGGATATTACAAATTTCGAACTACACCACTAATTCATCATCATCAGACTCCTTTGACATATGTGATTGTTTGGAATAGTTTTCAATTCTGACAGTCAATTCTCCGGGCTGCAGGAAATAAGGCCCCAATGAAATAGCGCCCCAAAAGAGAAAATGAAATAAGGCCCCAAATTTGCATAATGAAATAATACCCCAATTTCAAATATGAAATAAGGCCCCACTGCGATGAAATAAGGCCCCAAAAAAATTAAATAAGATCCTAAATCTGACAGTAAACCCAAGCAGGGGGGTTGCATACGTTTTCGTTTTTTTCATTTCTTCTTTTGGGGTCTTATTTCATAACGAAATAAAACCCTAATTTTCATTAGGAAATAAGGCCTCAAAAAAAGGAAATAACACCCCAAATTTTATTAAAAATCGTTGTTGTTGTTGTTTCCTGTATAATTTTTTGGGGCCTTATTTCATTTTTGTTTTTGGGCCTTATTTCGCAGAGCCAATTCTCCGTTTATAATTTACTTGGGAATATATTTCTGTTTTTCCTGTCAGGACTCAGGAAATAAACCTTGCATTTCGATTTGTCAATTGAGCAAGTGAGCGATAAGTACAAGTCCGCCAATTGGCGATTAGATTAGAACGGAAGAGAAGACCAACCTCTATGCGTTGTTGTTGAAAAGGTCTTATTGTTTATTGCAGTTCTTTCGGGTTTTCTTCGCCTCTTGATTTGTCTGCAGTTTCAGGGTTTCCGCAACAGATGACACTATGTTCTATGTAAGAATATATATAACTTAAGATGGCTTTATCCGATAATGGATAGTAAAGATTCACACTTACGCCGTCGTTGAATCAAAAGCATATTGCTCATTGTTAAATTGCTAAATTGTTTTGTTTAATTTTATTTTTGATACAGCTTTGCATGCGGGATCTTAATTTTAGCACGAAGAGCATACTAGGCTTAGGCGAGTTTTTGACTTACGGCTCGATTAAATAGTCAAGCCATTTAATTTGAAACTTCAAATGTTTTTGCGTAGATGTTTTTCTAATGGAAGATTTATGAAAGGGATCGTAAAGAGATCATGGGGGTGTTGAATTGATAGCCCAAACTCCGATTACTTAGGGACTTTCAGTTTTTTGCTCTTATACTTACCTACATACAGGAGGGATGGCTTCAGGCAGACATCTTATTTGCAATGATGGGACAAAAAATATTAGCAAATTAAAAAAGAAAAGCTGAGCAAATACAGTAGAAGAGGCACTTCTATCCGTGTCGGACGCGGGCAGCGTTTGAAAGCAATTGATGCCAATCTTGAAAAGCAATTTATCGAACGAGACGTGCTTTATCGCTATGGCATTCTTCTTCTACAAATCCACCAACTCAAAACGGTCAAAAATCTGTATTTCTAACAATGAAGAGGCTGACTCCATAACGCAAGGGGGTGCCTATACAGTAGTCTCCATCGGAGTGTGAGCGAATGGCTTACACCCCGATATTGTCTGTTCCTGCGGGTAACGCGAGCGTGAGTACGCTGATAGGATGAAACCCGTGAGGCGAGAGAACCAAGCCCTTGCCTCTGTAGGAAAATCCAACCTTGCAGATGGGACCTCCACTGCATTTTCTGTGTGAACAAATTTTACAAATGCATACCCTTTTTGAATAACAGGCATAACAGAAATGGCTACAATTTGTTCGTCTATATAATTAAATAGTATTTTTCAGAAAAAAAAATTGGAAACGTCGGTAAAAATCGAAAAAACCTCTGAAATTTAATAGAAATCATCAGAAAATCAGATATTGGAAACGTCTGAAAACAAATAGTAGGTTAGGTTAGGTTAGTTGAACCAAGAGGAGCTGAGAATGAAGCGTTGCAGGCAGCGGGATTAGCGAGTTCGCCAAGATTGTCGAAGAAGTATTCTCCGAGATATGCCTTTCTACGAACAAAAACAATTAGTAATCGTCAGAAAAATATAAAAATCATCTGAGCATTTTAAAATATAGATACCTATTGAAAAAATTATCATAAGTTTGAGTAAAAGGGAATATTCAAGATTATCACCCCTATTCCCGTTGGCGTTTGTCATATACGACTCTTTTGTCGTGACGTTATAAAAACGATATTCAGCTTTTTTTCAAACTTTTGTTAACGATTTTGCTTCTTTTTCTATGTGTTCACTGTATTTTCAAATCGCTTGTCTCAAAAAAGTTACAAACTCTGACTTAAAACCGAAATGAAATATTAGGCGTTTACGACAAACGCCAACGGGAATAGGGGTGTATATTTTTTTATTCAGACATAAATAATGCTAACGATTTATTCAGATTTTCAGACGAAATTTCAAGTTTTTCAGACGAATATTTAAAAAAAAAACTGACAAAAACTAGCAGATGAATATGAACAAATTAGAAAATGAAAATAATTTCTTTTCAGACGAGAAATGTTTTAACCTAACAGAAATTGAAGCATTTTTTAATATACATACTAGCTTTTGCCCACGGTTTTGCTCAGGATTTGGTACACAGAGATTCCTTTACAATCAGTTAGTTTCCTCTTTTATATGTATCGTGCAGGAAAAATACCTAAGGAGTAGTTAGAATCTCTGAAAAATATGTTTAAAAATATATTGGAGAAAACAGGTCAAAGATTTATGATCAATTTGTAAGTAAAGTGCTGGCATCTCAACCCAGATTCTACTATAGCAGACTGACTCACTATCTACGGGACAAAACTTATTTATTAGCTAGTAAATCCTTAATTATATTCCACACCGCCTAGATCTTTCTATGCAACCGGAAAGATCGTGAGGATTTTTACAGAATTCCGCTTGAATATATTTGGAGTAATGCCCAATTCACAACGGCGCTTTGCCGCTTGCGTGCGTTGACAGGCGTTTTAGAAACTTTACCGTACTTTATGTCAACGCGCGCAAGCCGCAGTTTTCCAAAACTAAATGCCGCTTCAGAGCTTTGGCGCGTTGAGAGACTAGAGTATGAGAGATTGAAAGTTCTGTTTGGTTTATGTTAATATACCCCAATTCAGAGCAGAATGCAAGTCTACTCCTTTTTGCTTATACCTTTAATTTTTAATGCACGATTTAAGAGGAAATTTATTCAAAATAGTAAAAAATTCATAAATAAATAACAGTTTTGTATTTTCACTTTTCTTGTCGTGGAATATTTTTGTGGCAGAATTGTCTGGTGCATGAATGAAATGTACATAGATACACAGGTACAAGCCTTCCCATGAAAGTCCTTTCAGGCGAGGCAGGTAGATGTTTAGTTTGGTTGAGAAAATGTGGATAAAAAGTGTGCAATATTACCAAATGGCCAGCATATTTTATCTACGCTGTGGAAAGAAGTTCAGTCACTAAAATACAGAGGTGCAATTTTGTTAAAAACTTGCTTTGGCTATTGAAAAAAAAACCTATTAATAAATTCTCAAATATGGATACCGACGATCTACTCGATTTTTGAATTCATATTTATATTTTACATCTGTTGGTATGCTGGACATTCATTCGGACGATTGCGACCGCAGGTACTGTTTTTCGTCGCTCGCTGGGTTTTTACCACATCCGTTCACCTATCGCCAGTAATGGCAATGCATATTGAAAGGATTTTATGACCCTCTAAATAGGGTCATTTGCCTGGTATTAATTAAATACACGAACATTTTTTTTTGCTATATTTCCGCGAAGATCTTGCTGTCCTGTCCAGACATTTTTTTATATTCCTATGGCTGGACTTCAAAACCTACCCGCCTATGGAGTTCAAATTTACAGGGAATCTTCGATATAGGACGGAGAATTCCCGTGAATTTAGGTCAAAGTCGGTACGCATATTCATGTTCATTGTCCCGATAGACAATAAAAAATATGTAGCTATATCTACCTAAGGATTTCAATTCATTGGCACGAGCAAAAAAGCGGGTACACCAAGTAATAAATTAATACCTATCATTTGCACATCGCAGAAAATTAGATTTTCCCTCGACCAGAAAAAGAAACTATAAATATTCTAAACAAAAATGTTTATTTCGTTTATCAATTGTATAAAGCACGGAGTAGTTTCAGAGAAAACTAAAATTTCAAAAGCGTGCACATAACATTTGGGCACATATTTTTTTGTTCAACAATCTGAAGAAATCACTAGTAGCATAACAACAAAAATAATATTCGTCATTTCCACACAGTAAAATAATTAATTTGTATTGCAAAAACCTCATATTCTACTAAAAACGAGTACGTGTATACCCACGCTACTCCAACATGAACGGCATATGCTCTATCACAATAAATATTATCAAATCGAACAAACCAAACCGAAAATGAAATGTCAAAGCCGTCCAACGCCACCGAAAGTAGAAAGTTGCTCTACTTGGGCGTCGCGTTGGACTTTACGATATTTACGATCTAAACGCGACCCGAAGCCTGACGCCGCATTTTGGCTTGCACCATATGAAAGCATTGGTTCTACTTTATCTGTCAACGCACGCAAGCGGCAAAGCGCCGTTGTGAATTGGCTTTTATCTGTCAACGCACGCAAGCGGCAAAGCGCCATTGTGGTTTGGCCATAAGTACGCTGGAGTTGGATGAAGCGATAAGTATATTCAATGGCGATAGAGTTTGGGACGCATTACAAAGTTTCAAATTAATACGACCAGCGGCTCGTGAGTTATGAAAAGGGCCCCCTTAAAAGGGGTCATCGCCAATAACTCCGGCCCCACTAGCAAAATTTCCAAAATCGGAATAAGTAACTATCTTCATTTCTTATATATAGAGTACAAGTTTGAAATCAATCGGATGAAAAATACAAATTTTGACCCCCCCCCCCCCCCCCCCCCGCCATTTCTTTTAGAGGGCTGAATTTCGAAATTTCGGTCTTTGGGCTGGTCGTTGATGAGTCAGTGAGACGTAATTTCCATTTTATATATGAGATTGGCCATTATTTGAGCTCTTGGAATAACAATTAGGTTGAAAACTTTAACTCAAAATCAGGATACAAACTAATCGAAAACTGAATTCGAATTCATTCGTTGTAACTAATGCAAATATATAAAAAACACCCCTCCATAGCCACCCAAAACTTCAGTACTCGTATATGTAGAACTGCCAAATGGCATACAAAAAGTATAAACAACTATTTTGGCAACTACACAAATGTTTAACCAAAACAAAAATAAACTTCATCGATGACGTTCTTTTTTTTTTTTTTTGAAAGTTGTTAAGTGCAAATTCAAATGCATGCGGCGGATGTTTCCAATCGATTCTCTGTTGGTTCTGCTCCGTGACATTCATACTTGATACGAAAAATACCCTTCTTTTCCTGCAATACAATGCATTTCATTGTAGATATGTATGACGAACGTGTGTCCTTGTGGATTATTGATTCTAAGCCTTGATTTTCAACTCTCTTGGCATGAATATTCTGTAAAGCGAAATGCGACCCAAGGATATTGTGTTCATGTTCATGGTTCATGCAACAACTGTATGTAAAACCAAAAACAACCTAATAGATACTGAACAGGAACGAAATGTTTTTTCCATGTCTGCTCACACAAAAAAAACTGTAACAAATGTGCGAGACCCTTGGAATTAGGATAAAATAGAGAATGTCATTTTTGGATTTGGCAAGATACTAAAGAACTGTGCTGACAACAATACCGGAAGGTATTTTGGCATTGTCATCCGGTTGTAATCTTTGTGTTTTCAGTTTTTTTTTGTGGAACTACATTGCACTTTGTATGAAGTTGTTTTGAATGTCCTTGAATTACGCTTGGTTGGAATTTTCTATTTACAAATGCAATCAGCATTATGATATTGATAATGGCGCCGAACTTTGTCTAAA
The DNA here is from genome assembly GCA_949372485.1 of Cheilosia soror. Classification (NCBI taxonomy): domain Eukaryota; kingdom Metazoa; phylum Arthropoda; class Insecta; order Diptera; family Syrphidae; genus Cheilosia; species Cheilosia soror. The sequence continues at coordinate 62,054,681 of OX443564.1, forward strand.
GTCGACTGAATTGTTTCATTGGGGTGCACTGCTTTGTTGTTCGTTCTTTGGGTTTTTCTTTTTCATTAATATAGCTTTGCATAAGTATGACAATTTTGATATTGTCTTTAATAAAAAGTGTAATAGGAATAGGATTACCTCTATGCATAGGAGTAGGTAATCCACCTTAAGCCATTTTGCGATTGCATTGTAAATGAAACTAGTCCATATACTAAGAGTACATTTTCGTCTACATTTGACAGGAGGTTAAGCTCACTTAATTCAATTATGGTTGCGCCTTTACTTTAAGTAGTGATTTTTTCAGTTGCCTTAAATGGCATCCATTCATATTTAACCATTTTCCCAACGAATACAAGTTTCAAGTCAAAATTGTCCTTTCGAACTACATACTCATATGCAAGTCACAAGTATCACATTGTTCCCATCCACTATTTCCGCGAACAAACATAAATCAATAAGCCTCTACTCTGGACTGATGGGGAAAATAGTACGACATAGCCATATAGCCATAACTTATCCCCCATTCACGAATATAATAATGGCCAATGCATTATCCCCTTAGTAAATGAAGAGCCTCTCATTGCCCCTCATTTTAATTCAGCCGAACACACAATTCCATAAATATTGAAGTAGTCATGAACGGCAACCGAGCGTCGTACACTTGCAGTGGTTCCCATATAGTATCCTCGGCATATAAATGGGTGAGTGGGCGAACTTTGCTCGTGGTCGTGAGTGTGCTGTGCATGTGTATAAATAAAATTGCATGACCTTGACCTTGTCCTCAAGGCAAATCTTGCACATTCACTGTGGACTGTGCTAGTGTCTGGCTGCCAACAAAAAAAGCCAAAAGTCTTCTACAATCATCATACGATTTCGATTTATCAAGATATTAAATTACTCGAAGTCTTCAGTTTTCTGGATGAAATATAAAAGTTTGCCCAGGAAGAGATGTCGCACCATAGATCCTTATTTTCTTGAAAACGTTTCGTCGGAAAGGATAAAATATAACCCTTTAAGAGCATAGATACTAGCACTCCCGCCCAAACTCGATTCTTGTCTCTGTAAATGATGTCATATGTGGCCTTAAAATCGATAAGCAGGTGAGGGGTATCGATCGGGAGCCTAGTTATTTCCAGGCTTTGTGGGAGTGTGAATATTTAGTCGGTTATGGACTTGCACGGCGAAAAACCGCACAAGTAGACGCCAAACAAGGTTAGGCAGGAACGTCCAAGGAAATAACGCCCAAAAGAATTCATAACGCCCAAAAATAAACAACAAGACGGAAATAAAGCCCATAAAGCTCTCAGTTTAATACTTGTGGGGGGGCATGCTACTCCCTGAAACCCTCCCGCTTGGGGTGACTGTTGAATTTGGAGTATGTGCAAAATTGATACACCCAACTCGCACCTACTTCGAATCCAACAGAGGCAGAACAGTAGGTAAGGTTACAGCGGGCAGCATGCCTACTTCCCTACTTTTTTTGCTCGTAGAGCTCACCAGTTACTTGCTGCATGTGCTGCACTCTTCATCAAACCAAGGATTTCGCGTTGGTAGTCGAGGGAAACATAGCGCATCAGTTGCGGCTTTTCTGGTGGCTTCTTGGCATCGATGCCACTGGTCTTCAGCACTTGATGCTGGCTGCACAGGACTTCTCGAGAGGTAGAGGGAAACGCGATCGGCAACAGTTCTGATGGAGGTTTGTTGCGTTTGCAGCCGTTCAACGTTGAATCTCCTCACAGTATTTCCTCGTTGTTGTGGTGTCTGGGATATCCGCATACGTACCTTGGTTACAACAAGGTAGTGATCCGAGTCTATGTTGGCCGCTCGACAAGTTCGGACATCTAGAATACTGGAGGAGTGCCTTGCTTCTATCGCAACATGGTCAGTTTGATTGACGGTTGATCTGGTGACCGCCATGTTCCGTTTTTGAGAATCGGTTGAATTTGAGCGATCTTTCGGCAAGAAGGAAAAGTTTTCTAGTAAAACACATGTTGAATAGTTCACAAAGCATACGGGACATTTATGTATGATTTACAACGTCTTGAAGTTTCAACAAAACTGAAGTCTCGTTAATAAGTTGACGAACACCCGATATCGACCAGAGGGTGGGTAAATAAATAATAACACAGCTTATTTTGTATGTATGGAGATTTATTTTCGACAGATAAGTTTAACGACATACCCATGACTAAGCTAGTTGATATTTTTCTGTTTCAAACCTAAATCATAACAGTAGGTACCTACTCTAAAAAAAACTAATAAAAATAATTTAAAACTTAAAAAAAAACTCATGAAGGCAAACGATATACTGGTAATAAAAATACGAATCCGTTTAAGCATTTTACTTCATTGTGGCTGCTCTTAAAATTAATTCATAGTGATATGAATGTCTCGCTAATTAAGTTAAAATTAAGCCTACAGTATATAGAGGATGATTTTCTAGACCTAGTTTGTGGATTCTTAGGTAGGAGTGAAATTTATTCGTGAACGAGTAGGTACACATTCGATTTTCAGCCTACGAATGATCTCATATTGCTATTTCAGTCATGAAAGCAAATTTTATAAACTTCCTTGGTATTAATAAACGAATTTTAAAAAGTAGTTAGCTAAGAGACGTCAGATAGCGATAGAAATGTTTCTCAACTGATAATGATAACCTTTACGGAAAGTTTGTAGCAATAGACGTCGTAAGTAGCAATTGGTGTGTTTAGTTACCCTGACTGAGCCCGGTGGATCGCTTTTTATGGCGGATTTGTATTTTTTGTATTTGGAAAAGCGATTTGCTCCATTCAAAAGCGAAAGCTCTTTAGAATTGTTTGCGGATAAAAAATAAACTAAAAATTGGAAGTTAAAATGGAAAAAATATCATTTTCGCCCTCGTTCGCATTTTAGAATAACGCATCTAAGAATAACCAAAGCGAATACGGTCGAAATTGATGTATTGCATTTAACACGCCGCGCACTTGGAAATAACTCACTAGAATTTACATTCTGAAACTTTTCTTGTGCAACTTGTTTCATTAGGCTGTGCTGAACGTGATTATTTCATATATTAATAGTCATGCGTGAGCTTTATACCTTTCAAAATCGATCAGTTGAGGAAATACCAAAATGACTGTACTCAAGCGGTAATATTAATTCCCTTTTCACAGTCACGCATTTTTCGTCAACTCTTTTAGTAATTCGCACCCAGTTGATATCGCATGGCAACTTTGCTACGAAGAATGTAATGCACACGTCGCGTGTCGGTCGGTGAGAATACGGGTGAGCAATTCTAACTTTCGATCGCCACACGAAGAGTAATAAAACGCTGATCAAGGTACAGCAAGGTATATTATGCATCTACATCGCCTCCTTCCGTCCCTACCCTATTACTTCGTATGGTTAGGATTAAAGTAAAATATGTGTTTATTTATTTGCCTTTATCTTTAAAAATCTTAACATAAAAAAAAAAAAATTAGATAGATATATAGACTAACTTAAGTTGCATTACAATATGTAGTTCAACGAGTGGAAGGTGATTAACTCCAAGTCTTGGCAAAGCTGAACGGGCCGCAACGATTATGCGCGTCCACAGCTCGAACAGCAAAATAATATCGCTGTCCCTCTTGGAACTGGGTAAGTGTTACCGCCATAGGCAAGAGCATCGCCTTGACATCGCCCACATGACGCCACGATTCTACCAGTGGCGGGCCACTTGTCTCTTGATAGGCGTAGATTTGGTAACTGGTACTCTCCGCATACTTTTCTTTTGATGCGTCCTCGATGGTCCATGAGATAACGATTCCACTATCTAGATTACTAATACGGATTGTGGGCCGAGTTGGTGGCAGTTTCCATGCCGGATTGCTGCTGTGAATTGGTTGATTCGGCAGCGGAGCAGGATGACGATAACGTGACGGGTTCGCTGGTCCTGTTCTAATAGAGATAGCCATGCCATTTGGCTTTGGCGCAATCGACACTGCAAATGGGATTAAACGTTAATAAAGGAGTTCCTTATGAGGAAACATTTACTCACGCTTACCAGGAAGTCGTGGTGTTGTTTGTTTAGGTGGATTCGGCTTCGGCTGCTGCAATAGTTGTTGCGGTATGACGGACACTTTGTAGGGGCCACGATTCACGAGGGCTGATAGCGGGGTTTGTGCTGCCATTGCCGGTGTAGTTCTGAGGCTATTGGTGGCCGGCGGCGTAGGAGTTGCCACCGCGTCGTCCTCGTCGGTCAGATCAATTACAGATTTGCTAACAGGCTTCGGCGTTGGTGTCAAGGTGGGAAGAACCGGTGGTGTTACGATTGTCGCTGCTGGCGGTAATGGTTGGGCTGTAGCATGTGGATCTGATAGGTAGTTCTTCGGTTGGTTCATTTGATGCCTCGTGCTGCCAAGGAGGACACCAGGGCTACCTTTCGCCAGAGTGGGTTTCTTTCTGCAATTGAAAAGAACAAAACGTTAATTAAACCCGTACATTGATGGACAAATCTTAACAACTTACGTAGCGATTCCTGGAGGAACAGCGGATTGCTTCGGGGTCGCAACAATAGATGCGGCTAATGGCAGAGGCTGTACTGACGCTGCCGCCGGACTACTCACTCCAACGGGATGCCTTCCCACCACTGCAGGCACAGGCTGGCGACCCTTGGCTGGCAATGTGCGATTTAATATTTTGGCGTTGTTGGCTGCTACTAACTCCTTGGCCGCGGCTACAACTGAATGCGGAGATAATGCTGCCGCAACACGATTCAGGGGCGAGTTACGTGGTGTATCCGGTCGCATTGGAGTCAATTTTTGTACGCATCCACGACGTTGCACTTGTGGTTGTGTATTGTTGATGACTGGTGTTTGCGTGTTGGCGCTGTTGCTGCTCGTTGGTGTATTTGTCGGCGTGACAGGAGCCGACGACCTTTCCGGCATACTGTTGGTATTGGTGCTACTGCTGGTGCTATTGCTATTGCTCAGACTACTCGCACTTCTTGGCGATGTTTGTGTTGGAACTGGTGAATGTGGAACCAGCGGCTGGTCGTACTTCTTGTTGGGAAAGAACACCTGCAGACCAACAGCTCGGGTGATCTTCACCGGCATGATGAACTGTGAGTTCTTTGTTTCGAGATCTTTCAGAACACGATTGTGCACCATTTCCAGATCGCGGAATTGTTTATTGAGTTCGGTTATCTTTGTGCGATGGCTCGAGATGACCTTCTCTTGTTTTTCGATTAACTCACGCATCTCGCTGAATTCGCTCTTGTGAACAATCGCCTCGACGATCTTCTGCAGTACTAGCTCCTCTAGGTCGCACTTGGTCATCTTGTGAATGGATTTCTTAAAACGTTTCAGGAAGTCCAAGCTCAAGTCTATCGTCGGCCCATCAAGTTTTGGCGGTGGATACAGCGCGAGCGGTTTAACATCGACTTCCTTCTTCACGACGGGCTCTACCTCGACTACTGCAACCTCAACGCCTTCCACCTTCGTAGCATCTTCGTCAGTCTTGGGTTTCTTGAAGTCAGACACAATTGATTCAGAGCTGTGAACTCGCTTCAGTGACTTGCTGTCTTCGTCGGTTTTAATTTCCATCACCTCATCGTCGTCGACAGTGTTTGACTTCGTGTCATCCACGCTGACCATAGAATGGCGACTGCTGGCCTCCTCGTCTTGACTCAGTCGAATTCGCTTTGCTGGCGGCTGTTCACTGTGCTCCTCGCGGTCTCCGCGTTCTTCGGGGATGGATTCCTTCAGAAGATTACTGCTATTGCTGCAACTATTCGATTCCGAATGGACTGGAATAGTTTCTTTTGGGGTATCTTTCCCCTCGTCGTCGTCTGGTTTTTCGTCGACACCATCGCGAGCATTGTCCGAGTTGTCGGAGAGTATAGTGGAGGATTTTGCCGTACTAGTGAGTTGCTCAGAGTTGGTTGACTCTTCTACTTTTTTATCCTCGTCGTTAGAACTCGATGGTGGAGACTTCTTGTCGGAATCGATTGTAGATTCTTTCGGTTCAGTTATAGCAGGTGAAGTGGCTTCCTCCTCGTCGTCATCATCATCCAGTATAACTATCTCATCGTCCAGAATCATGTTTGAGGGTTTCTCTGGCTCATTAACTGACTTCTTATCGACTGGTTTGCTTGCCTCTATCTCACCAACTTTATTGCAGACTTTCTCGAGCTCTCGTTCTGCGAATTGTCCTTCATGCTTTTGGACTACTTCCGTAACCGGCTTGTCTGCTACTATTTCGACTACATCTTTGACTGCTTGTTCTACTTGCATTTTTGCTATTTTTTCAGGTGCCGTTTCGACCTTTTCCTCGACTGGCTTGTCCACTGCTTCAACCATGAGCTCCACCACTGGCTTCTCTACAAGGTCCTCTACTGGCGTTTCCACTAACTCATCTACTGACTCCTCTACTACTTTTTCCACTGCCTCATCAAGTGCTTCCTCGACTGGCTTTGTGGATATTTGCTCCACTGGATCGTCCACAAATGTTTCGACTGGTTTTGTGGATATTTTATCGACTGATTGCGCGGATAGTTCCTCGACTGCCGTCTGCGCGATTTCCTCCCCTACAACCTTCGCTACCTTCTGTTCATCCGGTTGTTCCTCCACAACAACATTGTCGTCAGCTTCTACGACTTTTTCTGATGTTTCTAATATTTCCATTACTTCTGGTACCTTTTCCTTTTTTTCATCCATTTTGACAGTCGTTTCCTCATTTGTATCGATGGTTTCAACTGCCTCTTTCACCTCATTACTATCCTCCACCTTCTGCTCTTCCTTCTCAGCAAGTACTTCTTTTACCACGCTTGTTTCTTTGTCATCGTCTTCTTTGACTTCATCCTCCTTGTCGGAGTCATCCAAGCACACAATTTCATAATCCTCGTCGTCTTCGACGGGTGGCTTGTCTTCGGAAGCTGCCTTGGTGGAATGCTCATCTTCTGGAGTCTTACAGATTTCATCGAGTGCGATTTCAATATCTTTATCTGTTTTCAATACAGCGTCTTCCGATTCTTCTGCAATTTCGTTGGCCTTCTCAGAGGAATCAGGATCCTTCACAGGCACTTCATCATCATCGTCATCTTCTATTAAGTATATCTCATCATCCATTATCACGTTGGGTTTCTCTGCCGCTGGTTTTTCGGCAGTTTCAACTGGTTCTTCTAAAGGAACTTCCTCTTCCTTCTTAACTGGTTCCTCTTCTTTTTGTGGGGCATTCTTTTCCTTTTCCGCTGGCGAGTCAATGGATTCTGACGTTTTGACTTCTTCTTCTCCAACCATTAACTCATCTCCAACTGCTTTACTCTCCTCCGGTATAGGGCTGTCTAAGCAGACAATATCATCTGAAAGATCCTCGTCTATATCCATCTGCTCAGCTGCAGTTTCTTCTGCAGGGGACGCTGCTACTTTTTCTGTAATGGCTTCAGAGACTTCTGTTTCAGTTTCAGTTTCAATTGCTTCCTTGACCTCTTCTTCAGTTTCAACATGAGCTTCCACCTCGACGTTAGCCTCCGCGATTGTCTCAACCGCCGCAATTACCTCAGCTTCCGCGATTTCCTCAGCCTTAACATTTTCTTCTACCTCCATTTCTAATGAGGATTTCTCTGTTGTTTCTACGGCTGCATCGGCGGCAATGATATCATCGATGTCATCATCTGGAATTTCAACTACTTCGTCTTCAGTACTAGCCGACACTGCTCCCTCTACCTTAGTTTCCATGCAATCTTCCACCAAATCATTGATTTTCGACAGTAAAGTATCGAGATCATCTCCAGTGTCTCTCACGCTGGCAGCGTCTTTGAATTCTTCCACCTTTTCCGTGGACTCCTCTTCTAAACCGAGTTCAAACAGATCGATGTCAGGCTTAGACACACCTTCCGCTTCCTCGTTCTCTTTGTTTTGTTCCGTACTTGGTGCTTCTACTTTCGTTTTGTCATTGGACTCCGTCTCGTCATTGGCCAAGTCAATCTCTATACCATCGACGATTTCCTCTGAAGGTACCTCCTCTGAATGCTTAACTATCCCATTTAGGGTTGGTGCGCTGGAATCTGTTTTCAGAGATTTATTTAAAATTAATAATTCTTGTGTGAAAAACATCATTCACTTACCACATTCATCACTTGGTGATGTAAGACTCTTTCCAACACCATTGTCGAAGAGTGTATCCAAATCCTCAACCTCATTCTCTGCCAGTCCATTTGTGGTGGATCTGAATTCCATCTGTGACGCTGGGGAATGTTTAACTTCCATCATATTTGAGAATTTAAAGAAATGTCTTTTATTGGGATTTAATTGTTCATCGATTGGGCTCTGCAATGAAAGGAGACAAATGATTAATAAGTTGAAACGATATTCGGAGTCTTGATTTTAAAGTAATGTACCAACTCGTGACACTAAGGTTCCACTGCAGACAACTTAGAAAATGAGGCCAACAACTAACGCGAAATAGGACATAAACTCAACTGGACCGGCATCTGATGTGACACTCAGATTCCACTGCACAGTATTTAAAGGCATATAACTGACAACTCAGCCGAGCTCAGATAGAGACTAACACTCAGACCAACAAAGAAGACCACAATTAGAATTTAAATGGAATAAATCATACTCCGGCACTTAACAAATTTGCACCAAACCAATTCACTTTATAAAAATTGCTGGGAGAAGCTTGGACCGGCTGCTGTGAGAAAGCATCTTCCATGCCTGGTCCATCGCTAGCATAGTCTCCTCCTGTTGATTTTCTTGGAGTTCATCATTTTAGTAAGTAGTTTCTGGAGAATTTTCTAAAGTCCAGTTTTCTAAAATATTGAATTATCCGAGCTGAGTTAAAATCTGAAAAATGTTTATTGCTCATGTGTATTAATTGTAATCAAGTGAAATTCCACGTTTTCAATTTAAAATTGCACCCAAAGAATTCTTTACAAAAAAAGTTTATGCATATAATATTTAAACTTGACTGCGATATTTATTAATATTATTGAAAATCTCTTTAGCACTTTACACAGTTACTACGCAGTTAAAATAAATACATAAAGACGAGTAGATAGGTTTGTTTAAATTATGTTTAACAATTCCCTTTCCAAAATATTTTTATTAAAAGACTATACAGAAAAAACTATTAAACCTTGTCTTGAGCTAGGGAAGATTGGTCTTATACAATTTCGGGACAAGAGTAGTTGCATATTGTCCGCATTAGTATAATCGTTGTATTATTAGGGATCCATGTCCTTTTGTTCTCCCTTCTGTAACTTTTTTTTTTTAACAAAAATGTGTCTGAATATTTTTTTTTAGTGTTGGCAATGCTTATTTCTTTATTATTATACCTTTTTTAAAACCCTTCGGTTTTTACAAAAAAATCGAACAATCATGTATAAACTAACAGTGGCAATATCTTTTTTAATGCTGGCAATACCTGGTATTTAATTTAAGTATGGGCCTCAATTTTTGTAAGTAAGGTAGGTAATTATTTTAGTATCTATACTTATTTTTAATCCATTACACGGTTACTTGTTAATTGATTTTTAATTTGCTATTGTATAACCAAATCGACGAGTTGAAACGTCAGTATATTATTTTTTTTCTAATTTAGCAATAATTTGTATGCTTTACTACCTTTGGTCACTACATATTATACATTGATTGTTATTTAAAACCATGACATATTTTCACTTCATTAAACTTATATAAAGAAGAGATAAACCCATAGTGGTAAACAGGTGATAGTGAAGCACATTAATGTTGCGTAAAACAAACCAATACACAAATTGATTTGAAATAAAGAAGAAATTTTAACAATCCCAAAAATGCAGGTGATGACAATAGGCATGTTTTGTTAAACATCAATCTCAGCAAAGTACCTAAAGTAGAATAATGCCGATGTAGAAAAATCAACGATCGACTCTCGATAAAATCGTTCGGTAATTCACAATCGCAAGTGTTTATAGTATTTCTTCTGAAAGGATTTTAATGATGGAACTGATTCTTTGTTTACAACAACTGCGCATCATCGGTCTGACTGCATCCTCCTGCATCACATTAGGCGCTCTTCTTTTTTTAGTTCAAATCAGAGCAGCGTCTGAACTGTCAAAAAAAGGCTGAATAGAATCCGTCGCCACAGTCCGCAATTGGAATCTTTAAAACATTTTGCAATTAAATTCGAAAATATCCACAAAAATATTTTGATTAAACTGTTATCTGCAGCATTTGATAGTTTCTTTCATTATTTTAATATTTCTACCAATGAAAATGCTTCCTTTCACGCTGTTTTCAACTTTGAACTGTCAACGGATGCAACGTATAGAAAAGTAGAAAGTAGACCTACTTTATCCGTCGCATCCGGCACGTACATTGCTTATGAATCACCTTCCATGAGCTGCTGTGTATTCTATCAACCTGTCAGTCGAATACGTTGCCGCACCGGATGCGACGGATTCTATGGGTTGGGGCCTTTCCACTCACATTTGACAAAAAAAAAAAAAAAAAAAAAACAGGATAAGCAAAGTAGTTGAAATGGCGGACGAGCCTTGTTGTAATAATAAATAACAATTAATAATTATTCATAATGACAGCTGTGTGCTCAATTGTGTTTCATAAAAAAAAAATCAGAATGATCTGAGAATGCTCAAAATGCTCGAGCACAGCTCAGAACTAAAAAAGAAAAAAACTCCTATTGATATTCACATTTTTTGTACCCATCATCTCTCTGCACACAAAGTGTTTCTTGTTTCTGTATAAACAACCGGTTTGATACAATAATCGAATATCAACCCAGTGAAAAGTCAATGTCAAGGTCGTTTGCCGTTTAACTCCTCGTATAGGCTTATGTGATCAATGAAGGTCAATAAATTCTCAGTCAAATCGTGTCAGCCAACTGTCAGTCTTAGTAATGTAGTTATGTAGTCTTTGTCGTCTAGATTCTAAAAAAACGAGTTCTTTTTGAAATAAAGCTGCCAAGCTAGGAGTACAGCTTCTGTGTATTCATAACTTTTTTAACGTCCGTAGACATTTTATTAAAAATATTGTTCTTTCTACAATAACCATTTTCAACAAAATATAGTCAACATTTTGAAGATCCATTTTGACGTTGTCGCCGCCGGCCGTCTTCCTTTTGGGACATTTGCCGACAAGTAGGTACTCTGTATGCGTTTCTGTCGCTTTCCGCGAATTGGTCATGTTCAAATCTTTTATTAAATTGTTGCTTTTCGTTATCTGCTCGATTAGAATACTAAGGGCCATTTGTTGATACGACTCATAGGAATTTAATTTACACATAAACTCTTATGTGACAGTTTATGCCGTACAAAAAGCACTTAACCTCAAATTAGAAATTGCTGGTAGAAACCGATGCCTGAAATTCGCAAACTGACGTGTTCATGTGTACGGACTGTCAAAACTCGCGAATATTCGTACGTTCATAGGCAGTTGGTCGCTCTTATGTGAATAGTCCTTAAGACCGCTTTAAAACTAGACATATTTTTCTTACTACTCTATTTTTTTCTTATGTTATTGCCCCACATATGACACTAGTCATAACATAACTTGACCTTAAAACAAGCAATTTATGGTTTTTAAGAATTACACTTAAAAAAATTAAACGCTTTAAAACACAACATTTTTCTTGCTAACGTGGCAACCCTGCAGATAGCATCCGTTCAATTACCTACCTACTTATAAATCACTAAGCACATACTCGTAACATAATTGACAGACGCGCGGAAGTTATTTTATTTGAAAAGCATATAAAATATACATCTTTGACGTTTTAGTCAAAAGCTAAGAAGAATGTTTTAGAATATCGTTAAAACCAGACCAAACTAAAATCCACCTTCACAACTGTACTTTTTCGCAAAACATGTTTGATTCAGTGGTTGATTGGGTAGAGAGGTAGAAATGTTTAAGAATTAGGAGCACGAGTTCGAGTTTTTCGTGGTAAATTAAAATTCTATTCAGGTAAGTGTATATGGGGTACATATTTTCAGGATCCTTGCCCAAAAAGAAATGATTTTCGCTGTCAAATAAGGGTGATCGGCATTGAATACAATAATAGAATACTTAATACTTTGGTATGTATTTGATTTGAGTTATTTTTCTATTCATGTCAATTGCGCATGTCACTTTAAAGAAAGAAAAAAGAAATAAGATTCAAACCGAAGTAGATATCTATATAAATATGAATACTAGTTAAGACGTTTTCCACAATTGCTTTAGTGAAACTATGGAGTACATAGGTACCTATGCAATTGGTAAAACAGCTGTAAATTGTCACAGAACTGTTTCCATTGGATCTTATAACGGCAGGTTAGGTGCCCAAGTAACAATTTTACTTCGGTAAGGTTCAAAATTTTAATTTTGGTAGGCAATTACTTTTATAAAGCTTCTGTAGTATTTCTTAGGCGAAGTACAGCAATTTCCAGGTAATTGTTTCGATAATAACTTTTGTAAGACCTTTCGAAAGAAAATCCACAGGCTTTATAGAGGGATGAGGAATTTAGTTTCGATAAAACCTCGATTGGACTTCCAAAAATTGGAGGTGGATGTGTGGGAAGTCATTTGTTTCGATAAAGTTTCCAGTTCGAAGCTCTGTCGAGAAGTCTCTTTAGGGCTTGTGATCGGAAGCATTATAAAGGCAGTTGTCTCTCATGCAGGCAACAGCTTGCAATTGGAAGCTTTAGAGAAGCATTAACTTCCCATTATTTGACCATAGAATGAGTGGCTTGCGAATGAAGGCTTTATAGAGGCATAAACCAGTTTTATATGTTATGTTACAGCAGTTAAGTGGAGCGGCTTTAATAAGAACTACGAAGGATCATAGCTGTCATCGTATTATAGTAGATATACACGCGTCGATTTTGTTTTATATAAAAATTAAATATTTTGGGTCTATAAAATGATTAGTTCATGGAAAAAGGTGAAAATATCGGAAACGTATCAAAGAATAGTGCAAAGGGAGTGTGGCGCAATTCTGAAGCGAGCCCGTGAATGTCAGATGAATTAAAGCGAACATCTCTTTGTCGCAGTGGATGCTTTCAGCGCTCATCTGTGGTCCTAATTCCTAAATAATAATTAATTTTTTATCAATAATCCCCAGTACACTATTCCACAAGAATTGTCTACAACAGCCTACAACATTTATAATGAGAGCACCAGAAATTATGAGGGTTTAGGTATGTGTTTTCTTTTTTCTATTTATTCACCATTTCGGCAGATGAATATAATTTTTTTTTTGACTCTGTTAGATAACGCCAACAGTAGCACTAGTGCTAGTGGGGATCGTACTATCGATGATGGAACAAATAGCAGCAAATATAGCGATGAGGATTTATGGAAAGGATATGAAACCCAAATGGAGAAAAATTGAAAAGAAAAAAAGTTATTTTCAAATGCTGCCAGTTGCCCGTCAAATGCTGCATCACTTCATTGAAATATTTACTGAAATCACCAAAGTTCAATTAAAGACATTTTGTCTAAGCACCGACTCTTCAAATTGTTGGTTTCTGACGACAAAAAATGAAATAGAGTGACTTACAACTATGCTGTATTACAATTGACGAAAAGGCTAATTTTTTCATAATTTAGTTTGAGTCAAGGCATTTAGATATTTATTGTTCCGATCGCTATGCTCACTTAAATAAAAAAGAAAAAAAGAAAGAAATATATGACCGATGTGAAATGTAAACTCGTTCGTTTGCCTTACCGACAATTGTAGGTTTTTATCACATTATTGCACACCATACCAGTGTAATTTTATCATTTATTATTACTTATTTAATTTTTGTTTACAATGATTAAATAAAATTAAATTGGTTATTGCTGAATCAAAAATGTTTCATGGTCTTTTTACTTGTACACAGTCGCCATCGGGCGACATAGCCAATTGGCGACTTTTGTACTGCCGTGGTGCGACCACAATTCGAAATAAGCGTTTTTGGACCCCTTTCACAAATACAGGCGACATTGGGACAAATTTTTAAAGCTTCAATTTATTTTTTAATAACACCCAAAAATTTTGAAAAAAGAAATAGTACATAGAAATTTGCGTGTGTTTTTTGCTTTAATAATAATTCTTCGCATGTTTGTATAATAGTTGTAATAAATAAATAGTTGGAGCAACAGGCGTGAATAGACACGCTGGGCCTAGCTTCTTGCGTTGCAATCATTCGTTTGTGTGAGTTTCAGTTTTTGGGACAATTGGAAGGGACCTACAATTTTATGCCGAGTCCGAACGGCTGAATTGTGAAGACTTTTCAGGTCAGTTATACTCTCCAAAGATTGTCAGACGTTCGCGAGAGAGAAATAACCTTTTTGTTTGGTGGTTAAATGAAACTGGTTCGTATAATTCAAATGAATTCAATGTTTTTTATTTACGGATACAAATTAAGGTCAATTTACCAAATTTCAAAGCTAAAGCTATAGTGTTTTAAATTACTTGTATGGGTCGTGCCATTCGCCGATTTGCAATCCCACCATATTCCAATTTATATGGACAATGCACATCAATATTAACAACTTTTTAAATGCATTTTTTTTATATGGAAGGTGCCACGCCCCTTTGTCCAAGTTTGACCAAACTTCACAGAAATTTCTTTGAGCCAATAATAAAGTGTTATCGAAACTCTAAAGAGTATCAAGTATGTTTACAACGTCTGTTGCAACTTCTGTCGCAGTCGGCGGCAAGTCTTATCGAAACTCTAAAAAGTATCAAGTACTTCATATTTAACACTGGCAAACGCATATGACGATTTAGCCTAGTGGATAGGGTATTGGACTGGCATGCGACGGGACCCATGATCGATTCTCAGTGAAACCCATGTAAGTAAAATGTAAATTATATCTCGAATGTTAAATGAACTGTATCAAAAAGTATGAAATGTCATTGAATAATAATTAATAAATGAGACAAAAAAATAAAAAAATTGAAAATTGAACAAATTAAAAAAAAAAATATTTTTTTTTCTTTTTAATTATTGAACTTCTATAAGGCTTTTATAACAGTTGCGGTAAGGCCTTACAGCAGTTTCTTACCGAAGTAATAACCTACTGCTGACAAATATTAGAGATGCTTCTTTTGCGAAGCAATAGCCCACCGCGGATGTTAATTGTTTCTATAAGGCCTATCAGAAGCAGAAGTTGTATCGTCTGTAAGGCCTATCCCAAGTTGTCTTAAACAGTAAATAGCTTCGCTAAAGTGCGCCAAATGTCCTTCTAAAAGGCCTTTTGCAATCAATATTGCGGGAGGGGAAATAGCCTCGATAGCGCCTTATCGAAGTCAAATTGTTACTTGGGTGGTGTCCCCCTTTTTCCTCCTTTTGTTCACCAGCATGTAGATAGGTAGGTACGTAGGTAGTTAAAGTCTTGTCTCAGCAGTTACTTAAATGGGATATCGAAAAACGACTTCTGATCCCATGGATTGCAAGGTTTTGACAGAAGGTAGGTTACTGACATCTTTCGTTTTAAGTTGAGAAGAACGTGCAGAAACATTACCTTCAGCTTTGGTAGCTACCGATACTTTTAAAATGCGAAAGAACCTTTACTCAAGTTGTTCAAGGAACAGATATCAAGATGTATTTCAACCAGTTTATATATACATAACCTATGCAAGACAGTTAAAAAAACTTAGGTGTGTACATTTTAATCATAGAATCAGTTTCGTAGCTCACCAAAAAAAACGAAAAACTGGAACGCTAACACAAACATGAATAAGTTGCACAAAATAGAGGGAGACCGCACCAACAAGACTCTCAAAATGAATTGACACGCAGCTGTTCGCTGTTGTTGCTGTGTCAAGAATACGAGCAAAAAATGAGGTACAGCTTTTTTTCTTGACAGCAGACAACGGGGAAAATTAAAAATTTGTTTTACCAAATAAGTTGTTAATGTCAGATCAATATTTTATGAAATATAGGTAAGTACAAAATATTATTCATACAAACTTACCAACAGACTCTATTAAAAAGTTATTTCTATATTGCGCAGTCAATCAATACACACACTCACACCTGACTTGTTATGCGAGGAGAAAGAGACTGGTAAAGGTAAACTAGGAATGCTTCTCATGCTCAGCCGGTAGGTAGCGTTCGTTGGGAAACAACTTCGCTTTGTACAAAGTTGGTGTGTGTAAGTGCGAGGTGAAAAATGGCTGGCGATTGGAGTGTCAATTTGGTGCGTTTTTATGTAAAACTAGCTGGACCCGTGCTCGCCTTGCCCGCTCGTATATGTATATTTCACAAACTGGCTGGACAGAAGTAAGTCACTCATACACAGTACCTATCTGTTCAAGAAAAATTGCTTTCGATGTGCGACAACAACCCCAAAGTAGAACTATGGAATCCAAACAACTACCCCAACCCTACCCTGTTACGTCATATCAGAATAAAATTCCTACTGCGTTGCGTGGCGATATGCGATAATGGATGTAATGCATTGGATATATAATGTGCACCCTCTGCATCGCCCTCCCTCTCATTGATCTTGCTACTTGTTTAATATACTGCATTTCCTTTCCTTTCCTTTGCTTCCCTCTTCCTATAGAATCCAAACAACTACCTACCCCAACCCAACACAGTTACCATACCACATATCGAATGAAATTCTGAAATGAAACCTGTTTTGTATTATACGTCTCTTCTCTTATGAAGATTATTAATATACCCCATGCCATTCTGCAGCACGCACGACTCACCCCATCCCCATCCTTAATCGGACATACAGTCATAATATACATACCTACATAATATACAACTGACCATAGCACTCACTGCGAAAACAAATCAACCCTTATCGAATGTGTTTGTTTGACGATCGTAAAAGTATAAACATCCATTCGTAGCAAGGTATATGTGTATGTATATATTTTCACTTCAAAAAATACATTTTGGCTAAAAACTGTTCCTAAGGACGTGGCTATAAACGACATAGCCTATAGCAGTCTCACAGTCTTAAGGAACATTTAAAAAAAGTTTCATCGAAATCTGTCCAGTAGTTTTCGAGTTTTTAGCTGACAAAGAAAATGCCTACAGTTTTATTATATGTAAAGATAACATTTAGATTTATAACTCTTTTATCAGCTTAAAAAGAGTTGAAGTGACAAATTTTGTGTGAACATTTTATTCGAGAACATTAATTACAATTATGTACTGGGAATAACATGTGGTATTCTGACAGGCAACAAACCTTGATTGGTCTTGTGAAGAAAGAGAATGACCGAGTAATACAAAATTTCAAAATTAATCTAACAGTAATATTTACGTGTGACCAGAAATTAATTATTGTAAGAAAAAAGTGAGCTCTTTCCGACATTTAAATTTCAAACAGAAAAGTATTAAGCTGTGACGCATACTCTTCTCAGCCGTCAGAACCACCCTGTAAATTTGCATATCATTTCGTATTTTTCTTTTGAATGGGCTTTGGCTTATTGCCTGCAATTTTTCAACCATTTGACGCGATACATGTATCGGCTGCCCTAAGTTTCTCAGATGAACTCGTGGCGGATGAAATATTCTTCCAAGAAACACTATCACGTCTATCATAGAATTCCTTGTAATAAAGTTACGAATTCCGATCTACCATACGAATACGAAAAAATGTATATCAGAGAATCCGAATGGAACCGCAAAAAGCATTGCCGCACTTAATAATTATATTCGAAATTTCGAAATCAGCTGCTTAACGTCAAAGTAATGCGAAATTGAAGAAATAAATAAATTATAATCGTTATATACCTATATATAAAAAAAAAATAAAAATTGGTTAGAAATGGATTCTCTTGCATTTGAAATTGTTGGTAGTGAGGAGGAGAATGTTAGGCGCAAAGGGGAATTAAAAATGCAGCGTAAGATATTGAGGAATATATGTAATCCGTTTGACCTCCAGGATCAATAGTGTGAATTGTTGCAGAACATTTTGTTTTATTACCAAGTAAGTTAAAGTTTACAGATTTCCGATTAAAAATTCCGATTCATTCGGATTCAGCAATACCACGAATTTCGAAATTCGTAACAAAAATGTCCACTACGATTCGTAGCAAAATTCCAAATACGACAGATTCTGTGATAGATATGTATGTAGACGAAATGCGAATCAGCTGGTTCGTTTCTCTGGACGATGTGTGTGTAGGTAGGAGGTATACCTACTGGCTACAAAAGTTTTTCACTTCGCATAACCTGCTCGACATTTTTAGAGTTTTAGAAAACGTCGGTTGCCACTCTGAAAAGTCACTATCGCTGTTTAACACCAGACCTGTCAAATCTGAAACGTATGTCAGAAATCTGATGAAGAGTTTAAGAGATTTGATAACTTAAAAAATAAGATTGTTCTGTTAAGTCAAATAGGTATAGAACGGGATCCTCCTTACAAAATGACTAACTGACCCCTGTTCGCTTTGCATCGGTCGCCTTTAGCAAACAAACAAAATTATACAGTGAGTGTCAAAAGTGAGTATACACCAATGATCTTTTAAATTTTCTTTGGGGTCTTGAAAAGCAGCAATATGTAAAAAGTTTGATAACAAAACGTATTTCATTTAAATAGTCTAAAATACTTTTGAGATATTTAAAAAGTTTTCAAACTCCAAAGATAATAATGAAAACATCATTGGTGTTTACTCACTTTTGAGGCTTAGGTACTGTATTTGGTCTACTTAAGAAATATGAGCAAACCTTTTCCATTTTATCTATATGAATGTGCCCGTTATCTATGGAATTGATATTTACATCATACTGAAAAGCTGATCGATGGCCTAGAGACTGATCAGGAGATCCGATCCTCGATGATCGAATAGTCCGTTGTCGATTACTACGTAATCTTGCTTCCCTTTGGAAAAATGTTTCATTTTCTCGCTGAACAGCCATTCTTTTTGAATTTTTGGAGATTCGTTGCAGCTGGGATTTTCTTTTAGTCATTTTTGTTTCTGCAATAATATAAGAAAGAGTGGAAATAGAAAACAATAAATAAAATAAAATACTACTCGTATATTAAAATACGAAGTGTCTATTCGGCCGTTAATTTTGTACTGACTCAGTGATACCAGATCGGGGGATTTATCCCTTTTTGAGGGATTTTCTCACTTAAAATAAGCTAAAAGGGTCAAAGGGATTTTTCACCTCATAGTACAAATAAAAGGGATTTTACTCTTTGGCCAATTTTTGTTCTTAATTTGTTAGTTGCATTAAGAACAATGAAATTTTAGAACTTATTTCTATTTCTTAAAACATGTACTTGCTTTATTTAATCAGTTCAACTCACTTTTTCAAAACAGAAAGGCTTTAGTTCACTGCATTGTGCGGGAGAACA
Source organism: Cheilosia soror (assembly GCA_949372485.1). NCBI lineage: Eukaryota > Metazoa > Arthropoda > Insecta > Diptera > Syrphidae > Cheilosia > Cheilosia soror. The sequence goes on from OX443564.1 coordinate 62,073,946, forward strand.
AGATGGTTTTGAAAATGTGTGGCTTGTTTGTTCAAGCTGACTTTTTTGAACTCCCATGGGATGCCCAACTTAAAATTTTTAGAGATTCCAACACACATTTTATGAATAATTTACATAGTCTATTTTTGGGTCAAGAATGTCAAGACTCTTTGACAGAGTTAGATGCTAAAATTGGAGGTTAAGAAAAACTGTCTCAGTTTTTATAAGACTGCCATCGTTGAAATGAATACTATCCTACCTTATGTTGAATATTATTTTCATTTTAATGCCGAATGCAGTTTTATGTTCCCTTTTTTAACGTTTTAACAATGTGTAAGATGTACCCACATTTCTATTTTTGTATTATATACGAACGTACCTATCTTAGTATGCTTATTTTTGTTAACTTGCATAGTTAATGTTAATGTAACTCGTATTTGTTCATAGTAAAAAAGACTGAATTTAATAAAATACATGTTTTTTTTATCTATTATTTCATGGGATAAATGTGGGATTTTTTAAATGTCGGCGGGGGATAAAAGGGATTTTTTTGGCATAACTATGGGATAACCTGCTTCCAAAGTCTGGGATCACTGTACTGACTGACGTTTACCGATGTTCGGCACATGGCTACGTAATCAACAGCAACGTAGTTGAATAATCACATTTTCATTAAAAACTGTTAATAAAAATAAAAGTTGGATCTTAAACGTACAGCACATTGTCCGCAAATGATATATTGGAATTTAAGGCCCTTACCTCGAGCAAAGTGAGCCACATATGTACCCCAACTTGACACAATATAAACTTTGACATTTCGTTGCGTAGTCGTGTCTCGAACGTCGCGGTCGGCCGAATAGCAACACCTTATAAAATAACAACAGAAGATGAAACAGTTAGTAAAAAAAAAAACGATTTATTAAGACTTTGTGCACTTTCCTGTTGAAAAAAGAAGAATTAAGTCCACTAAATAAAGAGATTGACCGAACAGACAGAATTTCAATGATTGACAAATAATGTAACGACTTAACTGAAAAATAAATCACACTTTTGGATCATTTTTGTTTTTCACTTCCCTTTAGATTATGTGCTAAATGGACATTAAATATACTGCCTTGAATGTTTCAACACAAGAATTAACTGCTGTAAATAATATGGAACGATTAACGAACACAATCTTTCTACCAAGCGCTATGTACTGTACGACCTACTCGCACATAGGCCACATCACATCATGTTTTCGATTTACGCCCACCACCCGAAAGCGGAGCAACAATAGAAAGTTATTGGTTTAGCATTGATTTCGGTTTTATATATTAGTATAGAAGATTATAGATTGGAATAATTTCTAGCAATGCTGCAGCTATCATTGACAAATAAATGAATAGGTAAAATATGTAGTTAACAGTCGTCTTAAAGGAAAATGTAATACACTGCTAGTATCAGATTTCTTCTTCTATGTTATTTGTTCAGCAAAATACATGTTAGAAAAGTTATTAACGAAAAACATGATACTTTTGACAACATTAAGACATTGGAATCTACGAAATTGGATTGCAGACAAAAGTTAAGCTAAGAGATCAGCCATTCAGGTACATAGTACTTGTAAAAAACGTGCAATGTGACATACGACGAATTGTTTGGCTTAATTAACTGCTCAATGTATCGTAATACGGATAGTTGTTTCATTTTAGAAAATTAAATAATCCCAATTTTGGGGAATTTGACATTATACATTTTTTCGATTTTCTTTATTTGACTTCACTGTCAAACTGTTCATACAAAAATGTACATGTAGACATGGTTTCGGTTATGCTATGCTGCTACATGTCAACATTGCCCGCGTTCCATTGACCGCTAGATGACTAGCGGCATGCCAAACTCCATATAAAAAAAACTAACATTTCACAATATGTGCTAGAGCTCTAGCGCAAATGATGAAATGTCAGTTTTTTTTATATGGAGTTTGGCATGCGCGCTAGTCATCTAGCGGTCAATGGAACGCGGCCATTTTTGTGCACCACCAGTCACCTAACTTGCATTGTCCTTCTTAAGCAAGACTTCACATTTCCAACTCAAAATTCAGAATGACATTAATTAAAGTAATAAAAATGACATTTCCTATTCCACAAATTTAAATCGAAACAATAAAAAAAAAAACATATAAATACACATTTAACAAACTTAAATAAAATCATAAATAATAAATAAAAAATAATAATAAACGAGAAAATAAAATTACTATTAGCATCCCGTAGTTCCTTGCTGGATAGTTAGCTGTCACTGGGATATGCTGTCTACTTTGATTAAAATGTGCTGGTGTAACTGTACGACGTCGTGTTGTTTTACGACGTTCGGTCATTGGAAGATGACCGGACTCTTGAAATTTTTGCAATTGACGAATGACAGTTGATTGCGCACATTTGGCAGCCTCGGCAATTTGCCGTGAGGTCAATTCGGATTTATGTAGTGCAAGAATTAAATCTTTCTGCATCGCTGTCAAAGATTTCACTCTAGATCGCTCCATTAAGGATTTGGTTTACGCTTTTACTCACTTTGATTATCGGTTCTCAGGCACGACCGAGAGTACTCATATTTTATATTAAGTCTGAAGTTAATAACAACCAGTAGAGGTGCCTGAAACAGGTAGAATATCAGTGTAAGTAATGTGATGCCATTTGAAACAGATGCAGATGGTTTTGTTTTTTTTTACAATGTATAGCAAATATTTTTTAAAACAAAGCCAAAGCGTTAGTTGCATCTGTCAATTTTAGAGTAACTATTTATTTTCAATTCAATATACATAAATGAATGTGCAAAATACTTGAATAACCTATCTTTTATAACACCCACATGCGTGTGACGAATATTGTATTGATTATATTATTATCTTATGTCAAATGAAAAAATGTTGCACAAATGTGGAGCAGAATAACTACGTACCAGTAATGACATTTAGTGTCATTTGGTTTCTGTTTATAATGTCACAAAGGTGTTATAATGGATAAGCCGTTGTGTGTAAAGGTGCTATTACACGGCATGTACAAGCCACATACGTATGTAGCAATTACGTCATTTTTAAGTCAGCGAATGGTCCCAATAGGTACATGCAGTGTACAAGCTCTCTTTTGACGTCAGAGCTACATACTTACGTGGCTTGCTACATGCCGTGTACTAGCACCTTGATACATTAAGCTAAGGCCTAAGGGCTATGGTATAGAATCATATACAACAAAAACATCAACTTAACTTAGGCTTTATATCCTTGCCGGATAAAATTTTATAAAAAATTTATAATATTTCAATGGACTACTTTCTCTAGAAGCTAAACTTATTGCCGTGTTTAAATTCATTTATAATGTGATACGGGACAGTGAGGCTCGTACTCGTACTCGTACTCGTACTCGTTTTTCTTTACTTATTTGACGGAAGGCTGAATTGAAAAGATCAATTCAAGCAACAAAATACTTTTAAAGCACACACAGCACGACTGCCGAAAAGTCTCGAACGGAAACCACAGCATAAATCGATACGCTGTGGCTACATGCAACACTCAATCAAATTATTCAAATGTCAATTCAAGAATCACATGGCAGGACCACATATCCTATACCGCAAGATCGGCGTCCCCTAAGTTGAGCTACCTATTTAGATCAAAGAGGTACTTTAGCCCCAAGCAACTTTTCCTTCTCTACAAAGCACAGGTTAGACGAGCAGTTCGACTTGTTGGGGACCCTACACTCACATCGAATCTACAACCGTTGACAGAAGACAAGTCGCTGGCCTTTGCGGCGGTGGATCATCTTCATGACATTGCTGCTCCAATTCTTCGATATATAAAATTTTAATATTGTCCACTTCGTGAGATTCCATTTTTACAAAAAACAACCCCGAAAACAAAAGAAATGTCAAATTTTCGCAAGCAAATTATGTACAATAAATTGTGTGCGAAAAGATAGTGGAGAATTGTACCAAGCAATCTACTACAATTACCCATATTTGCAGCAGGCAGCAGAGCACTGCAAAGCGAAAAGGAGAGCGAAATGTGTCGTTCATGATTTCGTTGTCAATTTTGTATGGGATTTTTCATTCCACAACAGCAGCGTACTAGTCTCTTGACTAAAAACATTCCCTGTTCAATTTTGCGGTTTCCTATTGTTTCATATCTTTATGTACAGTGGCCGGCATAAGTATTTTGACAAAACTAAAGTTAATTCTGCTCATAATTTGAACTTAAAAAATAAATAAATAGGTGGCGCAACAGGCGGGTGACACCCAAGGCCTAGCTTCTCGCAACCATTCGTTTTGTGTGAGTTTCTATTTTTGGGACGAATGGAAGGGACCTACAATTTTATGCCGAGTCCGAACGGCTGAATTGAGAAGCTTTTTCATGACAGTCATACTCTCGGATGTTTGTCAGACGTTCGCGAGAGGTGGCGCAGTAGAAAAAACTTTAAGATGTAATTTGGGTTTTTCCGGGGATCGAACCTGGGATCCCTCGCACAGTAGTCCAACACACTAACCACTGCGCTACTGCGTATAATAATTTGAACTTACTTCATGTAAATTTTGGCATCAATGGAAAGGTCATTTAAATTCCGTTTGAATGATACAAAACTTTCCTTAACCGATTAGTTACCCATTGAAAATTTGGAACTTTTGTAAAAGTCTACTTTTTTGACTTTTTTCCTCGGTTCCAAAAAAAAAAATATTTTGATGCAAAAAGTTTCTTCAAACAATTCTCATAGTGACTGCAAAAAAAAATTTTCAAAAATCTCTTCGCTAATATTTTTTATGATTTTTTGAATGGGATGATCTCAGAAAAATTTTGTATGAAAAGGAGGAAAAAGTGACTAAAATAGTCATTTTTAGCAATTTTCAAAAAATCATAAAAAATATTAGCGAAGAGATTTTTGAAAAATTTTTTTTGCAGTCACTATTAGAATTGTTTGGAGAAACTTTTTGCATCAAAACATTTTTTTTTGATACCGAGGAAAAAAAGTAAAAAAAGTAGACCTTGACAAAAATTCTAAATTCTAAAATTTTTAAATGGGTACTTAATGGGTTAAGGAAAGTTTTGTATCATTCAAACGGAATTTAAATGACCTTTCTATTGATGCCAAAATTTACATGAAGTAACTTTTAAATTATGAGCAGAATTAACTTTAGTTTTGTCAAAATACTTATGTCGGCCACTGTATGTGCTTTTCTGATATATAAAACTAGTGCCTCAACCAAGACGAATTCCGAGGCAAAATGTAAAAATGCACACATTTTTTTTTTAATATTAGAAGTACGTGGCAACCCTACATGAGAGAATATCGTATCTACTCTCCACTGTATCTGTAATATAGACTTATGTGCATAAGTTAGCACTAACACACAATTACTTAACAAGGGAACGCAAAAGGGAAGCTGCGACGGGACTACGTATTTTGAATTAAAACGCAATTTCCCCATTTCCTTACAATAAAATATACTTATTAGATTTTTGTACATCATAAAGTCTTAGCATTAATATGCACCTGCCTTACAGGTCGATAAACCGGTAAATTACATTTTTAATTTTAAAACAAAACTTTTAAATTACATACATTAATTATGAGCCTTTAAAAAAAATTAAAAAGGTATTATTACAATCTACAGGCCCAAGAAATAAAATAATCTACAAACGATGACCTATTATCACCTTTATCTGTGTGGTGAGTATGATTAGCTAAATTGCATGCAAAAGCACACACATTTTACAAAATGTATCTCAAAATGTTTTTTTTTTTTTTTTATTCGATCAATCATTTTATAAAAAATTACACAAAAGCTACTGCTTGCGAGACAATGCCAAAATCTGACAAGGAAGAAAGAGAGGGAACAAGCGAAAATGTGGAAAGAACTCAAGCAACCCCAGCCAGTGAAGTGAACTGAATATAGCAGCATTTAGCAAGCCGCCAAATGTAAAGATAGGTACAGATATTTTATATTTTTTTTTACTGAGTAAGCGTACTGTGCGAGTGTGAAAGAGATTTGCAGTTTTTGTATAAATGTTTACTTGCTACGTTATCACACTTCTTTTTTAGTAGATACCTACTTATTTGCTTTAGATACTTGTTAGATGCTTACCAATTCTACAGTTGCGAGATTTGTTTAAACTATATTTTCTTTCAGAATTATTAAGTCACAAACACGCCCAACCAAAAACACGTGTAGAGATGGACTAAAATGGTGGAGACATTTCGTTTTATACCCGATAGGTAGCGCTTGGTGTTGGAAAAAGTGTCAGTCAGAGACAGAAAATCTATCGTTCTATGGCGGCTATGAGTGAGTGTGTGTGTGTGAGTTGAAAAAGTTGTCGGTATAATATTTTGTTAAGACTGGCTTTTTGAATGGATCAGGTTATCTCAAGACTGAAGTCGCGAGTCGTGACCGATGTGAGTGGACAATACCATTGGTATCGCATCGCATCACATCAGAATCAGACTCATGAGTCATGGAATTGTAATCATGCTCACACGAAATATTTATGATGCACAAATGTATATGTAGGTATGTGAAGCTTTCATAACGTTGCCGTCTGTTCTATATCTGGCAACTCAATAGAAGCCGAATCTAAAAATATTCTTTTTTTAGGAATTGATCCAGCAGTTGAGCTGATGCCTATTTAAAAAAAAATCCCATTTTTTTCTGAATTAACAACTTTCTCTCTTATCTGGAATTCCAAACACGTCAGCGTTTTCACTTCAGATCCCAATATACCTACCTACCTAGATTAAAACAATGAATGTGTAATCTGTCTCCTAAATAAATTGTCATTATCTAATGGCTGCGTGCTTTTCATACAGTTAATCAATATCTAAACAATCATCTACGATCTTTCGTAAAATGTAACTTAACTAACAGGGATACAAAAATTATTCTAAAATGTTTGATAAATTAAACAATCTAATTTCACCTTTGTAGCTCTTCACATCTCATAGCACACAGCTATCGCATAAAAAAAAAAACTCTGAAAAGCCCTCTGCATCAGACCAAGTTCATACGATTAGTAGTGTTGCCTACATTTAGGAGCGTCGTACAAAGCGATATACACTGGAAATTGAGCGAGTTAACGAACAGTGTCGCCGTCCAGGGTTGTTATGCGGATAGGTATAAACAAAACGTCTCAGTTGTGGGCGACAAGTCAAAACTAAAAATAGTTACCATTTTATTTGATGAATAGAAAAGATTGCAGACGACATGAGGAAGAAAATATATTATGTAAAATATGCATACATAAACAGTATGATTGCCCAGTTGCATTATTTGTTAAGGATTTTAATATTTTGAATTTTAAAAATAAGATGCTGTAATACTTTCGCTTTCTTTATCTTTTAATCTCATTTGTTAAGATTGGTTGGGTGTGGAAAACGCAGAATGAATTTATACTTCAAAAATAATCTATAGCTGCGTTTTTCGATAAATGAAAAGAATAGTTGATAACTCATCAATTTAATCTATCAGTATGTGATTAAAATTGACATTTGAAATTTTTAATTGGAAAAAAATATAAAACAGATATGAACAGAAGACCTTTAACGACGTGCGGGTAAATATCTTAATTCAAACTATAAAAGAACTTGTTGAAAATACTTTTTCTGATTTGTTTTGTTTTCTTCATTCACTCTTATTCTGAGATTCGATCGAATCGAGTATTCCTCGAATTCAAAATGAACTGTTCGCATTCTGAGTTTCGAGGGAAAGAAATTCATTATCGAATGATTTCATTTGATGAATTTTATTTTCGAAATCAGCTGTATAAATACTGTCAGATCACTCAGATTCTCAATTGTTGTTGGATTTAATTTGAGTAAAGATGGCATTTACGTATTCTTGGAGGGAGAAATACATATATACACATAAATACCCCTGCTTGTGAAGATATCTCTCCCGATCGACGACAACGATCGAGGCATGACTAAGGCCCCTATTGTGAGTGTCGATAGTTGATCGTTGATCGACAACTGTCGATCGATGGACAACTGTGATTGTCGATTGCGATTGATATTTGTCGATTTGACAGTCGCTTGTAGTCGATTACAAATGTCTGGTCGATGCTTTCTCTTGGAAGTGAAACAATTTTGTGTGTACGAATAGCTAAAATTAATCGACGCAATTGACAATTGTCGTGACGATCGCTGATCGACAATTACAATAAGGGCCTAATTATCCATACAGCACCGTCGTTGGCGTATGCCACAGATTTATATTAAAAGGGAAAAGAGCATTCGACCACACATTTTCGCTCGAATAGAATCAATCTGACATTTAACTCCATCCAATCAAATCTGAGAATGTGGGGAGAAATGAACAAATACGAATCTCAATCGAAATCGAAAGTTGGAATGTCATTTGGCTGAAATCGAATGACTTTCGATTCGATTCGAATCTCATAATTAGGGTGATTATATTTTTAATTGTCATTTATGACATTTCAATGCAACTTTTCGTTATCCCTGCGAAGGTGCAAACCTCTATAATTATTCCAATAAATTATTTTGTTATATTTAAGAAGGTATTTGTTTGTGTTACATCGTAGTCGTAGCCTATAGCCATGACAGGGAAGCACAAAATGCAGCTTATATGATGCTTTTCGATTAATATTAGTGTATGAAAACTTGTTAGTAAACAAAATACCAAACAACACTTTTTCTGGTCACTGTAATATGAAAAATATGCCGAGACATGAAATATGATTTGCTGATGTCTTCATTGAGCGTGGCTACACGTACACGATCACTGGAGTGACTATCATTCCGACGAAATTTTTGGCTACAAACAAACACAAGCAGCTGTCATTTGGCGTATTTTTTGGGAAGTATAACAAAACCAAAAGTGAGTATAACAATTTTGCATGTAAAACCAAAAGTGAGTATAACAAAACCAAAAGTGAGTATCAACGTTTTGCATGTAAAAGTAAAAGTGAGCTAGCTATAGATTTTTAAAAAAAATACGCCTATTATAATGAAAGACAGAGGTTGCTGCGATTCAATGAGAACAATATTGTAGAAAGAAGAAAGTGTTATATTTTTTTTCAAAACATTCTTCAGAGTTTCGAAAGATTTGCAATAAGGTAAAAAGGACATTTCAAGGCTATAAAGCCCGAAACGAAGCCTGCAAAGATGGACTATGCTGAGAAATCTGTTCTGAAAATTGAAAGGACTACTTCTTCAGACAGTTAATTGGCGATGCTAAGATGACGTTGGAGAACACTCACTGGTGGTAAGAAAACCACCGAACCATTTGATGGCAAAATGTTAGACGGGGTGCCGCGTTATCACGTGATTTCTTTCACATCATACTTACACGAAGATAAAATAAAAATGTACATAAATGAGTTGTTGATTACTGCACTTGTGAGTGTTTCAATTGAAGGCTGTTTTTTTTTTAGATTTCAGCAACCCTGTTTCTACAGATTGTCAATTTAACAGTTGAAAGTTGATTTGTGGTTAGTACGTTTTGCCATTTTTCGATGAATAGATTTAACGCCAAAACAACGCTTGCAAATTGTGAAAACTTATTTTGAAAACCATGGTTCGGTTCGCCAATCATGATTCAGTTTGATCCTCATTTTCAACGCAATATTTTGTTCTCCGATGAGGCCCATTTTTGTTTAAATGGATATGTAAACAAGGAGAATTGTCGAATTTGGAGTGGAGAAAACCCAGAAGCCTTTGTCGAGACGCCCTTATAACCATTAAAACTCACGGTTTGGTGTGCTTTATTGGCTGGTGGAATCATCGGCCCATATTTCTTTAAGGACGATGCCGGCCAGAATGTTACCGTCAATGGAGAGCGCTATAGAAACATGATTTCCGACTTCTTCGTGTCCCAGTTTAATAGCATTGATGTGACAGGAGCTTTGGTTTCACCAAGATGGCGCATGTTGCTCGATAAAGTTGTCGAAAATTGGACTTAACGATTACGCTTCATTCGAGCTAGCCGTGGCGCGCATATGCCCGAAATCATTTTTTAACAGTAATGGCATAAAATTATCAATTAAATAAAGCTAATATCGTTATTATATACTTATATATTATATACTTAAGCCTAGTATCCTGTTTGCGCTTAATTTTAGCGAGCGCTTTTCTCTCCACAGCACAGATAAATGCTCGCTAAATTCGTTGTACAGGATATAGAGAGGACACACACCCATATTTTATTGCCACATGTATTTTGATTTTTGTTATTTTTTCACTTTTTTCCTACTCACTTACATCGATTATCAAGTATTCCATGAAATATTCAATTAAAAAATTGTTTTGTTTCGAAAATGTCAGAATTTATCGCCGATTTAATGTACCAGGCAATTCTTTCGCGAGCTAAATCAGTGGAGACATTTTCTTGGCCGAGTATAACAAAATTATACGTAGTACGTATAACACACAATATTGTTATATCGGACTGACATTAAGTGTGTCCCATCTATATGAAAGTAAGAATTTAGCGTGCGGAACAGGATACTGCTTTGCTAAACTGCCTCGCTAAATTTTATCTCTGTAGACATTTTTGTATGGGAGATAAAATTTAGCGCGAGCAGGATACTGGGCTTTACTTACAAAAGATTTATTTAATATGTACAACAAATTGTGTGAAAGGATCCACAGTGGATGCGGGTTTTTTATGTCAAATAAATAAGACACAAATTTAATTTTCTAATTTTCTTTTTTTTGAAAATTTAATTTTTTGATTTGTTATTATTGACAATTCGAGACTTCGCTCCGGGCTCCGGTAGTTGAAACAATCTTCAAGAAAGAAGGACATGAAACTCAGCGTCAAGAATCAAAAAGTTCAAAAATTATGGAGTCATTCAAAAATGTGGTCCCTTAATTCGCTACAGTCATAACGAGCTGATGAAGAACCTATACCGAAGAGATTTACAACAACACCGAAAGAAAAACGTTGGTAAAATCAAGCATGAACCTTATTTGATTTTGCGTCAACCAATGGGCATTGTCATTTCAACAAATGCGACATTGTCAATTTTTTATAAAAAAACATAACGGGTATTTTTTCATAAATCTATCACGCCATTGTCAATTTCGTGTTTAAATAACCACGCATAAGGTTATTCGTATTAAAGCAAGCACGGTAAGCGATTGATTAAGCACGATCATTGTTGATTAACAAATTCAAAATTGTACAATGGTCGTATTTCTTTTAACACGTCCATGCTTAATTTATCACAGGGAAGCGTTTGATCAAGCATGATCATTGTTAATCAACAACGAAAACATTGTACATGTACATTTTTCGTGATTCTTTTACAATGCTCATGCACTGGATAGTGTTTGATAATGCATAGCTTGACCATTGTTTATCAGCAATGGAAACATTGTAATGTTTTTGTGCTTCTTTTAAAACGTCCATACTTACTTAACCATTTTATTTCTACTCGCACCCAGCTGAAAATACTATTAAAAACTGAAAACTAATAGTAATCTACGCAAAATTACATTACATTTATTTACATTAGTATTTATTGAGCTTTCATATAACAGTTTGACTTAAGGCTAGTTAACAAAATGGTGATAAATAATTAATATTTTAATATGTTGGCTCAACAACAGGGGCCCAACGAAGTACAATTATTATTTTATAAATAATTATATTTACCTACATAAATTGTGAGTGTTGTCTCGTACCGTACCTATGCACCGTTGGCTGTGTTGACTTCAGGGTATTGAAATCCGGGTGTCGAATCTAAGCAAAATTTCAAAATTATAAGTGGTAAAAGTTTACGAGAAAAAAAACTTACTTTAGATGGCGCTCACAATCCGGGGTAGACCACGGCCTCAATCAAAAAGAGCACTAAAAAACAAAACGTCACTGTACACTACAAAGAAAAATATACTGTTGACACTCGCTCGTAACGTAATGCACTAACTACTTGCACTTCTGACTGAATACTGAAGATTTTTTCAAGAAAAAAGATGACCGATGCCAACGAGGCAAACTGACAAGACAAATTCCGTTAAGCATGTCGCGACTATCGCAGTCGTGGTTGGTTTAACAAGAAAACATGTAAATTAAATACATTCGTGATAGTTCTACAATGTTTGTGTTTCTTTATCAATGTTTATGCTTGGCTGCATTATTATTTCAACATTTTCGTGATACATTTAACTCAAGTGTGATACTTTAACAACGTTTCTGATTGTTACACGTGACCGCTTTACAACACGTCTTGGCAAGAATGTAGGTTGTGATAATGAGAAATATTTTTTATAAAAACATGTCCGTAGATACTTTTAACATGTTCATGATACTTTAATAATAGTCAATGAAATTTTACCTTGAAAATGTTTGTGTTTAATTGCACTGTAATCGTTGTACTCCAACTACGAATGTGTTTAATTTATAAGAAGTATGGTTGATTTTAAATTTATTGACAACGTTTGTGTTTAATCAAAAACACTTATGGTCAAATTAATTGTAAAGTCCCTAAGTTGTAATTTGATCCTGTTTATTGTTGTTTAACAATGAAATCAACAATTAAATTGTAGGCTAACAATGTTACCATTTTTGAAACAACTACAAACATGTTCAAACTAAATATATCTGTGATACTTACGAACATTTTAATCAACAACGCCAAAGTAGTTGTTTCAAACATGCAGCGTTCTTTGATTTAATCACATACGTATTTGATTTGACAATTTTAAGCACATTGTTAGCTAACAACGAAACATTTTTGATTCAACCAATGTTTTTTCTTTCGGTGAAATGGGACCTCCACATCCTATGTTCCTGATAAATACGGTTGTAAGAACCTTGAATATTTAAGTCTCTGTTATTATTTAATCAGCTTATTTAAGGGTTTAGTTTGTCCATTTGCATTGGCGCTATTCTACGATACCCGGAGGCCCAGAGCTTAGCTTCTATGAGGGCCGAGGCCTGTGCTAATGTCTCTATTACCTACATACATACATACATGTACAACAAATTGTGTGAAAAATTGTTTGTGTCCAGAGTAAATTTTATGCACTCACAATGGCCAAATTTTCTATTCTGACCGACAAATAGAGACATTACCCAAGTTTGGGGACGCATGGATTTAAAAAAAAATTTGCATATAGGTACGCAAGCTCGCACCCAACCCATAATCCAACTGTGGGGTTGAAGGGGGGCAACGCACCTATATACAAATTCACTGTTTTGTATTGTTGGGTTACGAAAAATAAAAACGAATTAATGCCAAATCGGTCTTATTTCATTTTTTAGAACGAAATAATGACGAATCTCAAAACTCGGTGTTATTTCTCTTTCATAATGGGAACTAAAGCCGTTTTAAATTCGGTCTTATTTCGCTCAGCGTTATTTCACGGCACCTTAAAAGTGATTACTGGTAAGGCCTATTTTAAGCAAAAATGGCTACTTAGTAACAAATTTTGTAAGGTTTAGTATCTATGCATTTACAACTAATATTTTAAAAATAATTAATTCTCTCACGAGAACAAATTGGATACGAGAAATAAAAATAAATATGTACTGCAATGACAAAGCCAATATCATTAATTTATTTATCTACTTGAGCCTTAATAGATATGTATGTTTATGCATTTGTTAAGTTATGTGAGTAGGTACACGGTGCACCTACTTCACTTGATAGTCGAACAATATCACATTTAAAATTGCGTTCCTATCATAATCATTCGCCACTTTATTTGCAAGCACTCGCAAAAGTTCCATTTTCTGCGCACAATCATTCTCTCGTAGCAATGAACGAAAACCGGATATTGCATTTTATCTGAACCTAACCATAAAATGTTTATTATACACACGCCAGCTGTCGCAGTAATTTCTTGCCTTCATTATCGTAACTGTGAATAAAGCAGACGCTTCGACTACTTACTCGTTACTCCACTGCATACATTTGATACATTTGTATTAGCTTCTCGTATGCAAACAAAAACGGCTATCATCTGATCAATTCAGCTGGCGGCTGCTTCGCTTCGATGTTGATTTTTGCACACAATTAACCAACACGAAATTGTCGTGCACATAAAACTCGTATACACACAGCCCATTGTTAATAATAAAGACACTTTTTCTGTACGCGGCGACGACGGTGATTCAATTCAAAGAACGTAGACGTAAATTAACGCATACAATCGACAACGAGTAGGGAAAAGGGAACGTGTTTGACTTGTTGTCTGTCTCTGTCAGTTTCAGTGTACAGCTAACTGTGCTGCGATTCGGTTCTGTATTGTGCTACAACAAAATGTCAGAAGCACCACCATTAACAACATTAAACCTCGAAGCAAGTTCATATAAAAAAAGAAAACGTCTAGTTCTGAACATCAAGGAAAAATGTGACATCATAGATAAACTAAAGCAAGGCCGAACAGTTACGAGCATAACTAGAGAATATGGCGTTTGTCGATCGACCATATGGGGCATCAAACAGAATGAATTAAAGATTTTGAAATTCTCGGCGCAAATCGGAACTGCCAGCCATCAAAGAAAAACGATGAAAAAATCTGAAGACAATAATCTAGACGCTGCTGTGTACAAATGGTTTAACGATCGAACCAGTGACGGAACTTTTCTGTCAAATCAAATGATTTGCGACGAAGCCTTGAGGCTCAACAAGGAACTCGACGGCGACGCGGATTTCAAAGCGACCAGGGGATGGCTGAGACGATTTAGGGCACGCCACGATATAACAAGTCAAAATAGTGCAAACAAAGACAGATCTGGAGATGAGCTTCATTCGATTGCGGACACGGAGGAGAGTTTCAGGGTGACACCTGTCAATGAAAAAGACGAAGAAAATGATTTGAATGGACAACGAGGCGGGATACAAAAAGACGTTACAGATCAGAATGGGCTTATATCGGTAGTACCAGAAGCTAGCATTAAGAAAGAAGAACCCACAGAAATTATAGATGACGATCAGGATATTGCAGAAGAAGTTCCACCACGCAAGCCAACCGATGAAGAAGCCTTCAATGCTATAGATATCGCCATTCAATGGGCCGAACTGCAGCGAGAAGTTACTATAGAACAGTTGATGTTTCTACGTACCCTACAGAGTTTGTCAGCAAAGAGGGCGCTGGCTTCGATATCAAGAGGAAAATAGGTTAATATTTTGTCCACCACAAAAAATTTTCAATTGTTTGACTAACGTCTTAATAAAACATTTGTATGAATTGTTATAAACTTTTCTTCTGTAAATAGACATTCCGCTGACGTATTTATTATTAAAATAAAATTTTAAGTTGTTATATAAATGTTGTACATATTTCTTTATTTAAAAAAAGGAAACTTTTAGGGTTTTTGGACAAGTAAATAATTTGTTTCTTACTCGCATGATTTAGGCTAACCAAACTCTAGGGATCCCGATCCCGGTCGAACATACGAAAAAATAATAATTGCTTCGTTTTCACTAATCGATCCTCATTCTTTTTAGTTCAGGGTAGAGCCTGGGGGCCAACTATGTAATTCGATTCTACTTTCGATTCTATTCGAAAGTTGGTTCCGATTCTACTTTCAAACGGAACTATGTATGAAATTAGAATCGAATGTAAGTAATGCCAATTTTTTCCCAAACAATTTCCGACTTTCGAACGAGTCTCGCATTGTGTTTGACAGACTTTTGAATAAAACGAAATAATCATTTGTTGTGATTCGTGAATAGGTGCTAAATCAACATGGACAGTGTCGCAATTTGATTTTTTACCGAAGAAAATGAGGATTGCAATGATCAAATTGAGCCAAGGCGAATTCGGGATAAATCCTTTAGATAAGTCGGGATGTATTGTCATGTATTGAACAAGAATCTCAAATTGAGATGTCTTTGTGTTTGCACATTTAGATGATTCCCTATGCATAAAGTATATTTTAATACTCTTAATAATATTTAATAAGTTATGAACAAATTTCTTACTCACATTTTTTGAGATTTCTGCCATCTACACAGCCTGTTCGCAAACACATTTGCATTAGAATGATTATTTGCGAATTCGAATGGTATTGGCATTTACTTTAGGATTAGGTAGTACCAAAAAAAAATAGACAATTCGAGGTCCGTTCGATTTTCGAATATGAGCGCTGGCTATAGAGTTACAGAGTACGAATCTTCCGAATTCGAACATTTTGATTGTAGAATCGAATTACATAGTTGGCCCCCTGAACTGTCAAAAAATAGAACGATCAGAGTGCGCTCTATGAGCTCAGAATAAATTGACTGACTAAATTGACTAAAATATGGAGTTCCAATTATTGTTTGTGGAATTCTTCCGTGCTCCAGGAAATTCTTTTTTTGACACCTTGTTAAGATTTGTTTCCTGTGAAAAATCGTATAGACCAAGTGCCCATACCAAATATTGAGGATGAAGATATAGCCATATATGACAAAATATGCACTGGATGTACGAAAGTCTGGCAGGATTTACTTATTATTTAAGTAAGTAATAGTATAGAAAAGTTAATAGACGTTTATTTCACACATGTCGAAGTTATTAAAAATTTAATAAAAAAAATAAAAACAATAAGAAAAATACTTAAAATAAAAAAAAACTCAATGACAATATACTTAAAATAAAAAATGTGCACGACTGGGTCGCACGTAACTTTCTCGTTTATTGCGAATCTCACAGAATCTTAGAGACATTTCAGCAAATTTTACGTTTAAAATCAGACGCCATCAAGATGTACTCAGATAACTGAGCACTTGTTAATTAACAACGTAATACAATCATACTACATAAACAACCGTATTAACTTCAACATTTCTTTTTAAATGTCACCCCGAACTGACACTTGAATTTCGAATTATATTGCCACTGAAGTTTTGGGCTTTGCAAAAATATACCGTGGGTGAATAAAGATCGGGATTTGGGTAGTAATTTTTGAGAAATATTCATAAAACGGCAATATTCGAGTTTTCTGAGAAAAACTAAGTACGTGATCAAAATTGTTAGAGCGGTTTTTTCTAAAATTATGCTGACAAATGTTACAATTTGGATTCGAAAAGCACTGTTGTTAAACTGTTTAGCTAAAAACTGAGTACGACGCATTCTTCAGAATATAAACCTTACCTAGCAGTTACATTTTTAACCAAATCGAAAATGGCGTTTTCGAGATATGTGTAGTTTTTAAATTCCCTTTTTTAGAGATTGAGGTGAAAATCGAAGCACGCATTCATGGTTCAAAAAACACTGTTTTCAAATGTTTAGTTCAAAACTGAGCAAATGGTATTACTATGGATTTAAGCTTTACCTGAAAGTAACATTTTTATCATAATCGAAAATGGCGTTTTTGAGATATGAGCAGTTTTTTAAAGTACATACTATTATTAAGGATTTGGGTGGATATCAAAGGACGCAGTCTTTTCAGAGAAAAACTGAGTTTGCTTTCAAGTTAGGAATGATAATAGTACCTTAAAAATATTTTTTTTTAAAAATAGTGTTTACCGTTTTCGAGAAAAAGCCAATTTTTAAAACTGCCGTTGCTGGACTTTTTAACGAAAAACTGGGTATGCAGTCATGTTAAGCATGCCTACATTAACTCAACTATCAATTTAGGTTCAAATCGTTAGAACCGTTTTCGAAAAAATCTAAATTTAGGCATATTTCGTCATATTTCGTAAAATGTTTATATGGGAGGTACCGTTAATATTAGGGCTAGAATAAAAAAAAAAAAACGTCCCGAGCGGGAAGCCCACAAACTTTAAATACGAAGTTTGAAGCAAATCCGTCTAAGCGTTTAGATTCCCCAGGGGTGGGACAGACTGACATACTGACGGACAAGAATTGCGAGACTCACTTTTTTGAGTTCCCCTATCATCGTAATATCAGAATTGATCAAAATCTCGAGTTCAAAATTTTGTACGAAAACAATATCTTTCTCTTACTACGTATACGAGAAAGTTAAAAAATACTATCTATAGCAAAAAGCCAGGAATGTGTTCTTTCGTTTAATTTTGGAATCAAGTTATCTTGACACTAGGCGTGTTTTATTGAACGTCTATATCAGCAAGTAAATTAAACTAAGAAAATGTGCAATAAAACTGTCCCCAGTCACTTTTCTAAGCAAAAGATTTTACTGCTCAAAATGTGGCCTCCTAATATTGCTGTCAAAATGACCATCAATGAACAAATGTCAATTTCAAAATCAAAATCTATGTCAATCAAATCAAATAATTTTGTATTATGATTTATCAATTTCAAAATAGAATATTTACTTCTTTGCTTACTTCCTTTCTCTGCCTGACATCTTATATAAGTATGCTCAAAATCAAATCATAAATAATTGCCAAAATTAAAAAAACCAAAAACATACGCGGGTCCCGGGGTGTTCGTCATGTGAGTCCTAAAGATTTGATTAATTTTTCGAGTTCGAAATTAAATTTTTTATTAATACAGGTAATATGGAAAATATTTAACTAAATAAATAAATAAATGTGTGGCGGGTACACACCCTAGGCCTAGCTTCTCGCAACCATTCGTTTGTGTAAGTTTCTATTTTTGGGATGAATGGAAGGGACCTACAATTTTATGTCGAGTCCGAACGGCTGAATTGAGAAGCTTTTTCAGGACAGTCATACTCTTGGATGTTTGTCAGACGTTCGCGAGAGTATTTAACTATTAAACCGAAATAATGCTTTTAAGTTGTGTAAATTTATATTTATATTTTTCTTGGCCACACATTTCGGAACGAAATAAGAGAGTAGAGACAAGGACAAGCTCTGTTTGCAGAGCAGCACCCTTACCCCTGCTAAAGGTGAGGTAAATCATGTTTTCTTGTGTAAGGACTTTTTAAGGGGTGCGTTAAATTAAACAGACTCTACTATACTATATTTGTACAATCATAGCAGCAACATAAATTGTATATTTACTTTTTGCCTTTCATAGTAAACAAATTATACAACACTGTCGAACAGTCCTTTTCAAATCCGCACAAACACATATTTTGTAAGTAGTATGGAAAACTCGGAATAATTTACTATGCACATTTAAAATATTTAAGAAAAACACAGACAATCATTAATTGATCATTAATGAGGTTATTTTATTATTTTCACTTGTTTTATTTTTAAATTTATGAATTTAATTTGTAAATTTAATTTTAACACAATAATTTAAATTATCAACGAATTAAACTAAACTCGCGCAGTTTTTCAAACACTTCATCAGTTTCTTAGTTCCCCGATTTTTAGTTACATGCTCGGCTTACCACTTTTTGTTCACAATTACCGTAAAATTACGTTTCCTCGTATAAATATTGACTGAAAACACTTTTTTGAAATAAATTTACAATATTATGCATTGCTACTATGATCACACAAATATAACACTTATTGAGTAAAAAATGTTGACAGTGATTTTTTGCTTAGACAATCATCAAATAATTGTGGGTGCAGTGGTGCAGTGGTTAGTGTGCTGGACTACTGTGCGAGGGATCCCAGGTTCGATCCCCGGTAAAACACAAATTACATCTTAAGGTTTTTTCTACTGTGCCACCTCTCGCGAACGGCTGACAAACATCCGAGAGTATGACTGTCCTGAAAAAGCTTCTCAATTCAGCCGTTCGGAATCGGCATAAGATTGTAGGTAGGCCTTGGGTGCCTACCCGCCTGTTGCGCCACCTATTTATTTATTTTTTTTAATCATCAAATAAGCTACACGTTTTTTTGTCGAACCGATTACGGATGTATTTCAAAACCGTTTTTCTTGAGATATGGACCAAATGGAAGGTGAACCTCCCTAGATGCGTTCCATGTAGTTCTTTGTCACAAACAATTCAAATAATTAACAAAACACGGAATTGTTGATTTACAATGTCCCCTATTGTGAGTGTCGATTGTTAATCGTTGATCGACAACTGTCGATCGATCGCGAACTATGATTGTCGATTGCGATCGGTATTTGTCGATTTGACAGTGGCTTTTAGTCGATTACAAATGTCTGATCGATGCTTTCTCTTGGAAGTGAAAAAAATTTGTGCGTACGAATAGCTAAAATCAATCGACACAATCGACAATTGTCGTGACGATCGCTGATCGACAATCACAATAAGGGCCAATATGTCTTCACATACATATAATAAATAAATAAATATAATAAATAATAGTTGTCTGATGAAATCATTGTATTAAAACAAAGTGTTAGTGTTGCGTTTAAATTGCACGTACCAGTGCGAGAACTCTCACGAGATTTTTGTTCACAAATCGTTAGTCTCTATAAAGTAAGAATCTATTCTCTGTGTACTTTCCGTAAAATTAACGATATCGCGCAAACGATATCGCTTTGATGATAATAATGTTTTTGTTTTTCGGTTTTGGATTTAAGTGTAGCAAATTTTGAATCGTCGAAACGATGTCACGACAGTGCTTTGAATGTTACGGACTGATTACACAGTGCTCTGTGCTCCAGGAAATTTAATTTCCTTTGAATCCTCATTTGTTATCTTTAGTTTGATGTAACAGGCGCAAAATGCATTTATATATTATACAGTGTTAAACTAAAGCAGGAACAGATCTCGCTTTGGATAAAACTAAAGAAAGTCAGAAAACCTCTGAAAAATATAGTTTCATTTTTTTTTTCGGTGAATATCGGTATAAGTTCCGACTACCAACCAACTACCAACAATTTTATTAATACTATTACCTTAAGCCTAGTACGCTGCTGTTGTGAAACGAAATTTTCCGGTGGTCTCCAAGTGCCAACGAAACTTTTGCGAAAAGTGACATGTTTGTAACATTTGACAACAGTGAGAATTTGTATTTTGTAATTGAATGCAATTATAACTAAAATTAAAAAATATTATAAAAATGTAAAACGAGGACATTAAAAACGATATCATTACAACAACAATAATATCTTTTATTTTTTTTTTTTTTTCACTGATGGCACTGTACCCACTTAATGGTGGTGGGTCATCTTCCTGATATTGCCGCTCTAATTCTTTGGAATAAAAAAAATCAATATCGTCCACTTCGTGAGAAAAAAAACAACCCCGAAAAAATGTCCCAGTCCCAAACAATAAACTGTGTGCGACAAGAGAGTGAAGAATTGTACCAATCTACTACAATTACCCACTTTTCGCCATCATTTCGCAGCAGCAGCAGTGTACTGCAAAACGAAAGGAGAGCGAAATTTTTCGTTCATGATTTCGTTTTGTCACTTTTGTATGCGATTTTTCGTTCCACAACAGCAGCGTAATAGAACTTATTTGGGAAATATAATAGTTAGATTTTATTAAAAACTAAAGCACATAAATAAAAAAAAACAGAATCTTATTAAATACTTACTAATATTTTTTGAGGGTATAACCATTATTCAGAATTAGTGCAGTATACCGTCATAGAGCCAAAACGATTTTCAGTAATGTGTATCCCTTTCAGCAGCTAGTCTAAATTGTTTCGAGATCAGGGAATTATGTTGGCCACAGGCCACTACTTCAGTTCATTTGAGTAATAAATGGCTGATTTAGTGCTCGCTACGACGATAAACCAGTATCAACCGCTCTTCGACGGTTCGTCCGGCTAGATATCCATACAATTTTACCGGCTTTTAATATATTCGGACAAAATGAAGGGTTACTCTTCCATAAGCTTGATAACCTGTTCATCTCCGCGATTGGTGGGTTTTCTGAATCTACTGCTTCCACCTTGAACAGTTTACGAGACTTTTGCGAGTCCCTAGTCGACTTATGGCTTATGTCAAATTTTTGAGCAATAAAGATCAATGATTCGCTGTTATTTAAGTCAGAGGCTATTTTTCCTTTCAATAGCTTGAAGTATTTATTGCGCGCCATTTTATTTAAATAAACAATAAGCAGTCAGCCGATAAAATAAAATCATCAAAAATGTTATCAGACGATTTTTGAATTTTCTCTAGTTTTTTCAAAGCGTTAAAATTTCGTAATTTAATGTTGGCCAACACTGTAAATAGGTAACCGTTCGAGAACTCATGCATTTTTTTTAACAAATTGTTCATAGTTATAATTTTAACATTCTAATTGTTAAGATCACATTGGTTCCATATTTGGTTACATACCTTTAAAATATAATTTCGAATATAATTTTTTTATTTCACTTTAAATAAATATTCGAATTGCACTTCAAAAATAGATAATTTAAGGTAGAAAATTTCGCTATTGTAAGTTTGTAAATTTTAACCTGAAAACCAAAATTTTTATTACTAATTATAACTTCTGTGCAAAATTATAAATATGTAGTAATAAAACCCAACATGTTCAGGCTGAAGCAAATTTATTGTAATATTATTGACACTTGGCAACCCTACCCATCAACAAATTTTTTATTTATGTATCAAGCATGAGAACAAACTCGCGATGTTTTACTATTATTTTTTTGTTGCCTCTGCCACGTTGAGCGTGTGATTGAGTTATCAATGAATATACACCCAACCAACCGTACAGAAGGTAAAAAGTTGTAATTTTAATGGTGATCCAATATTTTAATTTATTAAAATGTACCTCATTTTGACATACATATTTATTATAAATAAAACAAATTATTATAAAAATTAAATCAAATATATCTATAATCTGTAATATGTCTGCTACATTCTGACGTAGTATTTAAAACTCAAATAACCCCAAAGATTTTATTGAGCTCAAACCAGATGTTTGACTAGCGGTAGCGGACTTCAAAAAAAAAATACAGTTCGTTTAAAACTGCCAATTCGCTTACACAACAAGCCAACTGAAAAACAAGAATATAAAGTGTACGCAAGAGAGAGACCGACTCTCACGATATATACAAGTTTGCAAGTGGGAAGCAAAAATTCAGATGGCATTTTGGCAGGTCAGCTATAAAATCTATAAAAGTCAATAAATAAAACTTACCTTGTTTAATAAACTGTCTGTTTTTATATAAATTTAATAAAATATAAAGATAGGTATGTATATATAAAAAAAAATTCAGTTTGCCACACACTCACAAACACGCCCTGTTAACTGAACGTGACAGAGAGCACTGATGGCACAGCATTCGGTATTACAGCCGCCGGTAGGGAGCGCAGCGCATTGTATGAGTTGAGTACGTTGCGGATTGAATATGGATAAAGGCTTTGAAAGTGGTTGTGTGGTGTATAAGTGTGCGCTAACAATTTCGAATTTGCGAAATATGTATTATGTTAATAGATTTTGAAAAGACGCCTAAAGTCGGTAATGTTGGGTGGAACTGTCAGTTAAATAGGCGACAGGCTTCTCATATCTAACTCATGAATTATGACAACGTCTGCTAAACAGACTTTTAAGATATCATGAAGTTGAGAAAAGTCTCAATATTTTGGGTCGATAACAACTCCAATGGAAAAACTTGCAACTGTGTCAAAATCGTTTACCAAAAACTCAAAACCCCCATGACAGACCAATCAATATCAATTTTGACCGAAATATTATGTCAAACAAAATTTTCACATTCCTCCCCCCCACTATTCAAACGTACTTACCTATATTTATTCACTTTCTCAACAATGAGGTAATGAAAATGAGCACACAATTCGGTGGGTAGGTACTCGTACTGGTACACCAACGAACAAATAGATACCTAGATAGATACACACAAAACAAACCTACTTGTCGTAAACATTTTACTATCGCCAATTTAGGTCGTTACATGATACACTTTCTAAACATTAATTTGTTTTGAAAAAAATAAATATTTTGTTATTAAACAAAATAAACGCATAATAAAAAAAAGCTCACTAAAAGCTTAAGTTCATTGGCGTTCAATAGACTGGCAGGTATACCTACAACAAAAACAACGTCAACGTGTAATTTCGTTGCCAAGAGTTCTTATAGTCATCTTCTTCTTTGGCAATGCTGCAGATACTAGACGAAGTCGAAAAAACGGGAAAAGATGCAGGGTAAAAATAATAAAAGGTCGCTAAACGATAACCTTGAACTCAACTGACAACTAGGTACCTAATTGGAATGTCATTTGCATAGGGCATGAGTAAAATATATTCTTTTGACTCTGTCAGCTATCCGTCCATACACAAACAAAAGAACATACCTAACCAGTTCTTTTATTTTCTGATGTTTTCAAACATACCTAACCTATTTTGATCTTTCAACTCAATTATCAGATGCAATTTTGCTAGCCATATTAATTATTTAAATTTTTTGCAAAATCCGTTTTAACAACACTAACAAGTCAATTATATTCGAAAAATCGCATACACATATCAAATTCCTAAACAAGACTTGCAGTTGCAGCTGTTTTTGTTGAAGGGTGCGGTTAGGACGGTAGGTTGAAAGGTACCTAGTACCTGTATAAAAATTACTCCAACGAGAATATTGATTACAACAATTTTAAAATATAAACAAAAATGCATTCTTATAAAAAAAATAAGATTCTAAAAATTATTCTAAAGAATAATTTGATGACAGATCACATTCACCACATCATATTTCTTCTCTCTCGCACCATGTGTTTCATGAATATACTAATCTCATAACACATAAGGCTGACATATTACGGTTCGCATTTGCTTAGGCCCAAATATATTAACTAAATTCTACCTCATACAAAGACGTGTTTTGAATTATCCTAAGGATTTTTCACATTTTGCCATTTAAGAAAAAAAAAAATTCCAAATTGCATCAAATTAAAATGTTCGTATTGATTTTCTCAACAGAAAAACAAGATGGTTGCCTATCGCAGCGCACACAAGTGCACAGACAGAGAGTGCGGCACACGAGCACGACACACAAGTATTTCTCATGACACTGTTGTTGCTTTGGGTATGGCATGGCAACAGAATAACGTTTCTTCTTCTAAATCGTTTTATTCCATAAATGAATTAAAAATATTTAATATGAATATAAATATGTATTTTATTTTCGACAAGGTAACGCACAGTTCACATATATTTAAATAATTATTTAAAAACAATAAATATAATCCCACTCTCTGCTTATACCTACCTAACCTATAATAGAAGGATCGTAAACCTACGTGCTTGCAATTGATAGGTAGGTAAAACCACGTTATATAAACGCTTCAGGTGGCCTAAAAGCCGATCTTTTAAGGAGCAGGTAGTTTAAATCTTAAAATTTAGTCAAATGTTCGTTAATCTTCAAAGTAGCTCCGTTTGACTACAATAGTGCGCATGTTGGTATTTAAAAAGAGGATGAACTTTTCAATAATTAATTAAGGACTTTTTATATAGCTTCACGCAAGGAACAATGAACAAATAAAACTATTAATAAATAAAAGAAGAAGAACATTCTGCTTTATTAACTAAAGAAGTTTGTTGTCAAACAATAAACAAGAAAAAGCTTTTCATTGAAGATTTTTATCAGACAAGCAATCGAATAGGGTTGCCAATGGCAGTATTTAAATAAGAATAAATTAAACGATTTTAAAAATACTTTTTTTATGCATTTTGACTATATTTCATGACTGTAGTATCTAGCAATCGTAGCAATATATTATATGAAGTAGCTAAAGCAACCCTCACTTATTTCTAATATGTCAATTGGACAATCGTACACTCCAACGTTATTCAACTCATAAATATGTTTATGATTGAAAGTAGTTTGATTAAAATTAGGTTTGTTTGACGTGTACCCCTATGGCGCACTAGTGCGCACTGGGTTAGCCCTGTCGCTTTCCATATAGCACTGAGTTCGCACTGACAATCAAAACCTGTGTTCGAGGTGAGCACTGGGGCGTCCTAGTTGAGCACTGAGCTGACGCTAGGCATTCAGTCAGGGCAAGAGTTCAGTGCTAGATTTGGCTGTCAATCGTAGCTGTCATTTGGGTAAAATCATATTTATGTGAATTATTGACTTGTGCAGCGCTAGTAAATGTTAAAAGAAATCTGTTTTTCAACATTACAATAATTAATTAAATTTAATGTTATTGCTGGTTTTAAATTTTTATATAACAAAAATTTTTCAGTCACAGGTCTCAGAGTTAAGGCACCAAGTGACAAAGAACAGAAACTGAAACAAAGCAGAAATCTTTTTCGTTCTGTAGTAAATGTTGGTTCTGTTTACGTTGTTCGTTCAGCTATATACAAAACTGAAACAGATCCAGAAAAACATGGCTGCCATCTATTCAGTGCAAATAAAAAAAACCTCCCTCCCACGATAAATTGCATTTCTGTCGCTGGCAGCAACAGAAACAATCAACTTTCTGTCCCTAAATTCTGTTGCCGAAAAAAAATTTCTGTTTCTGTTGCAAATTTATGGGATTCTGTTTCTGTTCTTTGTCACTTGGTGCCGTTAAATTTCGTGTTTGACACGAAACTGAATTTTTGTGGTTTCCTTGAGTTTTTTGGAAGCCACGGAAATTCACTGAAACTTCTCAGTGCGCACTAGGGCTGGCCACGTCGAATAAACCTATTGATAATAAAAGACGACGGGGCTGAGACTGAGACGGTAGTACAGATATAACAATGACATGTTCCCTTGTTCATCTCTGCGTACACACAATCGTCCGTTCAAGTTACGTATAAAGAGAAAACAAAAAAAACTGTGTATTTTATGATAGTGAGTGTAATTTTTTAAAAACCCTAAAAAGGAATACGATTTGTTTGTATGTATTTATGAATTTTATTTGGATGTTTCTTGCCCGCAGCTGCTTTTCTTTATTTACATTTTGATGGCGGTACCATTCGTGGGCTTTATTTTATTTAACTTTTACAAATTTCGACCAACATCAAACTGCATCTTTGGCGACTGAATTGCTAAAAACTACACTGATCTATAGAAGAAGGCATATTTAGATTTGGACAGTTTCAAGTTAAACACATTAATTCGTCGTTGCTAATTTCTATTTTGCCATTTTACAATGTGGCAACTCTGGACTTGATACCACAGAACAGAAGTGGAAACATTGGGAAGTAGAAATGGTTTAATAGTTTTAGGTTCTGGGATTTAATATCTAGATTACGAAAACTGAAGCCGATAGAGATAACAATAAGAAAAAATTGGTGTAGGGGTGGGAAAACTCTTATATAATTCGTTCCAAGATGTGGATGTAGTGGATGTATTCCAAAAAACAAAAAAATGTCGACTACATTGGCTCGGCCACATCGAGCGAATGGACAATAATGCTCCAGCTAAGAGGATCTTCAAATCCCAGCACCCAAGTTCGAGAAGACAAGGAAGACCGAACATCCGTTTTAAAGACCAATCCATCGCGGATGCCAGAGCCCTTGGTCTTGAATACCCTTATTTTTAGTGTCCAGTAACTTTTATAAAGTCACAATGGCGAAAATTTCCATATAAAATTATCCACTGTGACCGTCAAAATATTTAAGCTGAAGATTAAAAATGATTATTGGTAAGGCCCCTTATCAATAAATACATCGACAAAAATGTTAAAATACTTACAAGCTTGATTTAAAAAGAAGATACATTAAAACATGTTTCTACCGGTTATTTATCCACATTAGTTTAATTAAAACATTTACCCAAGTATGCAAAAAGCTTTTATCTTCTATCAGCAATAGCCTACATTTGGATGTGTGGTTTCTTATCGGATTTCTGTTATTCGTTAGAAGATTATTCGAAGATGTCATTGATCTAACTAATTTGGCGGCAAAAACTGACAAGTAAAAGGGCGGCCATTGGGAGTGGCTTCTCTTGGAACAAGTAGGTACCTAACCTATAAACAATCGTGTTTGGGAGATTCGTATAATGTAATAGGTACCTCCGACACTTTTGTCAATGCCACTGTTATAGCTAAGTTTGGCGCTATTGTTGCATATTGCACTAAAATATACTTATATGTACCTTTTGCACTTGCTTAGTATATAACCAGATATATATAAAAAAAGATATATGGGATTAGGTATTCAGATATATAGATATGGACACTATTTAACAAAAAACAATCTAAATAGATTACTTATGCATTTTAATTTACAGAAATTAAATCGCTTAAGTTCATGCCGAATTCAGATTGCAATAATATAAAACCGCATGCCTTTAATTCCCTAAAATGTAAAAGACGACTTTAAATATTGATTTTTAGCAAAAGTAAAACAAAATGGATGTCTCGCACTCATACACACTAGTTTTAGTTCGTATCGTATTGAGTGATTTGGACTCTCTCTCTCTCTCTCCCTCTCTCTGTGGTGAGTCGCGAGATACATTATACGAATAAGTACATACGTACAGCTACGAACTATCTTTTCAACTAAATAGGAACGTAAGTTATGTCTAGGTTAGATACCTATTTAAATTCGATTGCAAACATGATTTTAAGCGGCATTATGTCAAAGCTTAGAACACAAACTTGAATAACCTTCATGTCGCAATTAAAAGGCTTTCGAAAACTAACCTAATTTATTGTTAAAATGTAAGACTAACAATAATATGTATTGATAAGATACCGATTCGCTCTACAGAAGATTGACTGCAGTTACTTTAGTTTCTATTTCTAGTACATATATAAATTATTATCAACAATTTAATGACACAAATGTATCTGTATAATGTCTTCGGTAGGTAAATAAATTAAAATAGAAAATTTGAGCGAATGGTGCGAGGCAGCAACGGGAAAATTGTAATTTTGTTAGCCTTAGCTACCCACTAATTATCATTTTTAATGTTATCTTTAAATTTATTGTAGTTCACCAAAGCTAATTTTAGGAAATGTTGCCGTTGTGATTTCGTAAAATTTAATTTGACTGTTATTACGTACCTGTCACCCTTTTTAAGTCCAAACAAATGTTTGAAGCTCTAACTTAAATGTTATAAGCATTTATTTAAATACTGTATTAACAGAACGCGAACGACAATGTTAAACCTAATTACATTTAGGTATGTATACTGAAAGTGAAAAAAATCGAAAGAAAATTATGCATAAGGCGTTTCCGGTCAACAAGCAAATGTGTGTGTGTGTAATAGGGTTGCCATAGATCAAAACAAGCTCAATGTTTAAACAAATTTTTAATGTAAAAATGTCTTTCTAAAATGAATATTTATAACCTTGTACTAATAAATATCAAACAGCGATTTAGAAATCTAATTATTAGACGTTAACTAGCAAACACATAGAGATAACATTTTCCACGACTACTCATATTTCAAATACGTGAATATTAACAAAAAATTTCGATTGAAATCGAAAAATTTAAAATCTTAAAGAGAATCTGACAACCCAAGCAGTAATAATATTATACACGCTAATTTTGACATTCGATCGAATAGAGTATTCCTATTCCTCGAATTTAAAACTTCTACTCGAATGAACTTCTCATATTCGAAGTTTCGAGGGAAAGACGTTCATCGAATCGAATGATTTTATTGGGTAAAAAAGATTGTCAATTGTTTTAATTTGGGTAAAGATGACTTTAAATGTATTCCTGGCGGAAAAAACAATCACATTGAACCGAAAAATCTACGTGACAAATTTAATTCATTTTATCTGCCCAACGAATTATGATGGATTTACATTACCACGCCACGCATTTTTGCATGACTTCAGAAAGAAAAATCCGTTTGCTACAGTCGAGGCTAATGATCTGTAAGAGTGAGACCACAAATCTCCATAAAAAAGTTATGACGGTCTAAATTCATTTGTTAGGCTCGTGGTCTCACTCTTACACATCAGTAGCCTTGACTGTGGAAAATCGGATCTCACTCTCTGAAGTCATGCAAAATTGCGTGGCGTGGTAATGTAAATCCAGCATCATTTGCAATTTTAATTTTTTCATAAAACGAACAAATGTTGCTTCCTATTTAATTTTATATGTTTTCTGTAAATTTTGCGATATGCAAAAACAATTGAACTTCATTCATTCATTCATTTATTTTCGAATGCTAATGTGTGGAGAAATGAACAAACACCGATTCTTTATCGAAATCGAAAGTTGGAATGTCAGCTGTCCAGAAATCGAATTACTTTCGATTCGATTCGAATCTCAGAATTAGGGCGATCAAGTTTGCTTTTCGTGGATCCTAGGGCGCACTACTGCATACTGCCTCTAACGCGTTCAAAATAGCACTTATTTCGCACTGACAATGAAAACTGGTGTTCGAAGTGAGCACTGGGGCTAGTGAGCGCTGACCCTAGGTTTTTAGTCAGTTCAGTGCTGGATTTTGATGTCAATCGTAGTTGTCATTTGTGAATTATTGATTTATCCTACAGTTAATTGTAACCAGAAATGTGTTTTGCAATATTAAAATTGTTTATTAAATTAGTTTATTGTTATTGCAACGTTCTATCTATTCTCATTTTCAAGGTGACGAGACTCAGAGTTGCATTTTTGCGTTCGACAGGAATCTAACTCTATGGTGTTTCCATTGTTTTTTGTCAGCAACGAAAATCTATAAACATCGTTGAAAAAAAATTTAATATGGAATGTGACAGATTTACAAGTTTGAGTTTGACTTTCCTGAAAGAATTAAAAAAAGGATTCGGTGCACATTTTGGGATTTTTTTACAGATCTTTAAATAGGGATAACTTCAAAATCGTGTTGTAATGTTTGATATTATAGGAAACTAGCTGTTCCCGTACGTCCTTAGTCGGCTCCAGGAATTGTATTTTCTAGATATATTTTTCCCCATGAAAACTAGCGTTTGAAATGATATTATTGTTATAAGAGGCGTCACGCCCTTTTGTCCGATCCCGCCAGGTTTTGTAAAATGCTTTAATCAGGCAATGTTCAGATATAGTGTTTTAAATAACTTTGCTGTAAGGGTGGTGCCATGGCCCGTTTTCCAATCCCACCCACACTTCGCGAGGTTGTTTGTTTGGCCAATGCACATTAATGTCTACAATTTTACATCTTTAGCTCCCATGAGTGTCGAGAAATAGCATTTAAAATGTATTTTTTATACGGGAGGTGCCACGCCCCTTTTTTAAGTATTGACCAATATTCACAGGAACACTACCAGCTCAATACCTATGATTGCGTGATAATTTGAGCTCAATCGGTTTAATGGTTTTCGAGATACATATACGATTTTTAAGGTTTTTTTTTTATAGGGAGGTGCCACGCCCCTTTGCCCAATTTTAGGCAAAATTTTTGTAGATGAACAAATTTAATTTAACGCAACGGCAACATTATATCGGGAAATTGGCCAGTAATTTGTCTATATAGATCATATGATTTGACGGCAGTCGATTATACTTCTTAAAGGGATAGTCTATGTTAATCCCAAGCCGAGAAGCCTATATATGCTTCATATCGTTTAAAAAACAAACATCATGAATTCATGAACCATGATTATCATGTAACTTATGTAACTTTTTATATGAAAGAGTAGACCTACAAAACTAAAGCCGCAACCACACTTGTCTGGCGTGGTGTGTGGGCTGACTGTGCACACTTATCTAGTGCGACGTGTTGCAAAGTTTCATCATCAGTACTGTTTTATCGGTGTGCACATTACGTAGCAC
This sequence comes from Cheilosia soror, assembly GCA_949372485.1. Taxonomy (NCBI): domain Eukaryota; kingdom Metazoa; phylum Arthropoda; class Insecta; order Diptera; family Syrphidae; genus Cheilosia; species Cheilosia soror. The sequence goes on from OX443564.1 coordinate 62,105,301, forward strand.
CAATTTTATTAAATGTTCAAACATTTCACAAACAAAATATATATTACGAAATTTAAAATTTTAAAATTAATTCTGTTATTTTCTATTGGTTTTTAAATATTGACGGCAATTTCCGAAACATAATATATTTGTTTTGTTTTATTGCGCCATTGAGTGGTGCAACGCAAACGGAATAGAAGGGATTTCGACACAAAACACTGCGAACATCACAAGAAGTATGTTTCTACACACATAAAATACATAGCAATGATAGCGACACAGCACTACACCGCGCCATAGAAGTGTGGATCTGGCTTAATAGGTGATTTGGCCCCTGCGCTTTTACTTTGCATATTATATTAGTGATTAGTTAAAAAAAAATCGCAGGAGTTCTCGCACGAATGCGTACACTAGTTTATTGTAATATTCAATTACATGCATCTGCTTGGAAGCATTTTAACACCGTTTGTACAGAGCTCAATAGTAGTTGCGTTTCCTTCATCCTCATCAGCGTTTCTATCAATTATTACCGAAAAAACTAAAGTTGAAGAATGAAAACAAGAGTTGGCAACACATCAATCTGATAGTTTTAATTGGAAAAATGATTTACCATTAATAGATATCTAAGGTATTCTAACGATGCGCAGATACATAATTTAATTCAAATTAAGTAAACAGATGGTTTATTATTTTAAATTTCAGTTGTTGTCTCTTTTATCGATAATATAAAAAAAATGGTGTGTTGGGTACACTTTTCTCTATTAAGTACTAGTTTCTCATCGTTGCCATTCGAGCAAGTTTACCAACATTCAATTAGTAACATTGGGAGTTTTTAAAAAACTAAAAAATTTTTTTGGTAATTCTTACTAAATTTTACAAAAAAGTGCAGAACCAACATACATCTGCAAGCATCTCGGGGCGCTGATGAAGCGTTATAGATTCGCCTTTCCCGGGAGAAGTATTTAAAAAAAAAAAAAAAAATATAAAAAAAAATACCAAAAGTCCACGGAAGGCATTTCAACGAATTTAGATTAGATTTTTTTTAGATTAGATAAGACTTTATTTATGAGCAAATTTAAGATAAAAATTACACAATTCACTTAGTCTTTAATGACCTGGTATGAAAACCGTCGGTCAGATTGGCACAAGTTAAGCCAGTAATAGTACAATAATTTAGCTAATTCAGTTATTAAGATACATAATTGCAAAATAAGGTAGATGAATTCAAGTTCAATTTCTAAGTATTTTCTTACTTGTTATTTTTGATACATTAAGATAAATTTAAGCAGATATTAAAACTGGGTATTTAAAAACTTTCTGTTAAAATTTTTCTTCGATAAACCAAAGACTGCTGGATAAATGTAAAGAGCGCGCTCCAACCTCTGGCTCCATTTAAAACACTTATTACTTCCTCTTCGCCTAAATTATTCGTTTCGAATACTGCTCTCCTGACCTCACGTAAGATTGGACACTGGCCAAGTAGATGAAAAATGTCCTCTCTTGCTCGCATATTGCACATTTCACAATAGAGAGGTAGTTCCGTCCTGTGAGGCACATAATTTAACGACAATATTTCACCTCTCGCTCGAAAGATGGTCGAAATCATCTGTAAAGGATAATTCGGCTTAAAATAGTTTTGTTCACTTAGGTTAAAATCCAGTCTGGAGTAATATTGCCTATGCTGCGAACATCTTGCAAGGTTGATGTACTCATCGCGCTGTTTTGAGTCTATGGATGATAGCAGATCGTATAGCTGAGTACGCAGTTCAGGTATATTATTCACATCCAGGCTTAATGGGACTCCGTAGGACTCCGAGAGTAGTATCCAGTCACTTACAAAATCGAGCTTGTTTGTTACCAAGAATTTTGAAAACTTATTGACGAGTCTCGAAGAATTCATTTGAAGGGTTTTGAGCACGTAATCAAAATGTAATTTAAGTGTGTCTAAAAACATGGTCGGCAATCCAGACTCAATGTGCAGCATGTAGTTTGGCGTTGTTGCTGGCAGTTTGAAAATACGCTTTAAGAAAAACCGAAGTAATTTTTCTACTTCATCGTGCTGTTTATAACCCCATACTTGGGCCGCATAAAACATAATCGACTTGGAGACCGCTTGAAATAGCTTGTATTTCTCGGTATGACCAATGAGAGATAAACCCATAGTGGTAAACAGATGATAGTGAAGCACATTAATGTTGCGTAAAACAAACCAATACACAAATTGATTTGAAATTTCAACGAATTCATTCATGATCAAAATTATTTTCATAAACCACGGTGATCGTCCCCATTCGCATTTTGTTGGCTTCGATTTCCCCAAAAGAGTATCTGCGAATGCCACGAGATACAAAGATCCTGCAAAATGGTTATGACGGCGTGAATTTCGGTGTAAGAATCACCCAGAACTTATTCAAAAAGAAATGCGAACATTTAGAGGCAGCTTTTGCGAATTTGGAAACGATTATGAAAATTTGCAAAGCTGGTTACGCTTAAGGTTCCAGTTGGTGCCGTGAAATAAAGCCGAGCGAAATAAGGTCGCATTTCAAAATTCGGCTTTATTTGCTATTGTGAAATCGAAAAAACCCCGAATTGTGAGATTCGGCCTTATTTCGCTTTTAAATGCGAAATAAAGGCGAACATTGTTTGCGAAATTAAGCCGAATTTTAATAAAATTTCTTGAATCCATGTCACCAAACCTTGCGCCCACTCTAAATTCAAACAATAAACCCAAGCATGGGGGTTGCGGGGGGCAGCACCACCACTGAATTCAAATACTAGAGTTAAATATTTGTGTTTTGTTCTGTTTCGTGTTTTTACGAACGCATTTTACTGATCCCCGAGCTGATCCCTAAAGCTCTGCCACAGCTTTTTATATTATTTTTTACATCTGTCAGATGTCACATATATATTAAGTTTTCTTTATGGTCTTACAACAGATCCAAAAAGAACAACAATCTGTAAAAATTTACAGATAGGTTCTAATCGAGTGAAATCGAAATTGCAAATCGAGTGAATTCGTTTTCAGTGTTTTGCATTTTGAGCGATTCGGAAACTCCGACATTTTTTCGAAATCACAATTTCACTTTGTCTCAATTCCGAAAATTTTGAAATCGTAATCGAATACAGTGAAATGTAGAACACAAAAATGCATTTCCAATTTCATTTCGAGTGAAAGTGAAATGTGGAACCTAGCAGTTAATAAAGAAATAACAATAACAAAACGTATTTCATTTCGACAGCATAAAATACTTTATAGATATTTAAAAAAAATTCCAAACTACATGAATATATATTATTAAAACATAGTCTGCATAAATTATGGGGAATATATTATTCTTTAATATTTTTAAAAATTACTAATTTTCTTAGAAACAATTTAACATACTAATAAATAGATCGCATGGCAACCCTATCACCTATCGATGCCAGTAGCACACACGAAAAAGAAACACACAACTATGCCATTCCGAATTTCCCCCCATTCATTTGTTTGTTTCGTCTTTCGTCACACCAACAACTCAACAATGAGCTCACAAAAATGAAATGAGGAGAGTGAGCGGAGGGTTTTCGGCTGCTACCGATGGAACGCGCGATCGAAATTTAACTCACCGAGTTTAATTATTTGTGGGGTAAGTGCATTTTTAGATTAATTAATTATTATAGTCTAATTTAAATGTAATATAGGTCTGCATACTGTAATTAAACAAAAAAGTTTTTGTTTTTTTTTTTTGCAATCGAAATTACAATAAAAAAATTTTGGCGGTGAAGTGTAAATCTTATAGCTGCCTAAATCTATAGCTACGATTCAGAAATAGTTGTAAGGTACCGTTCCAAAGACTGATAGCGGTACATTCAGTTGGGTCGAAAAATAACAGTTTCAGAAACAACAACCAACCTTGAGTGACAGCAGCAAATGTGAATTAGCAACAGACAATGAAGGGAGACAGCGGTGTCAGCAAAATAAAGTTAGGTTAAGAGGGTTTTTTTTTGTAATTTTGTTTGGAAAAAAATATAAACATTCATAATTATATAGATAAATAGAAGACTCACCTAAAAGATATTTTAGTAATAGTTTAACTGTTCTATTTATTCACTTATTTATATGTATTTATTTTACAACAAAATTCACAGTCACAAACACGTCTAACTTGGTATACGTGACGATGAGGACTGATGTTAGTTTATATTAAACGGCGATAGGGAGCGCCGCGTCGAGTTTTTGGTGCAAGTATTTGTGCTGAAAGTGCGTCTGTGTTTGTGCCTGATAAGAGTGTGTGTGTTTTAATTAAAATTTAGCCAGATGTTCATTAATTATTTCAAATTTTTCTTAATTTTTTTTTTAAGGTTAGTTTTTCAAGCTGATGTGTGATGAATGATGATGGTGACTAATGAAGTACTTTCGTGAGAGTACAGATACAGACCATTGAGCGAATTTAATGAGCCAAATTATGAAGGTTTTAATGTACAGAGATAATTTAATAACAAAAGTTCTGTTAAATGAGTATAGAACAAAAAAAAAACAGCACGAAAGCGTTCGTTAAGAAAAAAATCTTAATTTTCCAATTAAGGTCAAAAAAGGTCAACGGACTAACAAAGGCGCCAGAGAACATTAGGGCCTACCTACCTATGGAAAATTTGCTGAAATCGTATTAATTGCCGAAAGCAAAAGATAGATCAATTACAGACACAGCTGAAACAAATTAAAAAGAATTTTAATCGTACATAATTTCGAAGAAACGCCATCTTTGTTTTGCAAAGAAAAAAATTCTACTTCGCATACCAACCCAACCCACATGAGAAACTACGTCATGAAAAAGTGTACGTAGGTATACACAAAAACTTCGCGTCGACCTTTCAACTTGTTTCATGAAATATGTTTAGCAATCTATCTAAAATCTTGAGGTGATGGGATTTTGTTACGAAATGTTTCTTTTTTTTTTTAATATTTAGCCAAATTGTTGTTGAGAATTTAGTGAAAAGACCAGCATAATTTGAAAAGCTTTGGAAAGCTCTATTACTGTACATACATGTGGCCTAAATTTAGGTTGGATAGAAACAATTATAATTAGGTACTACCTACATACATACCTATTGGGTGATTTTAAACCGGATTATGTTGCAGTTTGGAATTATATGGATCATGTCAATCCGAATGGGATTTATCTTCAAGGTGACTTATAAATGCATTATACTTACCTACATGAAGTGTGAGTCGTTTCAGAGCAGTGCAATAATCTATTGAGCGGGAGATATTGCTATTGAAAGTACACATTACGTACGACAGCGGCAATTAGATTCATAAAAATAGAAGACTCGCATGAGCGATTAGTTTTGGTAATGCCATCATACAAGCTTGCGTCATTGAGATAGCCGAAAAGTAAATGTGTAGTTCAATGACCCCAAACGGAAATATGAAGGTACACACTTTGCAACGCTATTTTACTATCCTAACTGCAAGGAGTACACTAACTTTTAATAGATAGATGATCTACTGACGTGGCTATGTATGCCGATGAGTTATTTACCCAGCTCAGAAGTTTTGTGACCACTACATAAGTACATACCTATATTATCTAAGAATGGCGAATGTTTATCTAATATATTTAAAAAAAAAGTTGATACTGAAACTAACCTATAATACCTAAGTACTGTCTGTATTTAAAACTTGGTAAAACTTTCGAAAATTAAAAATATTGATTTTCTTCATAGAAAACAAGATGGTTGACTCTCGCATACACAGGCCACTATAAGTGGAATGGGGTATCCACGACTGTAAACCGGTGTGCTTTGTATGGGAAAGAGGCGACGCGGCTACGAGTTATCTAAAACCTTCACAGAAATATCTGCGTAGGTATTGCTGTCGAAGCAAATGCTAAAGCGATTTAAGAATTTTTTTTTGTCGATAACATCCTGTTAAAAGAAAGGAAAATACTTAAAAAAAAACGTTTTTCTGTAGGTACCTACTTCCTACATAATGGAAGAATATCCTTAACTTATGCCAATTTCCATTAACATTGTGTCCACTTGAGTAGGACTGACAATCCACTTCTCGACTTCCTTTGGATCAAAAAGTCCAACGTAAGTACCAAAGAAGCAATATGTTGATAGCAATAACAATATCTTGGTCAAGCCTCGGTCCCTAATATGCAAAATCTCATGTTTGGGTCTATAAGCACAATGTTCAGTTTTGATATCCTTTAAGCTGATATGACACATTTCATAGCTTAACATTTTTAAGATTCTTACATTACGATTCTGAGGCGAATTTCATTTAGGTACTTTCTGTTTGATCTCTTCGATTGCATTTTGAATTCAGTGGGAGGTAAATGTTAACTATAACAGGCAGACCACACATCCGGACTCTGGTAAAGCGACACAGTCATCTCAATCACGGAGCATCTTCGTTCACCTCTGGCGATTCCAGAAAAGGCCAAATCAATATGTTATTGGTTTTAAAAATAAAACTTACCGGTCTGAAACTGCTTGAATTGTGTACACCTTCACGACGTATCTTTCTTAATTTACTAAATTGTAAATGAACTATTAGTCTTAAACACTGTTCCTAAATTTGTCAACAATTCGAATAATCCACTAAAATCGATAAAATTGGCTTAACTTATAAAATTGAATTTTTGCATTTATATTGGTATTTGTCACAAAACACGTTTCAAAATCTATTTTCTTTTAGAACTACAACCCACGGTGACACTAAATTTATTAAAGCGTTTAATAATTTTGGCAATAATCGCTCGCAAATAAATAGATTTTAGTTATAAAACCAACAAATTGCATTGGCAGCAACGCGAAGAAACGAAGAAACAACGTGAACAAATTTATAAAATGTTTGACACAAAGGTGGGTATTGTGACAGTTGAAAAAGGCGCCTTTTTCTCAAATGAAATTGGTGAAAAACGGAAGCAAACAAAATCAAAACCAAACTCTTTTCTGGTTTTAATTGGTCACACAGTAATAATTCTAAATAAAATTATAAAGTCGTAAACGAATATCATAAACATTTTTTAAATTTCCCTCGCTTTGGAATAGTTGAATGCCTACCTACCTGTGTTTAATCATCCAGTGGCGGAGTATTGCATTTCTTGCTAGTTTTAGGGGCTTAAACTAGCTATGAATCAACATACAAAATGGAGAATTTATGCAACTTATTTTTACCAAAGAAACTATTCAGAAAAGTATAAATTCTTTTTATATACCTTCTGTCAAATATTAGCATTTGACAAAATTACCAGTAGGCAAAAAACTGAGCTGTTCATAACCTAATTACTCTTTTTCTTTCATTTCTGATGAGTAAACGCACTAAAGAAATAAATGCTAGGTTAGGAACGTGTTATTCCTGATTAATAGCTAACACATTGGTCGGGACTTACAGCAAAATATAGGTACCCTTTTATAGCACTTTATTACAATTGTCACACTGAATTTTATTGGGCATTCGTCTACTTTACCTTACTGAGATAGGTGTTCGATAAAACGAGAACTTATCCTTTTGTGGTTATTATCATTATGTAACCTAGCGATACTGGGTTACTGCTTTAATTATGAGCTTGCATTGAATTGCTAATAATTCCTTAAGTCGGATTACTGTCATGTAAAACTCTTAAATCTTATTTTTTCAAGCGGAGAAAAAAATCGTCAGTCTCTCTCATTTCTTTCATTTTTTAATTCAATAATTGTAGTTGTTCCCTTCGATCATACACATTACACTATTTCGACTACACTGTGCTTGACACTTCCGAGACTGTATGTAGCTATTGTAATTCAGGGCCTACGGTTCTACTTTATCTTGGGCCTGTTTTATTGCACACCTATCTCAGTGAAGTAAAATAAAGTAGAATCTTCAGCACGCAATTACAAAAATTATATAGAGTCTCGAAAGTGTCAAGCAGTGTGTAGTTGTTGCAATTGCGTGTTAATGATTCTACTTTACTTTACTTCACTGAGTTAGATGTGCAATAAAACAGGCCTTTTGTCTTGCTGAGATAGATGTTCGATATAACACGCCTATAGTCTCGAGAAGTCGAGAGTGTCAAGCATAGTGCAGTTCTTGTAATTGCGTGGTGAAGATGCTTTGCTGAGTTAGATGTTCAACAAAACACGCCTTATGAAGATTTTTGTATACCTTTGTCATATAAGCATGAAATTCTCTAAGCTCTAAGGAAATTCCTCGTTACTCGGTATTCTGTTATTTTTCTCTTCATGTTTATGTGCAGTTCAGCCACTAATAAAACCTAGTTTTATTAAGGGGTACATTTGTACTCATAAAAGGTAACTACGACTATGCGCGACCAAGGGTTCGTTGCATTTTTGATTTATAGGTATATGTATGCACCTATTCCATTTTTCCTATTTCCTTTTATTTTTGCAAACAAATTTTATTTAGTTTAGTTTATTTAGAAATAAATAAAATTAAATAATTATTAAAAACCCTCCGACAATTAAACGCCTTTTCTTTTTTTCTATCGTAAAAAAATGCAGTTGTATGACATAAGCTAATCAGCTGTCCATTATGCCAGTTTTCTAACCAAACATATTTTTGTAATTCGCTAGTAATTATGGCTCTATTCTTGAACACAATTGTCCGCCGGTCAATTTCTAACATAAAAACTAATTCGTTTCGCATTTTCGGTAATTCTCTAAGTCAAAGTGGTTCTGTGGTAAGATCCCATCTTACACCTAAACTCACATCACAGTCCAACTTTTGTACAAAAGCGTATGATGTGAGCACAAATGTGACCAAGGATGTTATGCTCTTCAAATATGAGAACCCGAGATTTTATAAGATGCTCAACTTTTTTGCGATTGCACAATTTCTGTTCTGGAACTACCTGTCACATTCGGCATTTACAACTCTGAGAGACGCTCCGGTTGAGGAGCAGGAGGAAGAAGATCCCGCCTGGTATCGACGAATAAATCTGGGGGAGAACAAGTATAGAAATGGACTTACAATCGCTTGCTTTTTAATTGGTGAGAATGTAGAATGATGTTGGCCGAAAATAAAGCTTTATAACTCTTGTTTCTTTAAGGTTATGGTGTATTGTGCATTGCATGGTTTTACACTTTGCGTTCGGTGCGCTTCTTAATACTCAGAAAAGGTGGCCAAGAGATTAGTTTTGTCACCTACGGTCCATTCAACAAGAATCACATATTAACCGTGCCCATGAACAAAATTTCGGCTCAAGAATCGAGGCAAACTGCTAGGGTACAGTTGCCAATAAAGGTAAAAAACAAGAGTTTCTACTACGTATTGGATATGCGTGGAGAATTCAAGAATGCCAAGTTGTTTGACTACACTGCCGGACTAAAGAGAAAGATTTAAAGTTATAGAAATAAAACGATGGTTTTACAAATCTTAAAACTGATATTTATTCAACTAAGAGCTAAATTTACAAATATTTAATAAACAGGCTCTGGGCGCTGTGTCAAGAGAAGACCAAAGCGTTTCTTGATGGTGAGTCGTTCACGCGAATACTTGTCTTCAGGTGAGAACCTAGCTGGATGAGCTGAAATTGTTGGAAGTCCAGTTTCGGTGCGTTTCTGTGGAATATGCAATGTTGTTGACAAAATACACATTTACGGAACTAGAGTTTAACTTACGCTTAAGGTGTAGACGCGTTCGCCGTTTTCGTTTAAAGTGTACATTAGATACATTTTGGAGTTTATTTATTTCTTGATTTGCAGAATGTGCGCTGGCAAAATGGAGATGCACGTGTTGTGTTTACTCGAAAAGGTTTATAAATGTCAAAAACTCAAAACAGGGCGAGGGCGACTGTCATAGAGTAGGACTGAACTGGAATCGAAACGGAATGAAAATAGAAAGATGACTATGCTTTTGCATGGGCTTGGTTTATGATACTGTCTTAATCTGTATATTTGACGAAATGAAATAAATACCTAATTGAGTTGAGTTTTTTAATTTACAGTCAAATTCAATGTTTATACCTACAAAACAACAGTTAAACATTTAAACAGTTGTATACATATTGAAAATGGCAGCTGCATTATTACATTAATTTTTATTGAACTTATATAATTGGCGTATTTTTTTGGGAAGTGAGTATTACAAAACCAAAAGTGAGTATACCAATTTTGCATGTAAAACCAAAAGTGAGTATAAAAGTTTAGCATGTAAAAGTAAAAGTGAGCTAGCTATAGATTCTCAAAAAAATACGCCTAATATAGTTTAAAAAATGGTTATGAATAATTAATATTTTGTGTGTTGGCTCAAAAACAGGGGCCCATAAATTGTGATTGTTTTCTCAGATTCATACTCGTAGTATGAAGAAGACTCCTGCCCCGTTCTATTCTCCGTCTTTGAGGTGAAGATGGGTGTACCTTTTATGACAGTACTCGGGGATAGTTAGTCCTTCCTGTCCGCTATACAGACTGTAAATTTCTTGTCATACCTCGGTTTCTTGTAATCTGTAAGTGGCATGAGGCCCTCTGATCAAAGATGTGAAGTATGCGTGAGTGACCGAATGACTCAAGCTTCCAAATTTTCTGAGAGCACCTTAGGCTGTCACATTCTTAGTGTATAGCTCGATGGGTTGTAGGTTCAGCAACGTTTCTAGACCCAGTTGTGGGGTAGATTTTAGTCAACCCGTCATACTTATTACATTAACCGATCTCTTAATAGCACTGTCTCCAAGGCTGATGTTACTGATTCTGATGTTTAGCATTGTTTTAACCCATTTAATCAGGTAGTAATCCATTACAAGCTCCTTAAGTGAGAATATAATGGCTTCTGTGTTTAGGTTGTTGAAAGCACCTTTTATGTCAAGAAAGGCTGCCTAAATTCTTGTAGGTTTGAGGACTTCTCGATGGTTCTAGTGACCTCATGTAGTGTTGTTTCCACAGATCTGCCTTTCGCATAATGCGTGTTGTGCGCCACATAGGGAGTCATTTGTCTCTAGATTGTTCCTTATCTGTACGTCCAATAATCTTTGTAGTGTTTTCAAAAGAAAGGGAAGGAAGAGAGACTTATTGGTCTACAATTTTTCGCTGTGAAGTGACTGGGTTTCCCAGCTTTGAGGAAGAAGACAACTCTCACTTTTTTCCAGCTGTTTGCAATGAATCTCCGTTTCAGACAACCTATGTATGTTGCCTGAAGCCACGGGATAGGCGCTTCGCTCGTATTTTTTAACATGATTGGTACGATACCGTCCGGTCCCGCAGATTTGTAGGGTTGGAAGGACTTAAAGCCCATGCTATTTTAGCTTTACTAGTACAATCCATGATGCTTACCAGTTCCTCATCCCGAAGTGAAGGGGGAATGGTAATAGGATTGAAAGGCTAGGCTGATTTCCTTTATGTGTACAACCCGGAAAGTGGGTTCCTAGGAGCAGTTATAATGTTTCCTGGTTGTTTGTGGTCCATCTGTTATCATCCTTGCAGAGGAGAAGCCCATGGTGGAAGGGGCTTTGGCTAGGATTTTCCGTAATCTAGCCACCTGTGTGATAGATTCGATGCTAGGAACAGTAGTTTTCCCAGGTTGTTCTTTTTGCTGCCCTTGTTTTCTTTTTAAAATCGCAGAAACTGGTGCAAAATTTGCTTCAGTCTTCGTCGTTCTTTGTCAGTTTTGCTTCGTTGAAAAGTTTCCTGGTTTCTTGAATAAAAAGTCGAAGTTCCGCATTCCACCACATCGCATGTGATATTTTGGAGGGTCGACTAATCGGTGTATTACAATAATTGAAATATGTAGTAGAAAATATAACACTATAACTACGACCATATTTGGGTCTTAAGGCATCAGTATTATTATTCAGTTGTCCATAATCTACTTCTCAACTCTAGGCCAAGAGAGAGCGGTTTTTTCATATTGAACCTTGTCAATTGTTTACTGAAACATTTTCCTTTTTAAATTGTCGTTGATATGCACGTGTTGAATTTTGCAAACAAAAAAGCAAGCATATAGTTTCTACTCGATGGCGGCACAAAGTAGGCAACAACAAAAAAGAAACAAAAGCAATTTTTTGTTCATTTTGCTAATAAGTATTCTTCTTTTGTTATCAGTTTTCTTTTATATTTTGCTTCTCGAAATTGAATTGATTTTCGGTTTTTGTTTTTATAATAATTTTGCCTCTACTTACAAACTAGAAAATATAATAATAATGTATTAAATAAGTGTTTAGCATTATATTTGTATATAAATACTATTATTATCAGTATTTGTAATCTACTATACTTTCTCTGCGCGCTTTGCTATTATAATTACAGGACATACTTTGTGGATAGTCTCGTCCATGCCATCATGCTCCTGATCTGACTTTATCATGAATACAAAATTGAAACGGTTGTAGAGATGAAGGGGAAACATCGTGTTGGTAGTTCCACTTTGTGTGACTTTCTATTCGCATGCAAAATGCAAACAAAAACAAAAATAGCAATAAGAACGAAACGAATTACGCTTGCGAGACAGACCTTTTTTTTTGTTTGCAGTTGATTTATAGCGTCGCGAGAATTCGGGTGAAGCCCAAACATGCCGATACTATCGTCTGTCCGACACCCCAGACCATGGCGTAGATCGGCGACATGGGCAGGCTGGATGCTCGATGGACAAAAGCAATAACGGCGCTGCTGATCATTCCACTGGTGGCTGGCGAAGCGAAACCCATCACCAGAATGAGTATGGAAAAGAAACGGCCGAATTTGTGTTTGCGAAGGGTTACGAAAGCGACCAGGGCGGCACACGTGTGAATGAATATCGATGAGAAGAGCGCCCACAGGAATATGTGATACCACATCTCTTTGAATGTGTTTAGACGGCTTTGTGACCGAAGTCCCATAACATCAGCGATTGTATCGAGCTCATCCGAGTCATCAGCATCAGACAACATTACAAAACATTTGCTATCGCGTTGTGTAATGTGGAAATCGGATACAGCACAGCAGCGTGGAAGTTTAACGTGTCCTAAATTCTAGTTGTAGTTACGTCTAGTTACGTTCTTCGTAAGGCTTAAATTAGAATACGATTCTCGTGCAGGTTTTCGTTTATGTGGGCCACACAAGTCCTAAGTTAGTTAATTGCTTTTAAATTGTTTATTTGCAGATGCGCGACGACGTTTGCAGTGCAATATTGATTCTTGTATTAGTTTGCATTTAATGGAAATGTTGCAATAAGTGTTAGTCATACGGATCACATCACATGTGGATCGTTGTTGGCTGCAGATCAATCGATGATCGGGTTAAATTTAAAATGCACTTGTTGAACGTCGTGGTGGCGGTGCTGCTGTTGCTGCTGATGATGATTACTATTAAAGTGTTGTTGAGTTATTGGAGGCTCTACGAAGCGCCACCAAAAGCGCTTATCAAATATGTTCTTTTGTTCTTCGTTTGGCATTATTCTCCGCTTGATTTATCTGTGCGAATGAAACAAATGAAACATTTATGAGTAAGTGAACGTATTGTGAACAAAGACTGATGGAAATGTTTTTATAAAACAAAGATAATGCCATATATCTAATTTTTCGGTAAACATAAGTAAGTATTATCCTGGATGAGTTAGGGAGCTGTTTTTGGAAAAACTAAAAAGTAGACCGTATCTCGTCCGCAAAAGAATTTAAACTACTAGAATACAGAACGACGGATCTTAAAGTGTTGAGACAGTCCTAAGACTTCTGCTGGTGCATGGGCAGTTAAAGGTGAGTAAAATAAGCTGAAAGGAATGCATTTAAGTTAATTCTTCATTTATTAAATCAGTGTATAAGAGAAGGAACAAGCTCAACTGTGTGAAGCTGCCAGTCACAAGAAAACAATTTGGCGAGTCTTGTTTTGCGTATGAAAATAGATTAGGCAAAAGAGTTACATTTTATATCAGCACAATGTGGAACGGGGTGGTGATCGGCAATCGCTAGCACCACCCAGTTTTTAATATATGTATTTCTTATCAGCCGAGTTGCTCGCCTTCGAACTAATTTTGGCTAGCGAAGCAGCAGCCTTCAGCTTCTTTATTACGCGAAACCACTTAACAACCGTAGTTAATTGTAACACAAACACAATTAAGAGGGCAATCAAGTAGGTATGGAATTGCAAGTACATACATAATTACTAACTGTTTAAACAATTAAAACAGAAACATAAAGACTGACGCATATTGCAATCGGCGAACTGCAAGAGTATGTATCTCGATTGCACTTTACTCTTGCAATTCCAGGCGATGCAAAAATCGTAGAAAGTTTTAGCACATTTATTATTTTTTTATTTTTACATTATATCGATTATAAACTGTATGCACATTGCCCACCATTTGTCCATCGGATTCTGGCTTATAAATTCTGGAATTATTAATATAAGCAAATAGAAAAACAACACATACTAATATGTACTATATACACAGCGGTTTACTTGGTGTCATAAACCTCACTTCAATGAAACGGAAACTCTTGCCCACAGGCCATACAAAAGATAACCAAGTTGGAATGAATTAAGCGATTAGCTTTATCTCTCCAATTGGGGCGCGCATAAAGGAAATTGAATTTAATCTTTGATCACCAACAAGACCAAAACGACCACAACTGAGTCATAAAATTAGCGTTTTGCCAATCCCAAGCAGTTTTGAGACGAGATATTTATTGGAAATATTGCAGTGAGAAATAGAAACAAATTTTATTTTTACTTTACCTGTATCAGCAAACCAACTTGCTCCACCGTCGTCAACACACCCTTAATGATTTTTCCGTCTTCGCAAAATCATTTTCCATTTAAGACGACACAATATAAAGGTTCCCTTTTGCACTTTTTTATATATTGCTGGGACGGTGGTTCTTTTCTTGAATTTATTGATGTTTCAATTTGGCAATTAGTTTCAATGTTATTTTATAATTTATTTTCCTGTTCGGAACTTGCAATTTTCAATTTGATTTTTTTAATTCAATTTTCGCTTTGTGACAGCCCTACGATAGTTTCCAAACCCATTTTACTTGGAAGTTTTCCTTTTCTCTGTGACTTTTTGTACTTTTTTTTTTCTTAGGTTGGTAGAATGCTTGTTTTCTTTAAATTTTGACGTTTCTCTTTTAGGCGCATGCGATTTGTGGAAAAGATTAAAACCAATCGAGTGTCGTTGATCTACTACAATCGGGGATGCTTCTTTCTAGGCAGAAACTAACTCAAATAAATGGGATTGAATTTTTGTTGAAATCGGATTGAAATTATAGGCGTATTTTTTTCGGAATCTATAGCTAGCTCACTTTTACTTTTACATGCAAAACTTGTATACTCACTTTTGGTTTTGTTATACTCACTTTTGGTTTTACATGCAAAATTGTTATACTCACTTCCCAAAAAAAACCCAATAGTTGTTGTAATTGCGTACTGAAGAATCTACTTTACTTTACTTTTCACTGAGATAGATTGCCAATAAAACAGGTCTACTGATACACAAAAAAATTGTCTCATTGTAGATCTTCGAACTATAATCTGAATTTAAAAAAAGACTTTGAAACGTAATGCAAAAATTATGGAGAATTTTGGAAATGTAATGACAGTAGTGACTAGTGAGTAATGGTAATGGATTTTGTTTCCATTTCTCCATAGGTTTAAGAATATTACGTGTTTTATTGAACACTTGATCTTTCTCTTATAGGTGGCAAACTGCATTTTCTCCTCCTGATGACATAGCATGCTAGGGTTTTCTATCGATCAAGTGTTCATTATCCTTTTCTGGTACATAACAAAAAAAATGCATAACAACTTCTTTATGAAATTACTGTATACTGTAAAAATTATGCAAGTTATATAAATTTGTTTTTTTTTTACAATTTTGTTTAATAAATAAATAAATTAAGGTAAGACCTCTGTAACTTTCATAGAAATTGTAATAGGCAGAATGAGAAGGTGGCTTTAAAAAATGTGTGTACTAGATTCTACCTTTGTAAAAGGGTTGGCAATTGACATTTCACAAACACAAAAAAAAACCAGCCAGCCAAAGCGCGACCGCAATATTGAATTATTCCTTTTGCCCGGCATTCCTTGAAAAATCCATAAAATACTCATTTAAATAATTTTGCTTCACATCCAAGTGATTTTCGGTGAGACGAGCAGTCCTCAAGAATTCAAAAATCATGAGCAAACAAGAAGACTACGCTTCAGATAGTGACCAAAGTGACGAGGATTTCTGTCCTGACAAGGGCAACATTTCAGATGCACCCAGCGAAGAGGATTCGGACGATCCAATATCTGAAAACGAAGATGAACATATTTCAAATAAAAAATCTAAAACAAAGAAGAAACCTAACAAAAAGCAAACAAAGGTAACTGAATCACCTCGAGCAGAACCGGAAGAGGAACACGGTGTATCGACGCGTAATCGAGTTGAAACAGCAACGAAATCATCGTTAGAGAAGGACGCTTTAGAGTCAGATGATGAGGACACGAATAGAAAAGATGCTCTATGGGCAGATTTCCTAAGTGATGTTCCAAACGCAACTCCTAGTAAGTCAAACACAGCCGCGTCTACAAATAGTAGAGAAGGCAAAACTTTAGAAAGGGGCAAATCGCGTTCCATTCGGGAAGAAAAACCTTTAGATCCACCAAAAGAGCCGGAGAAGGTTAAAGTAACAGAGATTTTTGAATTTGCCGGCGAAGAAGTTCGAGTGGAGAAAGTTGTAAATGCTGACAGTCTGAAAGAAAATGGAACCAAAAATCCCATTGTACCAGAAACAGCACGAGGCTCCGTAAAACGATCTGGTGGTACTGGCGGATTAGGCTCAATTTTAGGACAAATTGGAAAAAAGAAAAAGATATCTGTACTAGAGAAGACAAAACTCGATTGGGATAGCTTTAAGACAACAGAAGGCATTGACGAAGAACTGCAAACATTCAATAAAGGCAAGGATGGGTAAGTTAATGTTTGTGGGTCCGTTTACAAATCAAAAAATTTATTTAAATTTTGTTTTTAGGTATCTACAAAAACAAGACTTTTTAGAACGAACCGACTTAAGGCAGTTTGAAATTGAGAAGAATATGCGCCAGTCAAGAAGGAAGCCGTTGTGAATTGTGCACTTCAATTGATACTAATTATACATATTCCTTTAGATATTGTTGCAGATTTTAATGACTATATTAATTTGCTGTCGCAATTTCAAAACTAATTAAGTAGCTTAAAATGAAATGTCTCTGGTAAATAAAAAAAAATATTTTCATCGAAATCACTTTTATTTTTTTGTGGAGTTCAAAAGATTGTACGAGGATTAGGTATTTACTTTACTGGCAAACTAAAGAGTGTAATTAGAATTAGAAGGTATGTTTCAGTAAAACTCATGTCATAAAATGTCAAATTAGGAAGAGTGGGGAAAATGTTATTGGAAAGCAAAATTGCTAAAAAGTACGAGAACGGTTTGTGTATAGGTACTTACAAACAATTTACAGTAAAAAGGTGAAAACACAAAGTAAAAACAAAAACAAATTTTCAAAATTTTGAGTTTAAAAAACCATAACTATTTTGTAGGTACACGGATGTACTCAAAGTATTTAAGACTTGTATGCGCAACTACTTTTCAAAATGTACAAACCCATTTTTGTACAACAAATAGCAGTTTAGAAATTATAGCGTTGAAAGTGGTTACACCTCCGAATAAGAGGTCACCGACTTTGATAGGCTATAACGGGAAATATGGTGAGAATAGACCTCCAGGCGCAGTCGCAGTGGCGCAGTAATTAGTGTGCTGGTCCCAGGTTCCATCCCCGAAACAACACAAAATCATCTTAAGGTTTTTTCCACTGCGCCACCTCTCGCGAACGTCTTCTTGTTCGGCGGAACTTCGGGCATATGTTTATGTCTGTTTAACGTCATTCAGGCGAAAACATTTTGGAGTCGTAAAACGTAGAAGTACATGTTTGGGAAAGATGTGATGCAGCATTTGACATTTCCCAACCGTATTAAAATTGATATAAACTCAAATCTCGAGCTCAGTATCAGTTGCGGGTAGGTACTCAACACTTGTTCACCAAAGAATTGGGTGTTCAAAAATTGGAGCGATCGGGTGCGTCAGTGTAGATAAATAAATCCGAACGATGTATATTATCCAATGCCCCAACTTCAAACTAACGAAAGAAGGGATCGCAATTTCATTTCTTAGTAAGAAAATAAATAATTTATTTTAAAATTAAACATTTTATTTAACAAAAGTCCCACTTTCTTAAAACATTTTGAAATCCTTTCAGAAAATAACAACAATATTCTATTAGTACGTTTTGAAAGTTTAAACTGTTTGTGAAAAATTGCAATCATTTCCAAAGTGCAACTAACGGCTTAGAACGTTTGGTATGCTTTCACCACCTTTTTGGCTATGTTCCCCTTTCTCATTCACTCTTTGGTTGCATTTTTTAAAATGATGAGCTTTTTGAAAAGATAATAGATTAAAGATAGAAAGATAGATAAAAGCACGTGCAACTTCAAAATTAATCTAAATAGTAAGTGTACTGATTCCAAATATGTTGGCTTTGTCCAATGAGTACTGTCCAAAATCAGATGCTTTAGTACTAAAATTCACTCAGGCAGCTCTAACTGTACTTATCTTTTGCGTATTATAAAGGTAAATTGCAACTCCCAATGCAATAACAGATGCAACTAAGGCGGTCCATTTAGTAATGTTATTAATCAAAATCATCCTACAATGAAACAGCGAATATTATCTGAATAAACGTTTCAGTGGAACTCACTCACTTAAATAATTTTTTTAATTCATCAGTAACTGCCGGAATCAAATTCAGACTTTCTTCAATCCAAAACATTGGCATTACCAGCTTTGACAAGTTCCCCATTCCGACTACCTCAGCGACAGGTTCAACATCCAGATTAAATTGTATTCGTTTGTAGACTGAAAGTGGTGTACCTGAGAGCTAAAAAGGGTTTAACATTATTGTTTACAGAAACAAAAATCGAATCGTTACAATTTCAAAATCAATTTGAGTTTCATGCATGCTCTCGGTTGGATTTAGTCCATCAACATTTTTAATCAATCGTTCGTCCCCATGCAGAAAATGTGGCATGGATGCTATCATCGGGGTCTTTGTGCACGGCGATAGATCCATAGTTCCCTTTGCTGGACAGTCGTTGGGGTACGATCTGCAGAAGCATCTGTTTTCTTTTTCATTCTGCAATCGAAAATTAATTTAATTTGCGAAAAAGTTTTACCATTTAAGTCTTACCATAACATCCCCAAAATCCATTAGAAACCGCAAAGCGGGAAGTCCCGCATAATGCACTTTACGCCTCATCGTTGGTGCCATTGATCGACAAAGATCCGGTGAATATGCCCAGAGACCAATTTGTGGATCCATAAATGTTGGAAATATTGTACCATCGGTTCCTTTGAATTTATTACACTCATCTCCAGACCACACATCGAGCTTACTTTTGCCATCAACTTCGATGACTTTACCGATATTATTGGGGTTGGCTTTACCACGGAATACTCTAAAGCGGCCAGCGTTTGTATGATTACTCTGAAATGTATACATATTAATAACTTTATAAATAGCCACTAAAGAGGGTGTACCTCTCCCATTAAAGAAAACGTAAAATGGGTAGCGTTAAACTTCTTGGTTCCCTTCGCATTTCCTGACTCAAATAGTCCACAGACAGCCTTCGCTGCAGGATGCTCATTGCTGCAATCCACTAAAATGCCTCGAAAAAAGATGTCCATGAATGGGGCAGTTATAAAGGGGCTTGCATTATTAAACACAATCTGCAGTCCTGCGGCAACAGCTCCGATCATTTCAGCGCCTTGACCCTTTACAGATAATGCAATCGTCTGGGGGAAGTCTACAATAAGTCATTTTTAGGGGAGCTTATTTACTGAACACACCTGAATTAGAGGATGCGACATCGTGATGAGTTCCTCCCCGGTTAGTCCATTCGATTTGTCTGGTCGAAATACGAAAGTGTTGCGCATGGTAAACGACACGCTATCATCTTGTTCATTGTCCTGAAGGTCGTACTTGTCCTTAAATTCGCTTAAATCTGAAGTCAATTCATGTTACGAGCCTAATTGACTGTCTTTGACTTACTCAAAAACGAAAGGTCCAACGTCCCGAAGAACTGGCTTTTCTCCACGTTGCACCTCAATCGGATTCGTAACATTGAAGACATGAATAGAAAAATCAAGTGGAAATGGAAATGCTTGCCATACCGCCCTCGTAGGCGTCTCTGGAGTAAGCCTGATTTTCTATACAAAACGCAAAATACTTCCCCATTTACATGGCAATACCTAATTGGCATATAACTCACCTTTTGGATAAGCCTCTTGAAGATGATTGGAAAGGTAATCCATCCAAAGCAGACAGCTATGGCAAAAAATATTAGGGACAGAAAAAAGATCGCCTTGTAGGACACCACCATACTGTGTGTGTATTATTTCGAATTGGTCTGCCCGAATAGAAGAGAACGAATGAGGATTTCAAATCAATGTGCTCTTCCTTATACTTGGCGTCGTGGGTTCAAATGGGATACATTGTGCAATTTGTAAATTATTTAAATTGTATATAATTGGGGTGACAATGTTAATAAGATAGGCAGGACGGGACGTATCCACTTCTTCCAATAATGAATGACTTTAAACCTATCATTTCGTGTCTATCCCCTTTTAGGTGTGATGGGTAATTTACAGGAATTTTAAAATAAATCCAAATAGTGGGTTGCATTACGCGATAAGAGGAGGTAGTAAGGAAACAAGTGGCAATACTATAATTTTAGGTATCATCGATTTGTTTACCATATTTTTCGAGCTGAATTATCTTGTTAACATGTAGGTCACTATTCGGCCTAGAGCAGTAGGAGTTTTGTGCAATTAACCTAATTATTCAGGCAGGGTTAAAATTGGTAAATACGAGAACCTTCTCTTGGCCCTGAACCCAAGGATTCCAAAGGCTATTTATAAAAAATTAAACAACCAAACAAAAACTGTAAGAATTGAGTTCAATTGAGCACATCGCCATGTCTCTACAATAAATGTTTACCGACTTGCAACATTTACATATATCCGAAGTTTGTACTAAAAAAATCATTATCGAACTAAGTATAGTAAAAGTTGTACAACTGATTCCTGCTGCTTAAAAAAATTCCTTGAAAAATCTACTATAAACTTAAGTCAATTGACGTTGACGATTTCGACGTGTTATAAAGCTAACATGATTATTTACACCACTGAGCATCACCACAGGTTATGAGCTTAGGTGGTACGTCAATACCATAAATACCTACATTAACGACTGGACTGTTACAAAACTAAAGTTTGAAAATTACCTATACCTATAAGGAATTGGATTGTTTATGGGAGGCAACCAATTGCCGTGTGTAAGGAATGCTACATCTGCGCCAAGGAATCAAACCAAAAATCAAACAACCCGCATGTGAAAGCTGCTATCGTAATATTCTCAATCTCCAGTTCTCAAAAAGTCCGGATAAAAATTCAAACATTTAATACTTCTTCTTGTGGAGAGTTTCCACTGTAAATTTGCCTATCCCTTCCCTTGAAGTTTGCACATTCTTCCTCATTGCATTCGCATATTATTCAACTATGTGAATTTGTTGGGGAATGTTTGTGACATTTTTGCTACTGATCGGCTGAAGGCATTTTCAATCACGAGCTGGAAAAATTCGATTTTTCTCCTTTGGTTGTAATTCGAAGAAATTCCCAGTTCTATATGAGCGAGAATTAACGAGAGAAATATTCACCCCAATCATGGAATCCGCCGGAGGGAATTGTTCGCGGAAAAGAATATTTTGGTATCGTCGAATCCGCAAATTGAACGGTTATTATGTCATATAGGTAGGTATATACATAATATTAACACATACTATTGGTAGGGTGTGGTTTTTTTCCAGATTTCTGACACTTTTCGGATTCGACCATACCAAAATATTCTTTTCCGCGAACAATTCCCTCCGGCGGATTCCATGATTGGGGTGATTAGCAAAAGGTTGACGAAAATCAAACGCCCGTTTTCAGTACAATTTTTTGAATGTCCATTTTGTTGTTCATTTTCGTTCTACAATATTTCTGATGAATGTAGTAAATTCAAAATTATAAAAAGATGGCGATCCCTATATGGCGCAAAATTGAAATAAAAAAATGTATGATGCAACCTTGTAGCCTGGCCGCATCAGAGATAGTTATAATTTGACGCTGGGATATTTTTTGTTCGGGTATTTGAAATCATTGTATGCGGACAAGGCAATAACAATTCCAGTCTCGAACTGCTCGCATCTGTATGCTGTCAAGTAGGTTAAGTGAATGTTTAGGGGCCGAGCTCCATATATGGGAACAATATTCCAGGCCTGGTCTAACCTCTGTTTGTGGAGAATTAGAACTTGCTTATGGGACTAAAGTACCTCTTTGCTCTAAATAGGTAGCTCAACTTAGCGGACGCCGATCTTGCAAAATAGGATGTGTGGTCCTGCCATAGGATGTATTGGATGGTCATCCATTTGGACCTGAGGAACTGTTGATGCACTTTTCCTAGAAAATGTTGTGAGCTGTGTCTTGTTTGCATTACATAAATACAACCAAGTTGCCTTTTCCCCACTTCAAAATTTTTTCCAGATCATGCGTTAGAGAACTTATTTGTTCGCATCTCTGGACTGTGTGATGTAGCCGCATTTACAGGTCCACTTTTCGAGATGGAGGATATAAGAGTGCTGTCATCAGCAAAGCTGTTGATATTATTATTTGTCGATCCAAGCAAATCGTTGATGTGGAGAAGAAATAGAGTTGGAGAAAGAACAGATCTTTGGGACACTCCTGCATTTATAGCAAACGTATTAGATGATACACCATCTACAACAACTTAAATCGATCTTCCAAGAAGAACATTTTGCACCCATCTGCAGAGTTGTTGTGGTAATCTTAAAAAAACTTGCCTGGCAGAGAGCCCGACTCGGTTAAATGCCTTTGATATGTCCAAGGCTACGGCTCTAGATTCGCCGTGTTGTTCAATTTCTTGTGTCCATAAGTGCGTTACGTAGCTTAACATATTGCCTGTAGCTTAATCGGTAGCCTTCTAGATATTTGATTATTCCGACATTTTTTGCCTTTCCCAGTACTTTTGAGAGCATTGAAAGTACCGCTATTGAACGATAGTTTTGTGGCAGACATTTGCTCCCTTTTTTTGGAATAGGTTGAATGCGAGCGGTCTTCCAGCAGTTCTAATTGTGCAGAATGTAGGGTGGAATTCTCTGAAAACATGCTAGCGAAAAGATCTGCCTTTTAGGTGATGTTGCTAGCGTGCCGTCTTCTTTTAATAGAGGTGGAAAAGGAGAGCAACTAAAGTTATTATACCTACTGCGCGTGAGCCGTTAGGCTTCCAATTACTTTGTTAGTGACTATTTCGAAGAATTATAAATTCAGATCTTTGTTAAAGCGATGTGGAATATAAAGCTCTATACCGAGTAAAATAATTTCGGTTACCGCTTTTGCGTTTGCGTACATATTGACATCGGTATCTCTAAAGCACATATCAGCCCATGGCAAGGAAGCGAAGAAATCCGCAGCTCGTCCTAGTTAGATTTACTTGCCAATAATTTGTTTTCTTATGAATGTTACAATTGATAACTTTTATTACTATGTAAAATCTACAATGTCAACCATTTCACACCAAATCGCATGGACAACTCATTTCAAAGCACAGATAAACAAAAACCTCCGAGGGAACTCGAAGCAAATTAAAGGCGATTCGCCTAGTTTGCTGATATCCTATAGCATTTTACAGTGAGGGTAGATTATATTTAAATCAAATTAAGCTAAAGTTTGTTTTAAAGCATTTATTTCATTTAATGACATATATCATACAATAAAAATCACAAGTTTGTATTTTTTTATCAGGAAATAATCTACATGATTATGATGGATAGATTAGACAAGTTAAATGGAAAATGAAAACTAAATTGGAGGTGTAACATATCCGCTAAAATTCACACATCAAACATTTTATTCTTATCAACACAACAATAAGAATAATTATAATGAAATAAGACAAAATAAAAAAAAAACATAATAAAGAGTGTCATTTCAATCAAAATCAAAAATCGTTAGCTTTGGTCTTTCTAAAAAATGTTAACTAAATATGAAACAATTTTTTTTGTGTTACCTTTTTTTAAATAGCAATAACCAGATAAAACTAAACTAGATCTATGTAGCTTAAACAATACAATATTTACAGCGTATACAAGTTTTGTAAATAGAATTTGTCATCATGTATTATGGTGGAATTGTTAACAAATTATACTCACATGTGTGTATATTAATTTTTTTTTTCTAACAATAAATATAAATTTTCTTAATGAAAGTAAGAGTAACGATAATATTACCCACCCACAATAAAATCAATTGTACAATTATTTGTTTAATATCAGTGTTAACTTTTTTAATTGTTTGTTTACTCTTAAAGTTTCTTCTCCTTTCTAGTTAGTGATACTATCACATCAGTACGAAGTAAACGCTTCAAAATGTACACAGCTAAGGCAAAGACGGACAAGTATAGGGCAACAACATCCAACAGGTAGTATTGTATCCAACTGTGAAATGAAATTATGTTTAGTTGGGGAGTTTAGTTTATAACGATTGGCGTACCTCAAATTACGTGCTGGAGACTGCAAATGATATGCTCCATTGTACCTAAGTACGTATTCAGTCCAATAGACAGCGGTATCAAGCGCTGAACTTCTTTGGTCCAGAAGTAGTCGCTGACGGAATCTGGAAAATAAAAATGGAAATAAAAAAATTAACTGTTTGCCATAAATTGTACAACATCAAAAGCTAACGAAAATATGAGGGCAATGTTCCCGAACTCTTATGACTTGTTCAAATGTCATATTTCTTTAACCATACGAGATAAAATGAAGCAAAAGTTCACAACGCTATTTGGCATTGTAGCAGCGATCACATGTGTCAGACTGGATATTCCACATACAGACATACCTACTACATACTTCCGTAGTTGTAATGACAGAACCGAAGAATAAATATTCATGCAGTCTATTTACGCGCCTGTTCGGCACTAACTAAACTATAGGAGCAGACTGCGAGCTCTGTCAAAGAATTGTTAGAAAGAATTGTTTTTAAATTTGATTTGGCCTCGACTCCAGTAATGCGTTTCGCCCCAATGTGGTGGGGGATGAATTGTTTTTGTTTTTGAAATAAAGTCATTATTAACTTATTAACTTATTAACTGGGAGCTCTAGAAAAACCCACCTTCGGCTATCGGCTCAATATGACTAATGACCTTCTTAATTTCCAGAGGTTGGATTTAGATCAACAACAAACAGATCATATGAGTTGTGTTAAAAAAAACGGCACATGCACTCCTTGGGTTTTTTAAAACCACCACATCTAAACCACTCAAGAGGAACGTGCAGTTTAAATCGGTAAAATCGGTACAGCAAAATAATGTGTTAAAAATTTCAAAGCGAAAACATAAATGAAAATATCCGTGAAATTTCCTGGGTAGAGCTTCTCAAGCTTTTTCATATTTGCCGTTGCACTTAAAACCATAATCCCCATAATATATTCATAACATACCTGGCTGCCTGTCGGAACGCTGGATCATGTATCACCTTCATAACAGATTTATACAATTTATCGGCCGTAAGCGTTTCCAAGCTCAACTTTACCGCATAACCATCAACCTCTGCCTTCGCCGAGTTGACATCATGATCACAAAATACCGGCATTGTCACCACAGGTACCCCATGGTACACTGTCTCGTACATGCTGAGTAGTCCTCCATGCGTGACAAATGCGCGCAACTTACGGTGTCCCAAAATATCCTGTTGCGGCAGCCAACGACTGAGCTTGACATTTGGTGTTAAGTCATGCATTTCTGAAGCACTTCCTTCCCACTTCCATAGCACATGGTACGGCAGGCGAGCGAATGTTTTTACCAACAACCTGCGCAGTGACTCTGGCATATTGGCCGCCTTA
The DNA here is from genome assembly GCA_949372485.1 of Cheilosia soror. Classification (NCBI taxonomy): domain Eukaryota; kingdom Metazoa; phylum Arthropoda; class Insecta; order Diptera; family Syrphidae; genus Cheilosia; species Cheilosia soror. The sequence goes on from OX443564.1 coordinate 62,131,211, forward strand.
ACCGATGATCCCATCGACACATAAATGAAACCTGATTCCCCAGCCGATGCAATGAATTCTTCCAAGTCCTTCGGCAGTGGTCTAGCTGGTTTGCAGTGAATGCATGCAACTTCAGCTATATTAGGGTTTAATGCTCGCGGATACGACACGACAGCATGGCCATTCTGCAGAATAAAGCTGACGTTCTTCGACAGTTCATAGGGATGGGGGTGATCCGAACCAAGGCGATCCTGAAGAACCTTATACACCATCCCAACGACAACCTGAAAGAAAATGTTTACGTAAAAAAAACAGGTCGGCACAATTTGGCCTATTACTCACCTTATGCAATGCAATGAAAAACAACTGCATACCGGTGTTGAGTGCTCGCTCGATCAGATTCATGTTGTCCGTGAATGGCGTGTAGAAATTCGGTGTTATCGCAAACGATCCAGGATTCCCAGCTACCGACAGACTTCCTGTATAGAAGCCAACTGTGTTCATGTACATGAATGGAATCTTATAGTGGCGCACCATGCCAAGGGCACATTCGGGATAGGCACCGTCCAGAATAGCCAAATCGAAACTGCGATTCATTAATTCCTTCGTCTCTGCATCTTCAAGCATTGCATCACAAGACTGTAAGGAGGGGAATGTGCATTACATATACATATATATTTTTTTTCTGCAATAATTATGGATCCGTCCAAAAATGGGAGAAATATTTTTGCGCGGCTTCGTGTTTTAAATGAAAAGCGGTTATGTACGGTGCGGAAAATTCCCTCCCTACTCGAGTACTCCGTGCGCACATAACCGGCCCGACAACTGCTCTCACAAGCACCAGCTAGCTAGCTGTTAGCCATTTCGAAATGAACGTTATTGAACTCGGTGCGCAAACTAAATGCAGCTTTCTACTAACGTTAAGTATATTGTTATTGGATTTGTTTATGTTTTTACGCTACCGTCATGCCATATGTAAGCCCGCGTGCGAGGAATTTCATTTCGTATATTCAACTGACAGTGCATACTGCATATCAACAGCTCAAATGATATATCGCAATTTTTGAAGGAGATGAAGAAACTTGCTATAGGTTTGGTTAGATGATGACTCGAGGCAATTATTGGCAATTTGTCAGTATGCGACATGCAAAAGCAGAAACCACTCTTCATGGGCATATACCGTTCAATTATTCGGGTCAGTAAATTGTATTTGTTACGTGTTTTCCCAATAGGGGTGTACAAGTTTGAAGAAAACATAGATAACTCTAATATCAGCAAGCAAACGCACAAATTAATTGGTTTTTTATTTATCTATTGCTTCCTCCGAAGAAATTGTATTTTCCATTTTTACTACAAAAGTAAAGGAACAGACCTATCAGTTAGGAAATGCAAAATTACACACGCATGCCAAATAGGATAACAAATTTCAAATCATCTGTCAATTTTCAGTCGACTGACAGTTTTTTTCAATTCTTACTCAAAGAAATTTGTTGAATGGAACAAAAAAACTGCTTCTGGTCGACTACACTCACGTATTGGTGAAATGTCAAAAATTAGTATACATATGGCTGCTTCCATCAGGCTTGTTAGTGCTACTTGAGTTGATTCTGACTTGAAATCAAGAAGCCAAATACTCTTCTCAGAATCAACAGGAGAGTATTTTCAGAAGTGATTTTCTTGATTCCGGTCGATTGTCAGTGGAGGATAGCTTGCTCTTTCCAAGCCGCTCTCTTTTACGAATTTTTCAAGTTAAGGAATGACATTGAGTAAAAATGTGTAAAAATTCGTAAGAATTAGTAAAACAGACATAATTTGTCCATAAGTTTGAGAGCGTTGTCACTTTTGACTTAAGCTGTCAAATGAAATTGTTACAAACAGTTTTCTCAAAGTTAAGTAGAACTTTCAGCATGAAAATATGACAACTACGCAACACACATTTGACAACTCTACTTTGACTCTTCTGAAATTCACCCCAAGAATTTGTCCCAAGTAAAAGTGACTATCGTGGTCGCAGTGACTCAGTAGTTAGTGTGCTGGACTACTGTGCAAGAGGTCCCTGATTCGATTCCCGGAAAAACTCAAAATACACCTTAAGGTTTTTTCCACTGCACCACCTTTCGCTAACGCCTGACAAAAATCCGAGAGTATGACTGCCCTGAAAAAGCTCCTCAATTCAGCTGTTCGGACTCGGCATACAATTGTAGGACCCTTCCCATTCGTCCTAAACAATAAAAACTCACACAAACGAATGGTTGTGAGAAGCTAGGCCTAGGGTTGCGACCTGTTGCGTCTACGATTTATTTATTTATTTTGAAATGACTTAACAGCAGCTAAATTTTGAGCGCTATCGCCAAGGGAAATGTATAGCTCATGTTGACACCTATCTGATTCATGATACTGGCAGTTAACTGCTTTCAGCGACATTCACTTTATAGTGAACCCACTACTAGGAGAACGATGAATGAAACGAAAAGTCGAGACATACAACAAATACACCAGTTTAAACCTCTTTACCACGTTAGTTGCTTTACTTCGCTGAGAAAGATGTTCAATAAAACAAACCGAATGACAATTACAAAAAAGTGTTGCCATATTTAAAAAGCTAAATAAAATTTAGGAAATTTTCCTGCATACATGTTTGACAATGTATTTCAGAAGAATGTTAAAGATCTTCATTGTTAACCGAGACAGGATGAGATAGCTCGCGCAACAAACTTTCACGTACCAAAGCATTATCTTTGTCAATTTGACAACCGGAAAAGCAAACAATATGTCTACGATAAAACTACCCCAACAACGTTGTGGGACTTATGGAAGAGACATACCTACAATTTTATCCCAAGTCCGAAATGCTTAATTTGAGAAACTTTCACAGGACGCTCTTGTCTTATACTCTCGAATATTTGTCAGACGTTCGCGATAGGTGGCACAGTGTAACATATTCCTATCATAGGTCACCTAACCTTACCATTACAAGGAAGTGATTTAACCACTCAAACTATGTTCCGCACTATTGATACAGATTATTATTAGAAAGAGGCGAATCTATTTATTTTAAAATTAACTTCATTACAGATGACACAATCTTAATAATGAAAAAAACCCAAAGGTTTGTATACCTAGCCTATATGCGTCCAGCGTCCACTTATCAACTAGCTGCTTAGGTTTGTTTCCCTCGACTATTGCGGATCCGTGTATGTCGACGTAATTAAAATGAACCTCGAACAAGCGAAAAACATTTTATTTTTAATGCAAACAAGCGATGCTACTAACTTGGATCGTTAATAAACTAAAAGCAATAACTCAGGGCTGATTAGTTTTGTAATGATCTTATAAAACTAAACGACTTTATAGGTAGGTCTAGGTACTCACCTGAAATGCATAACGAATACCATCCCAAAATGTGATTGGCATTTCTCCAGACATTCTGGCACCCAATAGGTCCCAATTTGTGTAATTCTGTATATATTCTACCAGTCCAGCTGGAGTTATCTCATGCAAACCGTTCATAGAGAAATCTGCTGGGAAACCACTCAAAAAGGTAATGTTATGGCCCCTGAAAATGGAAATAGAAATGGAAATCAAAATATGAATGCAAAATCAAAGCAAAATTAGTTTTGTCAGCTTTCTACCATACAATCTCGTGTCATACGAATAATGTTTAGCATAAATTTGAATGTTTTAATTTTTAGTTTCTTGTAGCGGGTGAAAGAGGCCAATGCGTCATTAAAGCATAAAATTTAAAAAAAATATATTTAAACTGTCTACTAAGTAAATTTAATTGGGTTGGTTAACTTTTTATTGCGACAGTACCTACTGCTAGTTCTTACGACCCCAAGTCGCTAATTATTTATTCAACTGTCGTACATATACCCTAAATGTCCATATGTCATCCATTTAAGAAACACTAGACTTTCGCGGAAGAGCTCAGCAACACTCGCCATTCATTGATTATTTGGTAAATAACCGCACGTCCGTTAATCAATTCGATTATTATGCAAATTGCCTATGACGAAATGGATATAAATCATAACAAACACGAGGTATAGTAATGCAAGAAGAAGAAATCGAAACCGAGAGACAGCGAGAAATGTAAATGAAAATGAATTACAGGTAAGAAGACGAATGAAACAATGGCCAATATAAAGTGGTTTTTATTATTATCGCCGTTGTTTGCAATGTCAATAGCATTTTTGTTATGACAGTTAATCATTCGAATGACTCGCTGCTTTTCCAATAAGCGTACATTCATGACAATTCAGCAAGCCGACAAACGGGCAATATGACAGCGTTAATAATGTCATTGTATCCCTGCACACAAAGCAATTAATAATTACTATACGAAATGGAATGTTAAAGGACTCCTGGACGTGGTAATAGTCTTTGTAAATGTTACTCATACGCCCCGGTGTCCGGGGTGGTTGACTGATTTCAAAAATCAATTAAAATCCGAGTTTATTGATTTATGTGGATGCATATAATTTCAATGATGTGCGTAAAATATGTGGTAAATAAATGTTGACATATTATGTAACTGAGGATTTATTTTTAATATTTCGGATGAGTTGCAACCGTTATCCGATTCAACTCAAGTATTCACATTTTTATTGATCTACATATGCAAACGCATTGTTTAAAGTTGGACAAACCCCTTCGTAGCTAGTTCTAGCTTATAATTCTTTCTTAACAATACCTTATGGCAGGGATTAATTTACCCTTCAGGGTATTGACACTTCTTAAGGTTTCGTTTCCATAGGGTGGAACCTTATTGTTTTCGCTACGATCGATGTCTGTCCGAATCCACTAAGCCAATTTTGTTCCTAGGTCAGTCTCAAGAACTAATTGACGTAGAAGGCTGACATTTGCCCACAACATCAGGCATAAGCATAACCCCTAGTTAAACGGGAAATATTAATGATAGATAATTCAACAAACTTAATCCTTTAATCCTGTCGCGCCAAACCAAATTTTTTCATGAACCCTAAAATATATGTTTGTCGAATTTACTTCGAAATAATTTGTTGGGAAACTAAATATGTAGTAGAATTTTCGTCTCAATGAGGTTGTTCAAAGAAATGCTATAGTATAGGGTTCTTAAATTTTAGTACATAATACTTTTTTTCAATAGAAATTTCTTCCTTGCATTTTTATTTTGTTAGTACTTTTAGTTGTCAAAATCTATACATATAATAAAACTGTAGGAATATTTTTGGCCGTTAAAAACTCGAAAACTACTGGACAGATTTCGATGAAACGTTTTTTAAAATGTTCCTTAAGACTGTGAGACTGTTATAGGCTATGTCGTTTATAGCCACGTCCTTAGGAACAGTTTTTAGACAAAATGTATTTTTTGAAGTAAAAATATATACATACACATATACCTTGCTACAAATGGATGTTTATACTTTTGCGATCGTGCGACAGGACAAATAAAAACAAAACAACACTAGCATGCGTATACATCTCATTCGAAAAGGGTTGATTTGTTTTCGCAGTGAGTGCTATGGTCAGTTGTATGAAGGTATAATTTTGTGCGAGCGGGCAAGGCGAGCACGGGTCCAGCTAGTAAATCAATATAGTTTGAGACTGCCAATGCAATGACGTAATAAATCGAAATTTTTTATCTGTTCAATAAAATATCTAGTACATTAATTAATATGTCATACAACTCTTGTTTTATTTAAAATTTTAAATTGACAATTGACGTATTTTTATGCCAATTAGAGAATTGGCAGGTGGAAATAGCGAATAATTGCTTGTCACTGAACTGACGAACAGCGTTTGCCAATAACTGAGAAAGAATTTGAATGACAAGTGGATATAGCTGAATTGACAAACAAAATGTCACTTTGTCTATAATTGACAGTGAAAATTAATTGGCATCAAATTCATAAGTTTGTCAATCAAAAGACACAATTTGATATAAAAGGAAGGCCAATATTTTTACATGATCCACCCCTTTTCGCATGAATGTTTTTTTTTTTTGTGTTGATGAATGGTGGTTTAACCCTTTGCAAAATAAACTCGAAGTCAGTTCTCTTCATTTCATATGCATTTTGCGTATTTTGCAAATTTTCGACTTTCTTCGTCTTCTGCCTACAGCTTCAACTCAGATTCGACACAAAAAGCGAGAGCGATTATCATTTCTTATTCAAAATTATTCATTCAATTTTACATTTTAAAAAAGAATGTACATTATGTACCTATAGATGTATTTGCTCACGAGACGCCGCAATTCACAATTATTGACAAAGAGATGACAATTTCAAATTGGCAGCGCAAGTGGAAATAGCTTTCAGTGAATTGACAACATACTTGTCAAAATTTCATTGTCAATGAGTTGGCAAACGATTTTTTGCCAATAATTGACATAAGTGGAAATGAACTGACGGTGGTGTCGTTCAAAGACATAAACGAGAGCTGTCAAACTTTGTCAATCAACCGACATGTGGAAACCCACCTTTAAGCCTACGTTTTTTCGTGATTAATGTTAGGTATCTACACTCGAATTTTTCGTTTAGAAATGGGTTTAAATTGTCTATGAATTACATAACCTCCGATTTAGTTTAGTTTTATATAGTAAGCTTATTAGAGATCTATAAATATGCCCATTAAATTTAAAACCGTGTATTTCACAGAACATTAAATGTCTGTTAAATTACTGTGTTAATTATTTAATTAAAAAAACCACTAATATTTTGTCAGGTGCACGATCGTAATATCAGCAGTTCAGACCATTTTTGCCCTAAACTATTTAAGTCTAGAATTCAAAAGCCCTGTATACTTCCAGAGCCCGCTATTCCAGCAATGGATCGTATAGAAGTAATTAGCTTAAATGGGCTGTGGAAACAAACATCTAAAGCAGAATCTGCAAATTTAAGGGGGTTTCAAATCCATTTTCGTACCACTCTCGTTTGTCAATTAGAAAAATTAAGCGCTTTCCTTAGAACCAGATTAATCGAGTTGATAACAATCGATAACAATGTTTTGTCCGGTAGAGATGAGTTCTAATCCCGTTTAAAGTACTTCAATCGTCCTTTTCATTCATAATTCAACGGCCAATGTTCCAAATGCATTTATTCAAATCTCATGCACACACAAATAATCTCTAAGCGATACATACCTCGAAATAAGGCCTTTAGCCAGCTCCCAAAATGGAATCTTATGCGATTTCGTTCCACCCATTGTCACCATAAGGATATCCGCTGCGAATGTCCCGCCAACACATATAAGTAGCAATAATCCCGCACTTCTCAACGGCGTCATTCTAAAACGACAAACAAAAATCACTTTAGTCATAGACGAACAAAACTTAACCAACAAATTCAATTACTTAGACAGTAATTAACTATAGTACAGTATCGGAGAGTCTTGAAATTGCAATTTGCATAAACAAGTCATAAGTTTTGCAACTATACTGCCAATGATGAGCGCTCACCATAGAATGCCACGCAAAATCGTTTACCTTCACAAAAATGGTCAAAAATAATAATAATATTATAAATTTACCTGTTCGGCCAGCAGATGAACATAATCGGATTTAATAATTACCGCATATGCGAAAGACTATGCGTCGCAGCAATGGCGGACAACAACCAAACCAAAGATTACATTGGGAATTGATTTATGGCCACGTTTGGAATTCGGGCCGTGTAATGAGTATTTAAATCATTCCGAATGTTGGTATTCGTCAGAGTTATTTAGAATTTGTGCTCTGGCGACTTCCTCTATCTGATATGGTGGTCAGGTCACTGTTAAATGACTTGTGTGAAATGTTTCTATCATGAAATTGTAATTATATACAATATATACCGACAATCAGAGTTCAGCCAATTATTTGGCATTAATTTTGGATAATGTACTAAGCCAAGCAAATAATGTCAGATCAAAGTACCATTGATCGTATCTTTGAAATGACCAAACTTGTTTTGTTAGTAATTCACATTTATAGACTAAAAAAAAATAAAACTACCATAGTCACAGTGAGTTGAAGTTACTCTAGATTTATTCGCGAATTACCTAATCGTTTAGAATTTCTTAGAGTCTTGTCGAAAGAAGTTTCTGCATGGCTAACAAGACATAGAAATGTATGCATGTTGCAATAAGTAATTACTGCATTGGTATGGCATTAGCTTTAATAGAAGCAGTCCCCGTTGGGACCAAGAATGTGTAGACATATTATATCACTTTGTGTGCACAAGTTTGTTAATTATATAGAAGGTAATTGGGGTTTTTTGGTCTTTTTCGTTAACCTTCACCTTTCACATAGATTTTTGAAATAGAATGGTTGCAGTTAAAAACTGGTACCCAAATTATGGGTAGTACAGAAATAAAAACGTATAGACGTGTATTCGATCATTTATTTATTTAGTTCGAAACCAAGCCTAGTGCTCTGAAATTTACATACCAACCTGCTCTTTGGAACTCCAAATAAAATTGTTTCCTCGAAAATCACATACAAAAATAGAAGTGTTTTAATATAAATCGTTTTTCTTTATGGTCGGTGGCAGAGTATTGCTGGCCGCGGAGCTCTAACCTGTACCTCTTGGGCTGGGAGCTTGGACCACAATCAATGAATATAACCAGTGCACCATTGCCACCCCACTCTCAAAGTGGGAGTAGAATTATTGCACTTTTCGGACAGAACGAAGTATAGATATCCTATAATTAAATCGAAACTTTAATACCTATGAAAAGAATCTTTTTTATTTCTGAAAAAAGAAGACGACTATAGAGAAATCGACATAGAACTTATGCAAACAACAACAAAAATGCCAACTCTCTGTCAACTTGTCAACTTTTTGTTACATTCGATATTTAGTGGCCTAGTGCTCATCGTTATGTTGGCGACAGCGGCAGTAGTGTAGTAGGGAATGATTTCCGGTGTCCCGAATTAAATTACGTATTGCGAAAAAAGAAACTCTTTTTCAATACTTTCAATTTCAATTCTTGGGATTCCAGATTTGTAGGGCGTAGGTCGCACGCCGAACAGGAACAGTATTCTAACACAGAGAAAATAGAATTTTGGTGGCATATGGGATATGGGTCTTGAAATACTTTTGAAATCGACAGCATATGCATTACAGGTGCTCTTCTTACTTCTGGACTACTTACTGCTTACTACTCCACTGATGGACTACTTACATGGAATACTCTAACGGTTTTAGGTGTGAACATGGACACTGCAGTTTCTTAACAGAGCTCCTATCAGCTAATCCGATTGATAAGTTCGAAATTTAACCTTTGGTCGACTTTAAAAATTTCATTCCATTCTATACAATGGCCGCGTTCCATTGACCGCTAGATGACTAGCGGCATGCCAAACTCCATATAAAAAAAACTGACATTTCAGCATTTGCGCTAGAGCTCTAGCACATTTTGTGAAATATCCTTTTCTGGGAAATTTTTCAATCTAGCACAAAATGTACTGCTAGATTGAAAAAAAAAATAACGAACTGTCAAAACAAACGTGAAAGTGCAGAAGGCACGACTATTGGGCACAAACAGTATGCCTTTCAATCAGAGTTCTGGGCGTTTCAGGGCAGCATTATAGATAAAGCGGATAGGATCAATATCTGGAAAGGTAATTGCCATTTACATACACTTTATGCACTGGAATCTACTAACATCTATTCTAAAATAGTTTGGAGCGGTTGCATAATGTTGTGATGCAGTCAGAACAATATGCATGGAAGAAAAGTACACTGAGTGACACGATTAAACAAACCTTAGTGTAAAATATTTAGATTAGCACGGCGATTCGAAGGCAAAATGAATCATTACGAATTCACTCAAAGATAGCGAGTAATGGATGGAACTAACGTAGAACCGATTTTATTATGAAACGATGTTTTTATTCGACAGCATGGACACACAGGCCTTGCCATGAAAGTCGTTTTAGGCGAAACAGGTAGATTTTTAGGTTAGTTGAGAAAAGAATGGTAGATTATACCGAAAATGCCTTCTCCTTCTACTCTCTTAAAATCGACATGTCTCGCCCGACACGATTTTCATACCAAGATCTATCAAATTTGGCCATGGCAAGATGGGCGAAAATTTTGTCATTTTCACAAAAAAAAATCTCGAATCGATAAAATGTCGAGATTTTTGAAACATCACCGAAAAAAAGTTTATCGAAAAAGAACTTCGAAAGCAAAAAATGTAGAAAACGAAAATCTCGAAAAAAAAATTCTGAAAAATGTCGAAAATTTTAGAAAGAAAATTTCATTTTGGTAAAATTGATTTCCAGTACCCTAAAATTGTATTTTGTCGCCCTTAAAAGGATGGCAATTCAGTTTAGTTTAACTTAACGTAGAAATTAAGCACTGTTGTTGATAGGCTCCATATAGAACCTATCCGGACGGTTAAGTCTGGTTCTGGGTTTAGGTACTAGGTACTTAGATCTGTGAGAATCGAGAAAATGTTCCTTTGCCGTGATTCCCATGAATTCGCGAACATATATGAAAATTTTTAATAATTTTTCTTAAAATACACAAAATTCTTGAAAGTACCGAAAAACAAAATCTCGAAAATACCTCAAAATGATTGGTGGTCAAAATCGCGACGAGATTTTGAGATTCGATTAAAAGTTGCCAACCACATCCGAAAGTATAAATGTCATGGGAAAGCTTCTTAATTCAACTGTTTGGACTCCGCATAAAATTGTAGGTCACTTCCATTCGTCTTAAAATAAAACTCACACAAACGAATGGTTGTGAGAAACTAGGCCTCTATACAGACCTGTTGCATCATCGATTTATTTATTTATTTCAGACTTCAAATTGTTAATACATATTGGTGAGTGTGACAGAGTTGATTAAAAAATTGGAAACACAAAAACAAAATTTACTTAAAAATAATAATACAAAATTTGAAATCAACTTTCAAGTAAAATATTGAAAATGTCTCAATGCAAAATTATAGCGTTTCACTGACGGAATCGACCCTCTCTACTTAAAGTGAAAAAGCTATTAAATGCGTGGCATCTTCAAGTATGTGCACATTTATGTACAGTTACAGTAGAGTTTTTTTTCCCAAAAACACCATAGATATCCTCACTCAACCGCAATTAAATAAAAATATGGTGTCTTTAAATCGCACGAGTTCGTTCAATCGTAAACGAATGTTAAGTCCAAATTGTATCGCACGCTACTCGTATATAATATCTCATTTTTTCGGGTTATTAACCTTTAAATGAAGATAATGCCACAAATTTTAGAGGCATGGATTTATTAGTAATTGCATAGAATTATGACCATGAGCTCATTTTCTACATCTTATATTTAATTCAATGACTTTAAATATACATTTTTGTGAATTAAACATTAAGTCATCTCAACATTTTAATTTCGTAGATAAGATGTCAACTATAATCGTTGCTTGCACGCCTATAAATTTTATGTACTACTTACACGTGTAGAAAATTTAATTGACGATTACGTAATGAATAGTGCACTTAAAGTTAGACCAATTGCAGATTATCTACAAATTTAAGGAGTTGCAAAATGGAATAAATTATCATAAGTGTGACGGCATGATTGTGTTGTGATTGTAATAGACGTTAGACATTAAATTAAATAAATAGTTGGCGCAACAGGCGTGTAGACACCCTAGGCCTTTCTTTTCACAACCATTAGTTTGTGTGAGTTTTTATTTTTTGGACGAATGGAAGGGACCTACAATTTTATGCCGAGTTCGAACCGAACGGCTGAATTGAGAAGCTTTTTTAGGACAGTTATGCCCAGTTGCACAGTCAGAGTTTAAACTCTCGTTTTGGTTTAAACCTTTAAACCTTTAAACACACTTCTCGGGACAATGCCTGTTCAGTTCAAAGGTTTCGGAGTTCATACCATTTTTGTATACAGATCTAGATTACCTACATTTTTGTTTAAAAAAAAGTAAAACCAGAACAAGATAGCGCAGATTTTCGTAGAAACACCAGCAAAAAACGTTGCACCTACCTATTACTAGACAATGACCCTAATTAGAGGCTCATAAAATCCTTTGAATATTTTACTGGCGACGGGTGATTGGATGTGGTAAAAACAACTAGTTATTATTATTGAAAAAAAAAAAAAATAAAAATAATAATAATAATTACTGCAATAATTAATTGGTGAAAGTAGATGACAGTTCAAACATGTGTCCAAAATAAATCAATTCACTTCGTTAATACCAAAATACACAATGTAATAATATTGCACACATTTTCTTTTGTAAAATGGTAAAATAGATAAAGTAGAGAAAAGCAATAACCATTTATTTGGTCAAAAGTGCCCTGGTAGAAAAATATCCCCTTAAGGGAAATTGTTCTGCGCTTCCACAACTGCGTTTAGTTAACTGGCAGATTATTTTGAACTGTGAAACTGAGCGAGTTAAACCAAAAGTTTAAACTCTCGGTCAGGTTTAGTTAAACTTCAGTTTAAACTCTGACTGTGCAACTGGGCATTAGGTATATACTCTCGGATGTTTGGCAGGGATCCCTCTGAGTCACTTCCCCATGTCGTCATTAGCCAATTCGAATAATGATTGACTTATATTGTTCAAGCTACTTGCCCTTTAATAATGTGATCCTTAAAGCACAAAAACATATAAATCTTTTTATCACTCCCAATTGAAAGTCCCTTAATTGCCCACAAATTTATAATAAATTCCCTTTTTTTTGCATTTTCATATAAGCCACTTAAGTAAAATGTAGCTATCGTTTTGGGTTGATCTGAAGCTCTAACGAGAAAGGTTTTCCATATTCAGTATACAGTATATCCATCAACCGACTTCCATATAATGCAAATTGTCTTTTACTAGACCAATATTCGACCATTGAACGCAATCACCTTGGCAGGGGTGCCAATCACCCACAAACACAGATGACAAACTATGTCACGTTCGGAAATTACATTCCAATATGCAATTGTCATAAAAACCTTAACCTTCATAGTGCACAGGTGGACGGTGTGGCAATGCAACTGTTTTTGTTTTTTACCATAAAAACAACTCTATAACTATTACAAAAACCCTTCCTATAGCTGAAAGAAATACAACCCTGCCGCAATATCTCGTGGCGCGAATCCTCGATAAATGGTATATCAATATAAACTGCACTCTATTCATATACGCACAGACGAGACTTTTATGCCAAAAAAACGAAAAAAGTTGCAACAAAACTGTTGAACGACCTCAATACGTGCTACGCATGCATTACGTTGTCTTTCGTGTATAATTGTAAATTTGTAGCCTGTAAGTGGCTAGGCCACTCAACAGCGTGACATAAATAACCATTGGTTGCAGCAGTCTTACATGAGATTTTGTAATTTTTATAATTCGAATTCAAATCCAATTTCATAATGCAACTCATTAATTGGAAAAAATAAGTAGCTGCCTTTGTGCGGCGGATGGCCGGCTGTAATTGTTCTACTGAGTGACTCTAATACTCTGGCTTTTACCACCGACCGAAACAAGTATCTCGTTGCACCTCACCTCATATACTATCTTTATTCCCTAATTACACTTGCAACCTGTTACCAAGTATTGTTATTGCATAATAACGCTTCACTGAACAAATACAACCAAAAGTCGAGTTGAAGAATGTACAAAAAAAAAAACAACGAAACTAGTTAATGAAAATGTCTAATAATAACATTTTCCTTCTTCTTCTTCGTCCGCATCGTTGTTTTCATCTGATTTTCTACTTTATTACTATGGCCAATATACGCTCAGCAGGTACCGTACCTCCAGTCCATTTTTATTTGTTAAATATTGATCAACAAAGAAACTTCTCTTCCGGATATCACTGCCATCATTCAATCCACCATTCCAACCTGAATGGGTGGTAAAAGTAACTTAGTCCGTGTATCTTTTTGGCTTCGTCGAACCGTTTACGGTCTGTAGGTGGTAATAAAATAATCGTACGATTGAGCGGGCTGAAACGATACAGATACGCGCGCTTATACAACAATAACGCCGACATCGGTGGCAAGATGAAATGCACAGTGCTGCTGCTTCGTGAAAGTGGCATAGTTACTACATTGTCATTCCGATTAAATGAGGTATTTCACTCAAGTTACCGTGTATGGTTGATTTGTCTTCATCACTTGTGGTATCTGAAGAAGACCATCTTTATGTTTTGTCATTTGTCATTTCTTTGTGTCATTGCTTTGCTTTGCGTTAAAATTAATTGTTGACTGTTGTACAAGCACACGATGTGTGTGCCCCCAAACTTATAGCCATTACAAAGAGGAGGCAAAAAATGAAAAAAAAATCTCGTCGTATCTTTTTCATGATCTATGACTATGATTACCTTGAACTTGACAATGAGCCAAAAACCGAGGAGTGAAGAAATTATCTTCTATTCCCTGTAAACACAAATTTAACGGACGGTGTTTTGAAGATTTTGTTTGTGAACAATTGCAGAAGAAAAAAAAACAACACATAATCAAGTGCTTAAGTCTTAATGTTACAGGTTATTTTAAATTGGAAACAATTTTCATAATAGCCAAATTTTTGGCTAATCACTTAAGTCACTTATACCCCGTCATTGAGACAAAATAGTAAAACGTTATTCCCCCTGAGGCGCTTTTTAGATATTTAGGCTTCGAAGAGTTGTATTTGTAATATATAAAATTATGCTACTTCAATGTTGACAATTATGCTCAATGACTAGTGCTTTCTTTGTCCAATATGCTTATTTAAAAAATATGTGGGCGCAGTGGCTCAGTATATGGTCAGTGCGTGCTGGACTACTTTGCGAGGGGTCCCAGCTTCGATTCCTGGACAAACACTAATTACATCTCAAGGTTTTTCCACTGCACAATTTCTCGCAATCATCGAACGCACATTTGAGAGTCTAACTGTGCTGAGAAAGCTTTTCAATTCAGCCGTTCGAACTCGACCCATAATTCACGCAAAATTTGAATTTTGCGCCATTTAATAGTACAGTGATGCCAACGCAAAAAAGATAACGATGTAACAGCTGACAGTTCGGAGTTAGTAAAAATGGAGCCCTATACGAAAGAACAACGTATTTTCATTGTTAAGCAATATTTTAAAAATAATGAAGGTTGGTCAGCTACAGTATGGCCGTTATAGTGATTTACAACCATCAACTGTGAAGAGAATAATTGAAAAATTCAGCGGGACTTGATCAATTAGTGATCTTAAACACTGTGGGTGTCCGAGTCCTGTCACAAGTCGTTCAAAAGAAAGCATCGAAGCAGTTCGCGAAAGTATTGCTGACAGTCTAGGAACATCAATTCGGCACCGTAGTCAAGAATCGGTCATTTCGAGAAGCTCTCTACAGCGAATTCTCACGAAAGACTTAAAACTTCATACTTACAAAGTTCAATTGACTCAAGAACTGAAGACTTCTGACCATGCAGCGCGAAGAGAGTTCGTTAAATGGATTTTGGAACAACAACAACAAGTGGATGCTGATTTTTCAAACAAAATCATTTTCAGAGATGAAGCTCATTTTCACCTTGATGGCTTCGTTAGTCGTCAAAATTGTCGCATTTGGGGTTCAGAAAACCCAAGAGTAATTGTTGAGAAACAAATGCGTCCACAACGCGTGATTGTTTGGTGCGGATTTTGGGCTGGAGGCATTATCGGACCATTCTTCTTTGAAAATGCGGCTGGTCAGGCAGTAACAAACAATGGTGTTCTTAATCGTGACAAGATAACCCAGTTTTTGGTGCCTAAATTACAAGATATGGATGTGACCACCATGTGGTTTCAACAAGACGGTACAACATGCCATACAGCCAGAGAACAATTCAATTACAGCATGAGTCATTCCCTAATCGTCTAATCGGCCGTTTTTGCGATCAAAATTGACCATCAAGATCTTGGGATTTAACGCCATTGGTCTTTTTTTTTGAGAGTTTTTAAAGCCAAAGATCTATGCAAAAAAGCCCACGAGCTTATACTTTCACACACTCTTATTTGCATCGATTTGGTAAGGATAGTTATGTCTGTCATGCCCAACTGCTTTCTTTACATACAACCCAGGACCGATGAATTATTATACACCAGTCAAAAGTCATCGCCATGCTATTGTCTTACCAATTTTCATTATAGATCCATACACATTTTTGTTTACTATTAGAAATTAGACAGAACATATACGGTAACGTATTCGCCTAAAAATGCATACTCTAAATATTTATGCAAATTTACATGCCAAGAAGTAAATATGTAAATATCTACAGACAGTGGCGTACGTGCAAAATTGTTAAATACACATTTTTTATATATAAATATAAAATATATACATATATTTTACTATATATAACGCTGGTAGATGTTTGAAAAACTGTTGGACACATTTATTATGCCATGTGAGGTGGTCGTTAAAAAAGCCATCAATGAATAGAAAAACACTTATTGTTTGACGTCAGACAACACCTTCTTCATAAGGTCCATGCGGATGGGGAACACATTACTAGTGCTTCGCGTATTATTATCAAAGTCTGTTGCGGGCGGCATTATAGTGATAGAATGCGTGTTGCTCATTTGATTTGAATTTGGAAGAGTACCTATTAATTATGTGATTTGCAAAGCTAGCAGGCTTCATTTTTGATGAACGTTTTTCAGCAGTTATTGTTAAATGCAGCACTGTTGGCGACTAAACTCACGTGAAAAGTTGTAAACTGATTGTGATTATAATGCAGTCACGAATGTCATACGTTGCACCATCACGCAGTAAATGCGAGCAACACGCATGTTGGGGATAAAGTTAAATATTTTCTTGACAATCAGTGGGTGGTATGAATAAAACCTAGCAATTGCTTTTACTCAAAATAAATGTCAAAATCGAAGCAATTGCTAAGCTTCGTATGAATAAAAACTGATTTGAGTTGACTCCAACTTTTGACATCTTCGAAAAGCGGCGCCACCGACCTTTTACTCAGATTGGTATGAATAAAACGTGGAAGACAAAGCAATTGCTACGAAAATTCCAAGTCTGCTATTTTGTTGACTCAGAGCATTTGCTAAATATTTTGCGCCCATATTTCTTTACAAAAACAGTATTTTCTTTTGAGTTTTCGGTGTTTTTTGTTTGTATAAATAGTTAAATTAATTTTTCTTTGTTTGATTGGCACATTAAACCTGTTTTAACTACTGTTGTTAACGTTCGTAAAAAAAAACAGTAGGTACTATAAGCAAAGACGAATTGGTTAAGATCACAACTTTAACCAACCGTATCGTTTTTTTTTATTAAATTAATTTAGCTTTTTTCCAAAAATCGTTTTCCTGATTCTAAATTCAAATTCAAAAAATTAACGTCAAATTGTGACAGAAACTGCAAGGGAAGGACACATGCAGTGAAGTAAATGCTTTGTTCGAAACTTCGAACTTACTTTAGCAAAGTAGTTTTTATTCATACCGATTTAAAGCAATTGCTCAGTGCTTTTACTTTGCTACAACCTTTTACTCAAAGCAAATGCTAGTTTTTATTCATACGACCCAGTAAAATTTCCAATTATTGTTAAATATTTTCATTCGATAAGTTAGGCGGGATTTTATGACGCATAAATTATGAATCTGCCCCTAAAAAAAATTACCTACATTATAATGAATGCAAACGTTCCTGTGACTTAATCTACGAAAACAGTGCAACGTTGCGATAATCATCTCAACAGATATTTCTGTTCTTGATGTTTTCTTTTTTAATTGATCTAATGTCGACACCCAGTATAATTGTCGACACATTTATAATTGTTTCATGTGTTGTCAACACAAACGTGTAGTTCATTTGCAATTTTCATTTTTATGGGATGTACTGGCGGGCCCGGCAAACGTTGTTTTGCCTACTCGTATATTTTTTATTTGACATTTTATTCATAATTTTTTTTTGTTGGGTGTACCTATTATTATTTGGAATTTTATTCATGAGCTTATTCTTGCTTTTTAATTTTTTATTAGGTATTGTTGAGTGTTTATTATTTGACATTTTGTGGAATCGAATCGCAGCGCAACCTACCGGGCCCAATTGTGAATATAAACCATCCCAAGACCCCTTCAAACACACACACAAAATTTCACTAAAATCGATCCAGCCGTTTAGGAGGATTCAGAAAAATGGTCGAGGAAGGCATGTACCTACAGCAAATATTTAAACAGTTACTCAAAAAGTGAGTCGTGCTCATTTTTCTGGTTTTTGTGTTTATTTTTGTCAATCATTCGACTTAAAATCTGGCAAATTTGCTACCAAACAGTTATGAATCCTTTAATGGAATTGCATATTGTCTTTCTAAAAAAAAAGCATAGATGCTAAAAAGATGAGATGAGTGAACCGCCGAAAGCTAGTCGGCTTATCACTTTGAGTTGGTTATTGGGGTTTGCAATAAAATAAGAAAAAACGTACTAGATGTACCAGATTTTTAGACTTTGGTTTTTTTACACGTTTATAGATGGCATCAGGAAGTATTTATCACATCACTATCGATTCCGATAGTCTGCCACTTGAAACGAAAAGTCACACAGAAGACAGAGGCTTTTGCCAAATATGGCATGAAAGAGAATGAATGTGCTGAAGATATTCTGTTGGTTTCAATTTTAAAATACCTATACAAAAATTATTTTAAATTCTTGTCAAATTTGTTTGCTTTGTTGAAAAAAAACAGACTAATTACTTGAGGAAAATAATTTCTTTGACATA
>OX443564.1:62150044-62339045 GCA_949372485.1 Cheilosia soror
AAGACCATAGCCAGTGTGTTAGGCAAAATTTAGGGGCCTTAGCACATTCAACGGGTCTATTGCCATTCGTAACTTTGATCTGCTGAGTTTAACAATTCTACAGTTTTTTTTTAACTATAGCTCAGAGCATGTGGCCTTCTATATGCAACCATCTAAGATCTGCCCTATTTCTGGTGAGATGTTTATCCACAAAAAAAATTCTGAGTTACTAAATTGTTTCAGTTTTTTGTTTTGTATTACGTTTTATTAGGAAAAACAGAGAAAAGATAAAAAGACACAATATTTTAACTCTCCATGAGAAAAATCCTGTCCGAAACTGTTCGTAAAGCTGTGAAGTACCTACTCTAAGCACACGATTTTCTGCACTTATTTCTGTGCCTGAAACAACTGTTATGTAAACAAAATTGTTAGATGAAAGTGCCGAAAGCGATGAGGGTGCCGAATGCTGCCATAGTATACATACATAATAATGCGCATGAAGAAAAACCCAAAACCCGAATGACAAAGTAGGTGCAGTGCCGCCAAAATTCTCCACCTAACAATGATATCATTGAGACCTCAATGTTGGCAAAACGACCTTGTCATGCCCAATAAAATATACGCAAATGTATCTTTTTCTTTAACATGAATCGCATTGCCATAGTTGGGATACGATATTTGCGTATAAACGTACCGGTAGAACCTTGAGCCAGATTTTAGATCATAGACAGTCAGTATACCTTTAAACCTCCACATTTATTCATTCCACTGACACTCAGCCCAGTAGTACTAAGTACTAAGTATTTTCACTAGGTGCAATAGAACCCTATGGGTTTTCCATCTAATCTTCCTTAGAGTACCTTAGAAATACTACTCTATGTCGACTTCTTCTTCTTGCGTCTCTGCAAAAGCCTCAGATGCTTATACTGCAGAAATACGTTTTGTCGTAATTATTACCTAAAAGAAAAGGTAAATACCTACCGCCTATCCACAACGTGCTTAAAATTCTAATACAAAAACCAAGCCTTACTTCTTGTCATATTGACCCATATTTCCCAAATTTAGTTATCCACACCACATGCACCTCCCCTTTTATGCACTACTTCCGCGAGCTGCGTGATTATATTTATTTCATAAAATCATATTGTGAAACAGTCCATACACATCACTACCGTAGGTACCTACTATAAACTGAATCACGGCACATGAAACGATTGGTTACGCAGCAAACATTTGAGTCACAAAAAACTAAATGCCGCCATCTGCTATGATCGTCAAACAAATCACATAAATGTGACTTGAATGTGATGTTGATGTAACAGACAAATGACAATAAGGTGAGTTCTTTTCATCTGTCGGTTTGTTTTATTTTTCAAAAATCGATTAAAAATAATGCCCATTTGCATGTCACATCATAATAACGACAAATTAGCGTCACATGTCAAAATACTAAAAATACCGCTAATCGATTCTTATGTCGTTTTCCATTGGGACCATCAGATTTTTATTTCAGATGTCAGATTTTTCGTGGCGAATGGAACACGATAGCAGATTGATCTGCTTTTGTGAATGTATTAGTGCGTTATTAGACAGTACATCAGCTGTGCAAATTTTTTTCGTTTGTCGATGAAAACATACGAACTTAATTGTGGTAATCATATCAACGAAGATTTGATATCTACAGATGACGAGGAAGAAGAAGAAGATGACGAAGATGATAGTAATTGCTCCAAAATTAAATCCATGTCCATTATTTACGTTTTTGTTCTGAATAATTGCATTTCGCGAGGCTTTTCGTAATTTTGCTTTGAAAACAATTTCTGAATGACGTAAAACAGCTGTGCAAGGTATATTGGTATTAGTGAGAGTATGTGTAAATCTTGAAAATTATTCAGATCTGCAAAAAGTGATCCGAATCAAAAAAAAGATTGATTTTTTGTCCCAATGGAACACGAAAAGTGATCCGGATCAAAAAAAAGATTGATCTTATGTCCCAATGGAAAACCACATTATTCTATGTCACAATTTATCTGACATATGTCATCCTCCTTATGGCATAAATTAAGATGCGACAAGTTGTTGCAATATATTGCAAACACAATCTCCATGACCCAAAAAGTGCATGAAAAATTGAACAGATAAGTGTCAACAAGAAATACAACAGGTACAGGTGAAAATGCACCATTCCACGCAATCAAATTTATTTTTAAAGTATGAAACTTCACTCATTGACCGTTATAAGCATTAAATGGCATCCGGTTTTTGCGCTTATTTTTTGCAAAGGAGTGGTGGCAAGTTAAAAAGTTTAAAGACAAGTTTTATGATTATTATTTTGTTTTTTATTTTTTTTTAATCGAACCTTTTTGATTAGCTTTTTAATTTCCGAGCGAAACTATAGGTTTCTTATTTTTATCTCCAAACTATGTTTTGTTGATGTATAGGCCTATGCGCATGCTCTGTTCACTTAATTTGATAATTTTTTTCCGCACAATCTCACTTGATCCGACGACAATCACTAAACTGATTTCCTGTCTTCTTGTTGACTGTGGGGGACCTTTCTTTTTTTGCACTCGAATTTTTTTTAATTTGAATTTTCGATTTTAATAAACAACCATCTTAAGACTGTTATACTTGAAATTTTAGGTTAAAATCACTTTAAAATGTAAAATTTGCTGGTGTACACTATTTTTAAGAAGGGAATTTAATAAAATTCGCGCACACTCGTTAAAACTATCGGATGTCGACGGTTTAAAGACTCCAACTGTCCTGGACGAACGTTCGACTGCGGCGGTTAAAAGTGGTTTGGCTGCAATCGGCCGACAAGTTCGATAGAGTAGGTGTTGAGCATTGAGCCCCCCGTTTGGTGCCAGTACCACATTTCGCAGAAAGTATCTTTTATTTTTTGTTTCTTTATCGAAGTCGAAGCACCTCATGTGGTCTTTGAGTGGGGTACCTACTACTCAAACTCTAAAGCTGCTGTATTTGCCTGAAATAAAGAAGCGAAGAGAACGACTTTAATGGGTATAGTTGAGTTGATGGCATACATTTCTGAATGTAGATTTTAAGAGTAGGTACCTACCATACGTAGCAAAGCTTTGCAGTTACGGTGCTTGGCGCGTTTCATCTTTTGGATATTAGTGGTGCATTCATTATCAACGTTTATTATGATTTTGCGTACGCATTTCTGATTATCTTTTGAATATGGCAGCACGATTTTTTTTATATATTTTCTTATGACATTTTTAATAAGATATTTTGTTAGGGTATATGTATGTATATTTTTCTGCACGTAATTGTTTCGTAACATAGTACAGACGACTATAGGATAATGTAGTTAGCAGTTTAATTTTAAATAAAAACGTCAAGTTTTGCTTTTGAGAGCCGATATGTTTAGGTACCTACCTAGCTAAAGTGTGCACGTTCCATTCCATTTGTTAAAATTAACCTAAATCCCAAATATTTAATGATCTGTAGTTGAGACCTATGCCTATTTGGCATTTTAGCGTAAGTATGTGTAGGTCGTTTACCTTCGGTCTTAAAAACTTGGGATCGTCACCATATGATTCATAAATCATTTTTGACTTTTCGGTAAGCCATAAAAAATGTTTATAAGGCCTAATAGTTTGCAAAAGTTGCAAAATCATATACCTACCCAACCTACTTACTAAACCGATTTTCGGGGTTTCTTTGTGATTCCGCGCCCAGGTTTTTAGGCGATATTGTGAGGTTATATATATTATTTTATAATTCTTTTTAAGATGGCGTTACAGTCCGCGGTGGACATGGGCCTCAACCAACAATCGTCTTCAGCCACCACGATCTTTAGCCATCTGTCTCCAGTTTCACACGCTGAGTTGCGTATTTTACATTTACTCCCCAAAATCAGAGTATAGATATTTGCTGTTTTCGAAACAAAATTTTTTCAAAGGTTCCTACCCTCCACAACGCATTCCTTGGGCTTATATTGGTTTTGTATGCGAGGTACCAGAACTAGTCCACCGGTAAAAAGAAGTGGTTTGGCTATTAGGTTTTTAACAGACAGATAGACAGACGAACGTGGCTACACCGATTCAGAATTTGATTCTCATTCATAATAGATTTATTTCTATACATACCTATAATAAAATTGTAAATATTAAAATGTTTGTTCCACTATCACGTAAGAACTACTAACCCCGTTGGTATGGATATGGACCTTTTTGGAAATGATAGGCCTTAATAATGAGCACCTAGGCTTAATTTTATTGCAATCGGATTACCCATTCAATTATAATCTCTCTAATTGTAAATAATTTTCTGTTGTTGCTCTGTTTTGATGTGCTAAGCGTAAATCGCAGCATGATGTGATGTGGCCTATGTGCGAGTAGGCTGTACGGTGCATAGCGCTTGGTAGAAAGAAAGAGAGATCTGCAATCTGCCCTAACGAGGTATCCGTCGGAACGGAAAATTCTCCGATTTAATACGAATCGGAGGATTTTTGCTTCGAAGCAGCTTTTCGGAATTTCGTTCCGACATTTATATAACGCACATTGGCGTTTTGCGTTTCAGTGCGATCAAGTTCGTTTTGTATGAAATGTTTGACTGTTTAAGAAGTGAAAAACAAAAATTATCCAAATGCGTGATTTAATTTAATTTTGACATCATCGACTTCTGGCCCTTATTGTGATTGTCGCTCAGCGATCATCACTACAATTTTCGATTGATTTTAGCTATTAGTACGCACAAATTCACTTCCCAGAGAAAGCATCGACTAGACATTCGTAATCGACTACAAGCGACTGTAAAACCGACAAATATCAATCGCAATCGACAATCACAGTTGTCGATCAACGATCAACCAACGACACTCAGAATAGAGTCATTTCATTTCTTTCATTTTTTTTTTTTTTTTTTCAAAGTTCGTGTTGCCAATTAAAGTGTACATAATCTTAAATGGACTAAGTTTTAGTTTGTTTTTTTTTTTTTGCAATGTTAGCTAGTATTCATAATATAATGCACAAACAACTAATAAGGCCGATAGTAACTTACGCCGTTTCCCATTTGGTACAACATCCCTTATACATACATAAGGAAGCTGGACATTTTTGAGAGAAAATTCTGCACAGAAATCCACTTCAATCCGAAAAAAAAACTTTCTTGGCTTGATGTCATTCTTTCTGGGGAATCCAAACCTAGGTTTGTCGACCACCAACACAATTCGGAGCATTTTTACGTACGCCGATTGGTTCTGCTAAACGAGAATCTTCCCCCAATGGACTTCGAGTTATAGAAAAATATCGAATATCTTTGTTTAATTGTACCCAATCAACTTGCACTAGATAAAAAGCTGTCATGCCGCAAACCACCCGCAAATTCTTTAGCTTTTCTCCAATTATGGTTCCCAACAGATAGATTTTTTTACGAGCTTTAAATCATTTTTCATATTCAACAAAGAAAACTTAATAAATTGACGCAACTTTTGAAAGTATGTAAAGTATACAGGTATTTTCTTTTAAGATTTTACTAATTTTTATTCCATCCCGTTTACCAAAATCATATTATGATTTCGCATGTCCAACTGAATAAAAAGACCACAGACTCGTCGTCGTCTATTTCTTTCACACTCTTCGAAACAACTTTGGCGTTGGTTGGACTAAACTTTTCGAATGCACTATCTTGACGTAACTGATTTAAAAAGTTCTCTTGAAAATACATAATGGACAGCGTAGTGGTTGAAATGGAAGAGAACCTCAACCAATTTGGCATACCAAAATACTCCGTGTTTCGTTCCGAAACCGAATATTTTGAACTCTTTATTTCGAAAACGGAATGAAATCACCAAAATGTCATAAGATTGAAATACGGAAAATCAGGGGTGGGATTCTGTAAAAATCGAAACGAAAACCGCTTTCGTTTTCACTAAACCTGTCTCTATCGCTATCGTATCTGAGGAAATAAACAGAGACTGCTATTGTCGGAACAATATCGATCAATCGTTTTCAATTTACGTGATCTGGCCCATGATTCCACAACAAATGCGATAACGAAATGGTTCTCAAATTTGATTTGAACTCTGGCTAACTCTCCTTAGTTAGCTTGTTGATATTATCAAGAACAGAGGATCCAATATGGAGAACTAACACACCAGCTGATTGTAAATAAAAAAAAAAAAAAAATTGTGATAATATTTGGCATTTCTTTTAATATCATATATATAAAGAATTTAATATAATATTTTTGTTTTATTTGTGTATAATATTGCAAACTATGAACAACAAAGATATCTCTATATTCACATTTATGTTTCTATACTTTTTTTTTAATATAGTATATAATAATTTGTGATATTTGTACAATCTAAATAGATAATAAAATTGATCGAACTCCTCCGTAATCTTTTTTTGTTTCTAAAATAGAATAACAATACTTTTTTTTTCTTTTCTTAAACATTACAAATTTGTTAACATGCAAGCAACTTGCTAAAGAAAAATTTGAATATTTTATATATTTTTTTGTTTTGTCCTAGTATCAAAATAGATTACTTTGCTTAAATAGTTGTAAAAGTTTTAATTTTTATTTTTATTAAATACTTTAAATTGTGCGTATTCTTTTTGATTTTAAATTTTAAACCAATACTACAGTAAGTTTCTGTTTTGTTCGTTAAACTATTTAATACATTTTTAAGGTATTCAATAGTTTACAAGTTTATTTTTGAAATAAACCTTTGCTACGGTCTTGTCTTAATCTAATATTTTTAGATCTCTAGAGTGAATAAATATTTGTTTTTTTTT
This sequence comes from Cheilosia soror, assembly GCA_949372485.1. Lineage (NCBI taxonomy): Eukaryota > Metazoa > Arthropoda > Insecta > Diptera > Syrphidae > Cheilosia > Cheilosia soror. Next base: position 62,156,794 of record OX443564.1, read on the forward strand.
TTATGTAACTTTCTAGAAATTTGATAAATAATTATTAATATCCATCGGGATGACCTTAATTTTAATTCGCAATATCAATAAAAGTAAACATTTTTTTAAAATAACCAATAAGCAGGCACATATATCTGCTGTAGAAATACAAATGATCAATACAGAGTCAATAATAGTAGTTCTAGGAACTCTATAGAGAAAATTGGCTTAGTTAATAATTCGTAATTCTATATACGACAGATGTTTTTAAATCACATTTTAAAGTTTGATCGATTTGGATTGGCTTGGTTTTTTAGTATTTATTATAGAATACAATAATCTTTAAATGTCGACGTGCATTATATCGCTGGAGTCAGGAGTTAAACAAAAATATATAAAGAGAAAGAGGTGACTAATGCAACTGATTATAAACAAAAGCAGAAAATGAATATGACTCTTCCCCATAAAAGAAGAAAAATAAGAAATTTAATTTCGCATTGCAGTAACTTGCCCAATTGTCCAAGTGATAGACGCTTGAACGCAACTACCTTTCCAAAACGAATGTGTACCGAGAATTCACTGTCAGAATTTATCTGTTCAAACAATAATTTAAAGGAGTCTGATAATGAATTAGGGCTGCGGTAGCTATAATTCCAAAGTGTTTGCAAACTAGTTCCTGATCAAACAAAACCTTAAGTCTATTTTGATCAAGTGTCTACTACAAAATAATAAACAAAGTCCGCGACAGTACAGGTACAGTCCGGTATTATATAATAAGAGACATTTTTGTAATCAAGAGGACCTACCACCACCTAGATTCTAAATAATAGAAAATTCCGGAGTACAAAAATAGCATATCGACAATTACTTTACAAACTTTGGAATACCAATTTGGGTGTTTCGCGTAAATACTCCTGCAGTTTGACTGGAATTTGAAGTTCCTGAATTTCATCCGCTGCAACATGTCGCTGTATCACACGACGACAGAGATCTTGTAGTTTCATAATCTTGGTGTACCTACTAAGGGGATACTTTAGCACAACTGCCAGCTGTGGGTGAAATTCATTCCGAACTGGAAAATACCAGACAAAGTGTTGTTTGGTGCAGCGATGAAGAATATCTTCAATCAAATCGACAATCGTTTCATTTTTCAGATCCGCAAAGTGCCAGTATTCAGCTCTATGCTCCAGCCGATAGTGCACCGTGCAATTGAGTACTCGAATACTTATCGTATACACGCATTTAGATCCACCTGTCTCAGAGTTGCGAACTAAAAATGATCCAATCGGTTTATCTTTTAGTTGACTTTGTGCATCGCGGCTAGATATCTCACCCCAATACCACACTTGACTGTGGGAATAAGTATTGCAGATTTCATCATGTCCAATGACTCATAAGTAAGACTTACCTTAACATCCCCGAACAGGCAGTGTACATAATACGATTGCAGTGTGATGGACTGTCGAGCCATTTTTTTGTCACAAATTTACGATATTGCTGAGTGAAAGGAACCATTTCTGTACTGGTGCTCTTTTTTTGTCGCATCATCGCTTTGGGGTTCTTTGGAATCTGTTGCAAAGCAAATAAATGCAGTGATCGATGGCAACAAAAGTACAAAAAGTACAAAAAAAAAAATAAAGCACGACAAATCAGAATAAAATTATTTTTAGTAAAATAAAAATAATCCGGCAAAGGGCAATCAAAAATTCGCGAAACCAAATATGCGACTGAACTGGACTGATGATATCGTTTCTCTGTCAATGTAAAACTACCTATGTATGGCTGCGCTTATAGATCTGATGATTCAAACACATGCTGACACAAAAAGTTTCCAGCCTTTTGGCGCCAAGTTTCGCCTGGCATGAAATATATGGGGCGAGTAGAACTTAAATTTATTTATGTATTATTGTTTTGGAGCAGTGAGTTATCTTTTAGCTTTGAATCTTTAGATTAGCTTGTCATTTTGCGCGTAATCTCTTCTTAGGCACAAAGAGCAAATATTAAAGAAATGTGGAAATGGCTTTACATTAAGAGCCAAGCGTTAATAGACTGCAAGAACAAAGCACTGAGAACATTATTTTGTAGAAGTGCAAGGAAAGGCAATGAAATAAAAGCAATCACATCAACATAGTTGAAAGTTATTAAATAATTTAAAGGAAAATTATGGAAATTCCACATAATGCCCCAAGTCTTTGCGGACCAGATGATCACACTGCCAATAAGAAAATAAATCAGTCCTTTTCGAATGAGATATGCGTATGGTGAGCTTTGTTCCCCTTGGACAATCGCGTTGGCTGATCTCAAAAAGTAAAAGGATTCTTTTGTAGGGAGATGAGATATACCTATGTATGTTAATTTTGTCTATGATTAAACCGCATTGCAGAGATTCCCCATACCACAACCTACAGCACTGCATTAGTTAAAGAAGTAAAATAAGAAATTATTAAACATTTAAGTGGCCTCAACTCCAAATGCGTTTCGCACCGATGTGGTGGGTGGGCTCATCAGTAGCCGAACCACCACATATGCCTAGACGCATTATTTACTCGATGTTTACCGAGAATATATGGAATCACAAACACAAAGTGAACCACAACCTAATACGAGTCTTTGGTCAAAGATTTAATCGTATAGGAGTCTTTGCCCGTGGCCTGGTGTAGTTTAATACCAAAAATGTTTCAAGTCGAGAATAAATTCCAGAAATGAATGAAGAATGTAAATGAAAGATGGATAGTTAATGTAACTGAGTTTGTTTAGTTGAAGTCCATTTCGGATGGCGTAGTGCTGATCGTTTAATTGGAGCATAGACGTTTGAAAATAGCTGTCTTTCCAAGATAACTATATGCGGAGAATTGATTGTCAGTATTTAATTGTTCAAACAATCAGTTGAAGGAGTCTGATGATGGATACGTAGTGCGACAGTTGCTATAATTCCAAACTGTTTGTTAAGTCTATTTTGATCTTCTGGTGTCCACTCTCGTAAATTGTTCGTGTCTACTAATGCCCGTCAGCAATGCAAATTACTTACGTAGAGTTCTGCCACACACATCCCAAAAGCGCATAGAGTTGGTAATAAATATTAGGCGAACAACAAAATTATCATTAATATGTAGCAAAGGCCTAGACTTGCTACAGTCCGGTCATCTAGAATACAAAAAATGTTCGTAATCAAGCGAAAAAAAATCTCAAACTTAGACCTACCATCATATACAAACAATCGACAATTATTTTACGAACTTTGGAATACCAATTCAGGTGTTTCGCGTAAATACTCCTGCAGTTTGACTGGAATTTGAAGTTCCTGAATTTCATCCGCTGCGACATGTCGCTGTATCACACGACGACAGAGATCTTGTAGTTTCATAATTTTAATGTACCTACTAACGGGGTACTTCAGCACAACCGCCAGCGGTGGCTGAAATTCATTCGGAACTCGAACGTAGCAGACAAAGTGATCTTTGGTGCAGCGATGCAAAATATCTTCAATCATCTCGACAATCGATTCGTATTGCAGTTCCTCAAAGTGCCAGTAGTTGGCTCTATGCTCCAGCCGATAGTGCAGCGTGCAATTGAGTATTCGAAAACTTAGCGTATACCAACATGTAGACGATCCACCTGTCTCAGAGTCGCGTACTAGAAACGATCCAATCGGCTTGTCTTTCAGTTGACGTTGTGCATCGCGACGAGATATCTCCCCCCAATACCATACTTGACTGTGGAAATATTAGATAAGCGATTTCATCAATTCATTGACTCATCAGATGAGTAAGACTTACCTTAACATCTCCGAACAGGCAGTGTACATAACACGATTGGGGCGTGATGCATTGTCGAGCCATTTTTTTGTCACAAATTTACGATAGTGCTGAGTGAAGGGAATCATTTCGGGTGGATCCAAATCGATCATAAGCGATAGATCCCTGGGATAGCAAATAATGCCCTCCGCATGCTGGCCATTCGAATTGGAAGAGGTTGTCTCCGTACTGGTGCTCTTTTTTTGTCGCATCGAAAAGCGAATACCCATACGCTTCTTGAATCTTTGGAAAACATTTTTACGTTCATCTTTGCGTTTGCGTTCTTTGCCCGATGTTGGATTGGCATCTTCTGTTGTCGAATCTTGATTCGATGTTGATATTGGGGCTGCTGCTGCAGTGGATGGTGATGCACTTGGTTCGCTATTTTGTAGTTTCTGTGATGTAGAGTTTGATGTTGTGGACGTTGATGATTTTCTTCGACGGGACAGTGAGTGGAACCAATTTCGTTTTTCGCTTTTGTCTCGGTTGCCTGCATTTTCAGTATCATTAGTCATTTTTGGGCGAACACAAAATGGAAAACAAATAAAATAAATAAAAATTCCAACTCAAGAGGGCCCTCAAACGAGATACATTTCAATGGATTGAAATTGCTTTTTTTTTTTGAACTGATTCAAAATACAATAGTTAAGTTCTTCAATATTTTGCTACACCAGATCGAAAGACTACATAATTAAACTACTTTTAATCTATGAAGAGATTTGTGAAAATGCACTGTACACTGGACTTGACTGATACAAAAGAAAATTGTGTTATTATTTTCAGAAAAAAAAGTAAACTGTTCGGGAAAGCCAAAGTGTTTTACGAGGTCACGGTAACTTTATTCCAACGAATGGAGAAGGGAGAAACCTTTCTACTGATATCTCTTTTTATCGCACTTAAAAGTTTACTTCGTGACGTCACGAAGTGAAGAAATGGCGAACAATATATAAAGGTTGCATAAAATGTAACTGTCATATGAATCCGGCGAATTCTAATTTACTGACACGTATTGTTCAGGCGGGTAACTGATGCAGCGAAGCAATAAGTAGGAACATATTTAACTTTTTGCCAAAATTTTAGATTTTTATGTGATCAACAATAAACCTAGTTCTGTGTGAAAGTTATATAGGAATTACCTCTAGTTTTTGTTTAAATAATGTTTGTTAATACGACGAGATGAGTGTTTTGCAGGTTCGTATTTCCCATACAAAAATGTCGTATGTAGGTTAAGCTCTGCATAGTAAAGCCACAGCCGTATTCTGGAAAATATCACAGACCATTACAAGCTTAAGCTCAGTATCCTACTCGCGCTAAATTTTATCTCCCATACTGTGTTTTTTTAGTCAACTCCTTTCAGGAATATTAACCTTCGCCATCTACTAACTGAATTAGTTTAGTAGTTTAGTTACTTCATTCTTTTTGATACCCTTCTGATCATTTACATTTTTAGAGCTTCCTCTTTCTTGTATACATCCCAGAGCTTGGGACCACATTTGTGTTTTTAGAACGTATAGAGCAGTAATTTATTGTATACCCCTTATGCCCAGTTGCACCAGTCACAGCCTTATTCATTGGATTCATTAAATCTGTTAATTATCAGTGTCTCAGCTAACTCACGCCAAATTCGAAACGGTCCTTTTAATTAAGGATTAAAAAATGTTCATTCATAAAAAATGTTTGCTCGTATACCAGTTAATCACTGAATTAAGGCAATAAGCCTAAAAGTATACCAGCATTTCATATAAAAGTATGCATTCCTATGAATTCTGACATTTTTCTCTGGAATGTTGTGTGCATGAGATAAGAACGCCATGACGATTTAAGCAAATTGTATTGCGTAGTTGTAATGAGTTTTTTTGTTGCCGGATATTTGAAATTTAAATTAGTAAAACACTGATTTTTGTTGTGCTAATGCAGAAATCAGTTATTATAAACGATGTTTGGCAATGAAATAATAACATAACAATTGTATACATATATGCCTTGATATGGTTCATTGAAAAATTTAATTCAGAGTTAATTTGCTCCTGAATGCCGATTTCGGCATTTAATTTTTTGACACTTGATTATTTATTTAACTTGGCACTTGTGACTTGGCAACAAACAAGTCTAGGTTTTGATCATTGAAAGCAAAGCTGACAGCTGAGAATAGAAAGAGAATCGAACACATCAGTGAAACAATTGCAGCCGTATTTATAAACGTGGCGTAGAGCCTGCTTAACTTTACGCACCCTCTAAAATGCCCTTACGCAGGAAAACGTTATTTATAAACATTTTGCGAATTTAAGCAACGTAGTTTTAAGGCCGCGTAACTTAAACACAAAAATTTGCGTTTAGAGGCTGCGTAGAGCTTGCGTAAATTGTGTTTTCTTTAGAAATGTCATTTTTGGGGTGAAATCGTGAATCGAATGATCACAAAAATTTGCATTTATTTCGAGTATTCTTTTAAATCGACCTGCGTTTTAGTTTTTCGCGTTGTAGTCTGAAAAATCGAATTATATTTTCTATTTGAAAAGAATAAAAATGCAAATCGTGTAGAATTATTGCAGAAATTTTTTTCATTCGTGCTGGTGATATTATTCGTTTTGTTTTGATACGCATATCCTTTAGAAACTTTCATTTCAGCTCTAATTATTGGTGTTCCTCGTCTATGCCCTGTGGTACAAAATTCTAAGAAATAATCTAGTTTTGTGTGTGTGTGCCATGTAATAATTTTTACAAAATACCAAATAAATGGTCATCCCGTATATTGGTACCTATTTGTTTTGTTCTTTTTTATCTTCATAAGGCCATCAGGATCAGCAACGACAGCTCAGTTGCTTTTTTGAAAGTTTGCATTAGGTGCCTACATATTTGATTTCTTCATTTCAAATATTTTGGTTTACACAAAAAATTTGTCAGAAAACAGCTGATGTCGGTTTCAGTGGAAGAAAGTACTAGTTTTCTGTATTTTTTGTAATAGTTTCTCATATATTTTCCCTTATCTGGACACCAACCCTGTTTAGTAAAGCAACAGTGGGAAAATATTTATAAATAACAATTTCACCAAAGTAGCGTAGAGGCTGCGTAAATTCTTACGCGATGTTTAACTAAACAAGCTCTCAGAGGCATTTTAAGGAAATCTAATAAATACGGCTGTTGGTTTCCAAATTAGAGAAACGAGAATCAGCTGTTCATTGAAATCGCCTTCAATCAGCGAAATAAAAATAGTGGATTTAAAGAAAAGTTTTAATCAGAATTAAGTAATTTCTTTTGTAAAAAATTCCATAATTGATTAGCTTTATTTTGAATCCAATTAAAGCTAATATTGTTTGACTAATCGTCTTAAAATCGGAAATCAAAATTTTCAATGATGCATTTTAGCTATAACTGGGGCCTAAGAATATGAAAATGGCGTAGGTATATTGGAACAAAAGAATTCTCTGCCGACGTAATTTCCAACACCTCGCAAGGGTCTTGATTTTAAAGCGAATTCATTTAATTCCAATCTTGACATTTCGTCTAATCAGCTGATTTGTTGTGAAAGCTACGAAGTGGTTTATTTGGAAAATCTGACTATCTAACAAGAAACCGAAATAAAAGGACAATTTATAATTGTTTATCAGTTGGCGGATTATTTATTGGATGATCTATTACATACATAATCAACGTGCCATTGGAAACTCAGAATGGTAAGCAAAGATCACTACTAATACGCAATTGTGTACCTATCTCCACCCGCCCCTAACTAGCGATAATGAATGGCAAATGATAATGTGAGAAACTGAAAAATTAAATCACTTTTTATTTCATTTTTGAAGAGCTACCAGGACGAAGAGGAGCAAATGGGCTACCATGTAGACTCATTTCCTAAGGATTTTGGCTATGGAGCCTTCGAACAGGACAACGACAATCAAAGTGTCAGTGAATCAAAACCACGCATCTTACTGATGGGACTACGTCGATCGGGAAAAAGTTCCATTCAGAAGGTGGTGTTCCATAAGATGTCTCCCAACGAAACACTGTTTCTCGAGTCGACTAGTAAAATCGTAAAGGACGACATCAACAACAGCAGCTTCGTACAATTCCAAATTTGGGATTTCCCAGGCCAAATTGACTTTATCGACCCAACATTCGATTCAGATATGATATTCGGTGGATGTGGAGCATTGGTATTTGTTATCGACGCAAAAGATGACTACAATGAAGCGCTAACCAAGTTCAAGAACACCGTAATTAAAGCGTATAAAGTCAACCCGAGGATAAAGTTTGAAGTTTTCATTCACAAGGCAAGTGTGAACATGTTCATATTATGATGAGTGTGTGTAGATTATATATTCTCTGTTTGGTTTGGCGGTAGTGTAGTAGTTCTTATCAGCGACATAAGTGGATGGGAAATTATGCATATGTGCAATTGGAAGTGTAGCGTGAACTTGTATTTGCATATTTGAAGTGTATTGGCTGGCACTTAAAACGCGATCAGAGTCTACAGCTGATAATATTAATCATTCTGTTGTAACTTGATTCTTTTTATTGCTTTTGCGCGTCTTATAGAGTCAATCCGTGTATATAATAGGTACATATATCTAATGAAACAATGATTTTGTTGAAATAGGAGCAGTTAATGATGAGATTGCTATGGAGGAGCAAATTTGTACTGTCAATGGCATCGATAATAGAGTGAAAATCAAACTTACTCTTGTTGTGAACGTTGAAATGATCATTATGCACCAGATGCCGAAGATTGTTTATCTCGCGCCGTTGTTTGACATGAATTTTTGTTCTAAAAAATGTCGTCTTCCCACAGTCGCACTTACTATATTATGCCTTCAGATCAGTCCACATTTTAGAATCAGATTATTTTTGCTGATATTGAAGTTATGCGCAAACGAATTTACAATAACCTATTCAGAGTAGGTACCGGGTAATACCATTGGCATTTCAACTTAATTATCGATGTTCAGTTAGGTCGTACACGTGCTTAGTGGACAAGGCTGGTCCCCTGAAGCATCTCTTGCTTCTGCAAGTGTGTCGGTGGCCAATTTCAATAAATTGCAACATTTTTCTTATTCAAAAATATGTCAGATATTACAGAGCAAGTATTGGACTAATGTCGGTCTTGTTTAGAATGTCAGTCATACAATAGTATCATTTCGCATTCACTTGGATAAGTTTTCTACTCAATTAATGACAGTTTTCTGTTAACTGAAAGCCTCGTTGTACGCCCTTGCATAAGTGTTTACTTACCCAATCGCATTTGAAAATGTCTTGAAACCCCTGCTTCAAAAATCATTTAAAGCATATTCAAAAAACAAGCAGAGTACCAATATAAATAAACCTCCTTATAGGTGGATGGAATCAGCGACGATTCGAAAATGGAATCCCAACGTGACATTCATCAGAAGGCCTCTGATGACCTCAGCGATGCTGGCTTAAATCAAATCCACTTAAGCTTCCACTTGACCTCCATATATGATCATTCGATCTTTGAAGCGTTCTCAAAGGTCGTCCAGAAGCTGATACCCCAATTGCCCACACTGGAAAACCTCTTAAACATTCTTATTTCGGTAAGTCACTTGACTAGCGTCAAACAGTGTGCTCTCTAGTTTCGAATCTCCTTATTCTAGAACTCAGGCATTGAAAAAGCCTTTCTCTTCGATGTGGTGTCGAAGATATACATTGCTACCGACTGTTCACCAGTCGATATGCAAAGCTATGAGCTATGCTGCGACATGATCGATGTGGTTATCGATCTATCTAGCATTTATAGGTAAGCGAACGTTAGCTGTACAAAGTAAGCCATTTAAACAAATACATAACTCTACTCACTCTGCTATAGCTCTGAAGAAACAGCTTTTGATAATAAAAGTTCTAGTCTAATAAAATTGAACAACAGCACTATACTCTACCTGCGGGAGGTGAATAAATTCCTAGCACTGGTCTGCATTCTGCGAGAGGATAACTTTAGCCGACAGGGTGTCATCGATTATAATTTTCTTTGTTTCCGTGAGGCCATCAGCGAAGTGTTCGAACTGAGAATGAAGAACCAGAAACTGGAAACGCTAGACGAACAAGATGAAGACGAAGACGACGATTATAAAAGTTTAACGCTGGCCAATGGTGGAAACTCAATTGTCAACTCAACGAATAATTCAATCATCGCTTAAGAGAGATCTTGTTATCTATTTTTATAGCTATAGCTTTCTTTTTTTCATTTTTGTTTTTTCGATTTGCGTACTTTTGGTGTGCTTTCGACATAATAATACTTTTTTTTTACAGATGCGTCTTGATTTTTGCTTTTTTTTATTTTATACATTACCTACTGAATAATTAATTACGTGCCTTGTTTGAATTTATTATTTTTTATTTTTAACAAATAGAAGTATGAAAATTTATTGAACCAGCAGTGCGTTTGTTTTTTTTTTATTTTTTATTGCTTTTATAGGTATTTGTGCCACTGCAACTGCTCTAAGCAAAAATGTATTAAGATCATTTCAGTTGATTGCGACCGGACTGTTTAAGTTGTCGTCACAAAATGATCGTTCAACGAACAAAGCTGCATTTTTGACTGTCAAGTGATGAGAACAGATTAATATAATAACCAGCGGGTCGAAGCGCCGCCAAAATAAGAACAAATTCCGGCACCCATTGATTCGCACATTCGTCAGTACAAACTTCACTGAAGTCCGATTTTTTTTTTAAGCAGAGAGCAAGGTTTAAATTCAGTTATCATAAGAAATAACTGATACACAACATGAGACCAAGAAAGGCATTAAAACAGGATTTAGGGCAAAAACTCGCTCGAATCGAGTTTTCCACTTCCGAGTGGTTATTTATTTCTAAATTCGCGCCAGCACAAATTCATTTTGTTAGTTGTTTGAATACAAAAACAAGATTGCGTCAGTAACACTCAAACATTGGAAACCACACCACAAAATTGAAATAAATATGGCGCCCAACGCGAGTCTTTAAAATCTCTGAACACACTAGAACGCTATGTTCGATGCTACATACAAATTCGATACTGATAATTAAGCGTGGGTGAAGCGCGATTTACATAAGCTTTCATTCATAGATCCTGCACGAAAATGGATACAAAAAATCGGCTATAGATGAAAAGAATATATCAATTCAAAGTATGAGAAGCAGAAAATCTTATTTGGAAATTAAAAATAATATATAGTTGGCGCAAGAGAGTGTTGACACCATAGGCCTAGCGTCTGCATAACTTTGTCCGTATCTTTGTTACCTTTTCACGACTTAAACCTCTGAACCAATCGTACTGTAACTTGACAAAGAGATAGTCTGGGATCTAGAGAATGACAAAGGCGAATTTTTAAACTACATATTTACAAGAAAATGGAAAAATATGGCCGTGATTGGACAAGGGGCGCGGCACCACCCAAAAGGACTGAAAACGCGGGAGAAATAAAATCAATTGTCGCTTCAGTTATGACAATTAATACCTTACACGTACAGCCCTTGTAACGGATAGACAGAACATTGAAAATAATGATAAATTAACTGATTATTAGAATAAAAAATAAACGAACGCACTGCTAGTTTCTCCCCTGTACAAAACTTTTATTCATTATGTACGCATAAAATGTGATTTTTTTGAACTGTAAAATTCATTAGACCTACACACAATCAATACATCAACATAAACACATATATAACTACACAAACATTAAGCAGAAAAAAATGAAGTTACTTCATTTGATTGTATCTTTAACTATTTCAGTGGTTTAGAGATTACTATTTTTCTAAAAAAAAAAGAATAATAATTATAAATTGTTAAAGCCAATAACATAATTTTAACAAACAAAAAAACAACAAAACTAACATCAAAAAATAGTAAAAAAAAAAGTAAAACTTATTTGAACAAGTTCATTACAAATAAAAAACCTTGAAAAAAAGTTTAATCGAGGAGACGCTCTTTTCTTTTAACTAGTTAGTCCTTGTGTATATGGTGTCCGTTAAACAGAAAGCCGTGTTGTCGTTCAAACATCGCAGTAAGTCACATTGCCGGGTTCGGCCACTTAAGCAATTCTCTCTCTTGGTTAATGCATGAAATAGCGGCTTGCTCTACTATCAAGGGAGTTACCCCGCAGGAGTAGCTTAACGCGCTAAGCAGTACATTTTACTGCGTTCATAACGTCCAGTTTTACGGTCGCATTGAACACCGCGAACTGAACACTTATCCGTGAAACGCTACAAACCTACAAACTATGAATGTATAAACTTAAACCAGAGGAATTTTGAAGAACTATGTATTTTCGCCAAATTGTTCATTGTCATTCGCCTTAAAATTCTTGACGAGAATCAAATTGGGATATTTGCGGATGAGATCGCTTTAGTTAGGTTATAAACCAAAACTAATCGACTAAAATGAGTTATTCAAATTAACAACAAAACGATTTCGATGGTTCAAATATGGTAAAAGTAGTTGAACATAAAACGGAACCGGAACTATAGAAAGCAACAAGATATCATTACACTCTTAGTTCATGACGATAGGACTTCAAACAAGGTATTATTTATGCACCTTAGGCAATGATTGAGCAAATCATCTCTTGTGTGGATGTCTCTATTGCGTGTATTATGGCAAATATATGAGGCCCAATATACAGCCGTATACCACTCTTAGATGAAGGAATTACATCCGTGTTGTGGTAAATTCATGCAAAAGAAAAAAGAGTAAATCAACTATGTGCACTAAGAGATAGCAACGCTTTTACAAACTTCGACCACGCTGCATATTACTTATCCCAGCAATATTATCCATCGGTTAACTGGTGAAAGAACTGGAGACAAAATTCCAATGTAGCCGCCGCAACAGATAGCCTATCGGCTAAGGGCTGTTGAATTTACTAATAATAATAATTTGTAATTATTCTTAAATACTTTGCAGGCAATAAGAGTAGAAAGAAGAAATCCCAAGAAATAATATAGTGAAAGCTAGCGGACACACAGCTGTACATACATATATGTGTACTGGCATCAGTACATGGGAAGTGTCAAGTGCACCTTTGTCCGATCCCGCCCACATTTTATTAAATGTTTGCAACAGGCAATAAACGTTTATTTACCAAATTTCCATGCTGAAGCTGCCTCTTGCCAATCGCTGTTTCTTCGGGCTAAGAAGGCTTCTAAGATGTAAAGCCCACTCTCTTATAGAACCAAGCAGGTATTATATAAGACCTTAATCATCCCGGTCCTGCTGTATGGTGCAGAAGCATGGACCTTGTCAAAAGCGGATGAAAACCTCGAGTGATATTCGGTACAGTTTGTGACGATGGAGTGTGGAAATGAAGATTCAATGACGAACTATACGGGCTATACAGCGACACTGACTTGGTCAAAAAGCTAAAAATACAACAGCTGAGATGGCTGGGACACGTGGAGCGTATAGACAAAAACGCACCAGCTCGAGTCTTCGAATTCACCCCTGATGGACAACGCAGCAGAGGAAGTCTCCACCTTAGGTGGCGCGCACAATTGTAGAACGATCTCAACCAACTTGGTGTGCGTAACTGGAGGCAGCTAGCGAGGGCTGAATGGGCTTGTTGGTTGAGGCCGTGGTCCACCCCGGGCTGTAAGCGCCACCAAAAGTAAAAGTAAAAAGTAAGTAAAGAAGCTGATATAAATGTCAAGTTATTCACCCCTATTCCCCTTTGGCGTTTGTCGTAAACGACTCGTATTTCACTTTCTTTTTTCGTCGGTGTTTTTAACTTTTTTGAGACAAATGAATTGAAATGATGGTGATGGTGAATACAGAAAAGTTTTAAAAAACAAATCTGGATGTCTTTTTACAACGATACATTTTTTGATACATTTAGCCCTTCACCGCTGAGAGAAACGAAAACACTCATGTCATCGAGCAATTCGTGTGATTTTGTTTGAGTGTTGAGTGTGTTATCTGTTATAGAACGTTTGAAATAATTTGAATAAGTCGTTATTTTTGCCCATTTGCAATGTTTCTACAATGGGTGGCACTGTGTTCTATGTAAAAAATACCAATTTCGAGCAGAGGTTCAAACCTCTTTCCTACTTTCGCCTCACTGAGCCAAAAGGGCTAGTGCTTATGTTTGCTTCATTTTTCCTCGCAGGTTTGTATGAAACTGTAACTGACATTTCACTAGCAGTCCATGTATAGTATGTCAATGATGATGCCATTCACCAGATAAAATTACTACCCATCGAGCCACTTACAAATTTGAGCGTGAAAATATTTCGAGACACTTTACATGCGATTGAATGCAGAAATCTGACTCCAATCCTTATAATGTACTAAAAAAACACAAAAAAAAAAGAACGACTCCAGTAAAATTCAAAATGTCGCTTACGATTACCTTTATGATGCGAATATAAGGCGGATAGGTACTACCTACCAATAAAAAAAAACTTGTGCAGTGAAAGCAGGGCCCAGATCACGTAAAATGAAAACGATCGAACGACATCGTTTCGATACTAACAGTCTCTGTCTATTGTCACAGAAATGATAGAGACAGCTTTAGTGAGAACGATGTCGTTCGATCGTTTTTATTTTACGCGATCTGGCCCCAGTCGAAGTGGTCGTGACATTGAACAACCTCTCCGAATAAGATACATGTGAAGCTACTACCTCACGAAGATTCCTGATTAAAGGCGAAGAGGCTGACTTAACCTATAACCCAAAAGCTGGAAACCATATTTATTCAAATATTTAGTCGTAAATAGATAAAACCATCTTTGTTCTGTTTATATTTATGTATTTCGATTTTTTATTGTATACATAACGATCTGTAATAGGAGTAATTATGTTGCTTGATAATATAAATTCATGATTACAAAGAAATTTCTGATATTATGTTTGCTTATATAAATTATTATGTATATATATGCCACAACTAATACATTATAATATTTTTCATGTGTATATAGGTACCTACTATTGGAATGTTTCTTATTACTTTAAAAAAAGAGAGACTTTTATTGAATTTAAAAATTAACAAATAATCGTGCTGAACATAAAAATATTGTTATTCCAATGTTTTATCTTGAAACCTTATAATAATTCGTGTTAAGCATTCAAAATTGAGAGATATATGATGATTTATTTTTTTTTAATTACAATTGTATGGCATTTACATGTTGAAGTATTAAAATTAATTTAAACAATATTAAACTTAACATTTATAATAAAAATATATTTACTTTGTTTTCTAATTGAGAAAAAAAAAACACAACTAATAATTGCACGTAAAATTTGATTCATTGTTTATAATTTTGTATATTCTCTACTAAATTTATTCATTTTCTCTTTTATTTATCTATTTGTTTATTATTTATTCAAAAACAGCCCTAGCTAGCCTATATCTAAGGAAATGAAAGGAAAATTCATTGTTTGTATAATATATCGATATAGTATGTGTATATATGTTGAGATGTAGATTCTACAAAAGAAATTTGCTTT
Source organism: Cheilosia soror (assembly GCA_949372485.1). Lineage (NCBI taxonomy): Eukaryota > Metazoa > Arthropoda > Insecta > Diptera > Syrphidae > Cheilosia > Cheilosia soror. The sequence continues at coordinate 62,171,995 of OX443564.1, forward strand.
TGCACAAAAAAGAAAAAGAAACGGTATTTCTTTGTTTGAAAATATATATGTATATGCTACATATTCTATGCATATGTATTGTAAATATGTGTTGAATGTATATGTATCTAAAATACACATAAGAGATCATAGTTCGATTATAGATCGTTTTAAGTTTACCTAATGATAGGGACCAGGAATTTTGTGTTTGTTTTTGTTTTTCATAGACAGTTTTATTAGAAAATTGTTTAAACAATTAAGAGTTTTCCAAGTATTGATCTAAACAAGACGTAAATTCGTAAGAAATTGATTAATACATTTTTAGCATTATAAAACTAATAAATTAAGTTAGTAGTTGTATAAGAAAGTTTATTAGTATAGTTTCAGCTTATTCGATTCCTGGCTATATTTTGTTTCAATACTGTTGGTATTGGCGGGAGTCCGTAGGGCTTTTTTTCCACTACGCCACCTCTCGGGAACGTCTAACAAATATATGAGAGTACGAGAGTACTGTCTTGAATCGATTGCACTCGGTTTAAAATTGTAAGACTATTCCAACCTCTAACCTAATTCGTCCCAAGAATAAAAAGAAAACGAATGGTTGCGAGAAGCTAGGCTTAGGGGGCTATTGCGCCAAATATTTATGTTACCCTGTTCATGATTGGTTTTTTATGTAGAGTGTGTCGAGCTTGGTTTCATTTTGATAGCTCTCACTAGTTTAAAATTGGATCTTGCTAACAAAATAGTAGCGACTTTAAATTTGAGAAGTCCGCAAGGTGTATAAAAATGTAACTATGAATTTAAACCCCATACTTATGGTTATCAGAAAGGCGCAGTGTCTCACCTTCTCTCGCCACTAATACCACAAACTGCTACAATATCAACTACCTAGCGAAGCTAAAACAAATGCACTTGAGATTCGTTAACATTTGAAAGAAAGAAAAGAAACAGAATAACAACTATAATCGGTATAACAGATATAATATAAGTTCGTGGCAAAGCTCCCTTGCATCGTCATTTTCTATTCGGGCACACGAGTATTACAATTGCCATGATACAATCTAATCTTACCCTCACAGTGAAAATACGTATCGAAGACATCGCTATAGCCGTGATCCTTCCACCAGGTGCAAAGCTGTCGATTCCAAACGCAGTCTAGCCGGTAGATGAGACTGGGAAACTCGTAGCCGAGCAGCGTGTAAAAGTCTTGATCTCCCAGATGACCCTTGAACGAATATTTGTTGGCCATCTTGCGTACGAAAACCTCCTTGAGGTTCTCCTGATATAGCGTCGACTGTCGAATTCGTCGCAGATTCAGCATAACAACTCCCGAATTCAAGCCTGGAAAACCGTGTTTGATATGCTTGTGTTTATGTTTGTTCCCCGTTGGGCTACCGTCGAGCACTGCCGAGCTCGGATAATAGGGACTACCAAAATTCGTATTTGGATAGTTGGCACGATAGCGGTAGAGTATGTGTCGATAGACGGGTGTTAACTCGGGCGCCAGCCCAAATAAGTTCTCCGGTGAGAAGCGTTCGAACTCATCGAACAACAGACGAACATCAGTGCGGAAGACAACATCACAATCGATGAGAATAGCTCGTTCCATCTGCGGATCCACGAAACGGTGCACACCCAGCGACAAATAGAACAGCGCGTCACTGTAGTATGAACCTGGATTTGAACTGAAGAACGGCATCATGCCGTGCACGATGTCGGTGATCTTCTCAGCACACTCGTGCACATCGTACAGTGTGTAGAACATCGATTTGCGATAATGTTGAATTTGTTGCTTGAGAATCTCTTCGGCGGACGCCTCACTCTTACTGTCCGTTATGATGTGCAAGTGCAGCCTGACGCTACTGTATTTCAACAGGCTTCGTGCGAAGAGTTCAAACTTTTTCTGCAGTTGGTAGTTCTCCTTGGTGTAGATGACAAATATATTGTGTTCCAATAGTTCCGTGGCGGCGACATACTGATGCGGGTGGTGGTAAAGGGTGGTATCGTTCTGGCGCCAACTAATATACTTTACTCGATTCGAAGAACTGGCATAGTGTTGCGATGAATTCTTGTGCAACACCAGCGGTTCAGCTACGGCTTCTTGGTCGTCAGGTTTTTCGCCATGGCCTTGGAAGAGTGCGAGCAGTGACTTACGACTGAAGAACTCCGAGTTTGCATAGAAGATCACCAGAAATCCACTTGCTATGATTAGCAGCAGCAAGATTTTGTTCATTTTCGAGAGCTTGCTAAATCTTAACGATTTCCGACGACGTCGGCATGTCACGATGGTGAGAATTTTCTTCGAATCTTTGGTGTTGTGCACAATTTTAACAGCTACTGCTGAGGTCGTTGTCGATTTTGGGGCAACCAACGTGCGTGTGCTAGATTAATGAACTCAATTAAGGTTTTCTTTATTGATTTTAATGCAACTTTAGTGGGTCGGATTGCATTTTATACTTTGCATTGTTCTATATTGGTCGAGCTGAATTCGTATGGACAGAGCTGATGGTGTTGTTGCGACGAAACTGAGTGGAATCAAGTTATCACATATTTAGCAAATTAGCAAAAACACAAAGATTGGGAATTTGTTTGTATGAATATGCAAATTAGACCTTTTTCAGTTATGACATTAATTAGTTGCCCAGCTATTGAAAATGTCAAACTTCGGTTTGTCGGCTAATGAATACGAGTTTCCTTGGAAATATGGGTTACTGTCGGTGAAATTTGGATTGAAATTGTTTGCTTATTTATTGTTGAGATTTAAATAGGTAGTATTTATTGAAATGTTGCTAAAAATGCAAAATTATTTATCTTGCCACTTAACAGTCTATGTGCACCCGCGCCCGTTGATGTTTATTTATTTCTTTTTTTGCTCGTTAAATGTCAAATGTCAAGACAGTTTGGTTAGCGCCATCTAGTGGAAGGTAGAACGAATGGCACATGCCCAAAGGGTGCGATGTCACTGAGCCAGAATGATGTGATTTTAGAAATTGTGCCTATGCCTACCTATATCAAATGCGTTTCCAAAGCGTGATTTTCGGTCCCGTTTGCGTTGACGGGCTTTGGAGGAGAAGATTTAACAGCGAACTCTACGAGCTGAACAGCGACATCCACCTGGTCAGAAAAGTACGTATCACTCGACTAAGATGGCTAGGATATTTAGAGCGAATGGACACCAACGCTCCGGCCCGAAGAGTCTTCGATTCCAACCCGGAGAGACCCCACAGTCACGCAGTAGAGGAGACATCGCCTTAGGTGCGCGCACAGTCAACCAACTTGGATTGCGCTAGAGGCGTTTAGCCAAAGATCGGGGTAAATGGGAAGGCGTGTTGGTCGAGCCCCAGGGGTCAGATCACGTAAAATAAAAACGATTGAACGATATCGTTTTCACGCATGCTGTCTCTATCATATTTGTGGCAATAAACAGAGACTGCTGTTGTCGAAACGATGTCATTCGATCGTTTTCATTTTACGTGATCTGGCCCCAGGTCCATCCCGTACTGTAGCGCCATCTAAGTGGACCATTCACATGAGAGCGACCAACTACCTACGAACGAACGAATATTCGCAATTTTTGACAGTCCCTTTACATGAATACTTTTCTAGGTCGCGGCAGTTCGCAAATTTCAGCCATCAGTTTCTACCAATAGGTAATGTCTAGTTTGAGGTTAAGTTCGAACGAATGTTTTATTCGCTAGTTTGTGGAACGCGAATTAAATGATGTCGATTGCGAATAAACTTTGACAATTCGCGCCACGGGTGCTTTGGTTCGCTGCAAAAAGTTTGGAATTCGAAATATCGTTATTTAAACTGTTTATAAACTTATTTTGATGGGATAATTAATTATCCTCTTCTTAAAATAATAAAAGTGTTTTGTTCGCATTTCACAAATCCGATCGTTCGCTCTCATGTGAATGGTCCTTAAACTCGTACCATTATCAAGCGAGTACAAATTTCTGTATTTCAAATAGTTTCTGTCACAAATAGGTCAACAAGAGAAAGAGAGAGAAAAAAAAATAAATAATAACTGTCATTGGATTCACGGACAGAAATAATGTTAACAAATAATGCTGGATTTACATTGCCTCGCCACGCAATTTTGCATGACTTCAGAGAGAGAGATCCGCTTGCTATAGTCAAGATTAATGATCTGCAAGAGTGAGACCACAAATTTCCATAAAAAAGTTATGGCGGCCTAAATTCAACTGTTAGGCTCGCGGTCTCACTCTCACACATCATTAGCCTTGACTGTGAAAAAACGGATCTCTCTCTCTCTCTCTGAAGTCCTGCAAAATTGCGTGGCGTGGTAATGTAAATCCACCATAGAATAGGCCCTTAAGGTGTAATGTCGCCATTGGAGTATTCCACATCCACAATCCACAATCATATTTCCAGTTCCAATAGACTGCAGTATATGACAAAAAGAGATAGAATAACAATTCATATTCCCGCGTCAGTTGAAGGAAAATTTCAAAATTTTTGTATTCATCGTTCGGTTGGCTTCTATTCGATTCAATTTGATGCCAAGTTTTCCTCATTTTTGTTTTATTATTTTCCGCAATAGTTAGTTTTTTTTAACACCCTTCTGAGTCTGTGTGTTTGGTTTTTAGTGTTTATAGTTTTCCCATTTTGTTAGTGTATCATAAATACCAAATTAAGCAAAATGGAAGAACTTTCGCAAACGTTAGAATTAATAATAAAACGCGCACAAAGCTGCGAATCCAAATGGGAAAATGAAGTTCAGGTATATACGAAATTGCAAATAAAGTAAATTTCAAAGGAATACAGTTTTTTTTTCTTATCAATTGTGCAGGAAATCCAATTAAAACTACAAGCAATACTGCTTGGCACACAAGCTCCTGTTCCTGCAACGGTTGCTGCTGCAGTTGCTGCATCGCCTCAGCAATGCAAGAAACGTGCCAAGCGTTTGTCTTCTGTCGATGAGGGTGAGTTAAATGCAATATTTCAGAAGTCCATTTTAGGGAAACATTTCTAAATTGCAGATGAAACTGTACCTGAAAAATCCAGTTCAGGCTCAAAAACTACAAATTCGCAGGAAGAAACAGTGATAAATGAAACCATTCCTGATGAAGCTGTAAAAGAGTCACGCACAGAGACTGAGCCAGAACATATATTTGCACGTCCAAAGCGTGCTGCTAAGATGAAGACTGAAAGTCTGGTAAGCTGGGGTATCTCTTGCGATTACAATAGAATATTAATTTATTTTTTTCGCAGAAAGAACCATCGATTAATACTAAAATGAGGCGCCCAGAAAATGCCAACGATATCACAAGAAAAATCAAAAAGGAGAATGAACAAAGGCAATCCCAATCGGTGTCCAAAAAATCGAATAAATTAAGCAAGTCGGAATTGGATGCGGCCGAATCAGTTGGGAATAATACTGCAACCAGCCAAAAAAAGGTATTCACAGATGAAACAACTGATTTAAATTTTGCTAACCATAACATCGGTTTAGATTGATGAATCGGTAGTTATTGCAGAAAAGGATGCACCGGTCGTGGAGTTGTTTTCAGAGGAGGAGAGCACATCGTCCAATTCCAGTTCCGTGGCAAAGAAAAGTACATTTTTTTTCAGACTATAATACAAGACCACAAGTCTAGCAATTGCCTTTTGAAGTTGTATAAAAACTTTTAACATATTAGTAGTTGTTGCAGTCCAGGCACTTGTGGTCTTGTATTATAATCGTCATTTAAGATTTCCCAATCATTCTAACAGTTCTTGTTACAGAATCCAAAAAGAATCAATCATCTGGAAAGGATCCAGTTGTCAAAGTGAAGAAGGAGAAGCTCAGTCAATCTAGTGTAGACGAAATCGAAGCGGCACCTTTGATTGTGGCTCCCAAAGTAGTACCAGTCGCAATAAAGCACGAATCGACATGTTCCGTTGAGGATACCCTTCAAGTAACTACCAGCAATGATACAACAGCAGCCACACGGAACAAACGAGGCCGAAAGAAAAAGGAATTCAATCACAAGCCGATCAAGGAGGAACGTTTGAGCGTCGAAAATATCGTTCAATCGCCAGTTTCTACACGCACTCGAAGTGGCAGTATGACAAAACCGCGACCAACTTCTGTGTATGAGGATGCAGTGGACAACATACAGCAGAACCTCATTGAGGAAGTCGAGGGCGCAGATACTCGATCGTCAACACCACCAGCTAAAGCTGTCGCTACTGTGCCAGCAGTTGCAAACGTTTCAAACGAAACGGTTAACAATGCAACAATGGTTACTGCGTGTGACGCCACTTTTGTCACAAACCAACAAAATAGCACATTTGCAATGCCGCCACTCCAGACCACTTTCGTAACGGAGAACAACCCCAATGCAACAGTGACGGTTATCAATGGCGTCGCTCAAAAAGCAAACGGAATCTTGGGCGATGCCACATTTGATGTAAGAGATCCATCAGCAAACGATAGCATTATGACTGAGGATGAATCTTTCGAGAAACCACTAGCGGCACTGAAGAAATTGCCGAAACCTCAACTACCACCACCGCCACTACCACCGGCAAAGGTCTTGAAGTCCAAGCCCAAGCCTCATGAGCTCTTTAAGTATGTACACATGGATAAGGAACTTTGACGTGATCTAAACATTTCTTCTCTTTACAGTCCTTGCGTGCAAAGCCCGGTGAAGAAAAAGGTGGAGGCATTCGAACACCACGCTCATGCAGCATCGCAAGAGATGCGCCAAAAGACAAGATCCCAGAGGACCAAGGAGAACTCGGAGCCAGAGTTACCTGTAAGTGTTGATTTTGTTTCCTCTTGTTTAAAAGTATATATGAAATAGATAAGCTTCGCCGATCATACAAAACTTTTTTTATACATACATATATCCACTAGGACGTGATATTAATGCATTCAGCCATTGCATATAAACAAACGGAACCAACATTAAATTGTCTTGTCTTTGTTTATCCTTCCAGAGCATCAGAGATCTCAAAGCCAGTGCAGCAACAACGCCAGTAATTGGCAAACCACACGCACCAGTCTTAGGAAGATTCCTCACACCGACACAACAATCGAACGTAACTCCAACAGCTGGCAAAGCAAAGAAACTGCCAAACAGCGCATCCAAGATAATGTCATTCCCCACAAGCAAGCTTTCATCCGCATCAACTCTCAAAGGCAGCAGTTCGACTTCATCGCAGTCCTTATCACGAGAGAATAGCGAAGAGGATCTCAAGAAAGGATACAACAAACTTCAGGTATGCGCAAGACATCTGTTTTTAATTTGCAATTCCGTCAGAACCACACCATCTTTTGTCTTTTTTAGCAATTGGCCGAGGAGCGTAAAAGGAAACGCGAACTCAAACACCAACAAGCTGCAGCATTACGCGAGGCTAAGGAAAAAGAACGCGCCGAACGTCTACACAAACTCATGAAAGAACGCGAAGAGAAGAACCGCAAGAAGGCTCATGAAATGGAACAAAAGAAACGCGAACTCGAGGAAATCAATCGCAATTTGAAACTTCAAGAAGAACGCGAACTCAAACAAACAGCCTCCAAGACAAAATTGGATGCAGCCGAAGCAGCGCGCCAAGAACGCGATCTACTCGAACAAATGAAGATGCCAAGAATGAAAATCCCATTGCCACCGAAGCAAAACATCAAGTACAATTTCAATATGCTGCACAGTGATGATTCCACAGACGAAGAAGGCAAGACCTCTTACAAAAGGCCCACCCCACCCCAGTGGAGTAAAACTTCGGTCCGCGCCGAGTACATTACCAATCAGGCGTACCTCTCATCCGATATCATCGACAGCTTCTTTTCGGTGCAGCCGATGACGCCCGACTTGAAGGCCATCTTCCCGAATATCGATCCACGTTACTTGAAACGTAATTCGAGTGCCATATGGGCGACGCCGCCACGCTACTCGGAAATGCCCAAGTACTGAAAAAGTTGATTTTTTTTTTTAATTTTATTTTTATTTTAAATTATTAAGTTTATTATATAATATTTGTAATGGAATGTTTTCTATGCGCGTTGTTCTCTATAACTAAAAAAAAAGAAATGTTTCCTATTCTTTGTTTTTTTTTCTTATTCTTATTCTCTGTTGTAAATAAATTATGTTACAATATAATAAAGGAAGCACTTTGTTTTCGAAACAAACATTCATCTAGTTTCATTTGATTTGAAGTGCATAGTCTTATGACCCGTCCATTTGAATTGTGTGCCTTCTATAATGAGCCTAACTGCTAGGTTCCACATTTCACTTTCACTCGAAATGAAATCGGAAATGAATTTTTGTGCTCTACATTTCACTGTATTTGATTACGATTTCAAAACTTTCGGAATTGAGACAAAGTGAAATTGTTATTTCGAAAAAATGTCAGAGTTTCCAAATCGCTCGAAATGCATAACACTGAAAACGAATTCACTCGATTTGCAATTTCGATTTCACTCGATTTCTGAAACCTATCTGTAATTGCTGAGTTGTGCTAGCACATTCTTTACTGGGCATGTTTAGCGGAAGAAGGTTAAGCATGATTTGTAAATCGGCGTGTGGAGAGGTTCATCACTGCAAATTTGATAAACGGACAAACCAATTAGATTGAAGCTACTCTTCAGCATAGCCGGGTATCATACAACGTTGCAGGGGGTCTAGCACGTAACTTGATACAATCGAGTTCAGTCGATACAATCGAGCTCTGGTAGCACCTAATTTGTCTCAATCGAATATAAACAATGGGGAATAATCGATTGAGACAAATTAGGTGCTGCCAGAGCTCGATTGTATCAAGTTACGTGCTAGACCCCCAGGACAGCAAGCCGGTCCTCAATTTACGTTTTTAGATCCGTTTTGGCAACCCGCTGGCTGTAATACATACTCCAGAGTCGACTTTCCTCCTTCGATTGACGTCTTTTTTCAAACCTTTTTCGATTTCTTAAACTTCTGAGGATACGCAAAGCAGCGTTTCTATCGAGGCAAATGTGACCAGTTCAAACTAACACTTAATGTAAAGACGGCGTTGTTGTAAAATGCTTATTGATATCTGGAAGAAGATCACGAGCATAATGGACTTAAAGCATCGCTTAACAAGTTATTACATTTTCAAAACTTTTGGAAATTCCGATAAAATGTCACTATCACATTGAAGTGGATCTTATCTTTAAATCAGGTGGTCTTGTAAGCTGACTCACTTAGGTGGAAAAGCACACGACAATTTGATTTACAGACTTATGATACCAATAATTGTAATTAAGCAAAAGTGACTCATTGTTCAACAAGAAGAGACGATTTTTTTGAGTGTGACGTATACATTCTAAATTTATATAACGAAAATGAGTGCAAATGAGTCACAAGTCATTTCTAATGTCAGATAACACAAACAAATTACTTTATACAATTTATTTTGGTATGCATTTAACTTTAAACTTATTAAGTTATCAGAAGAGAAAGTATTTAGACTACGCTTTCCATCCATAGAGCTTGGGCCTAACAATACTGCGAACATATTTATTTCTATAACACAAAGTCAAGTGTCAAGTCAAATGCTATGATGATCTCTCACTTGTAGAAAAGTAAATGCAACAGGCACTTGTTGCAACTCATATTTTTTAACATATTTTATTTTACCTAAATTTCCAAACGTGAACATGCTTGAATCCATTATTTTCTATACAACAATTTTCAGTTAACTCATATGTGGCTAATTTTTTCATGAACTTCAATTGATTGTCCGTCAGTCCATGTCGGCCAGGATCTCCAATGTAAATTATCTTTCCCTGATCATGTAACAGTTGCAGCCATGGTTGGAGAGTCTCGGCAAATTCGGTATCGTAGAAAACATCTCCAAGCAAAACCACGTCCTCTTCAATGTTCGGATTACCAATTAAATTCAGTTGACTTGTGTCGATTTTAACTGCATTCAAATCCGCATTCATTTGCACAGCAATCGAAGCAGCTGCAATGGAAAACTTGCCATTAGCACAGAATTTATATGAAGGGGATGTAGCTCAGTGGTAGAGCGTTCGCTTTGCATGTGAAAGGCCCCGGGTTCGATCCCCGGCATCTCCAATGTTTTTTTTTTTATTATTATTATTCATTTTCTTACCTGGGTCAATATCATTTGCTATAGCGTATGTTGCTTTAGCCATTATTGCTGCTATAGAGGAAGCGCCGCAGCCACTACCAATGTCAAGTACTTTTTTCGATTTCACCAAATTGGGATTGTCCAGGATGAATCTGAAATGTTGGTTAGAGTGAATTTGAATCAGATGTTATATTATGTATGTACTATGAATATTATTATGTTCTTTCCAGAATTCAGTCGGCTTTGTAGTTGTTGCATCCGCCTGCCGATCCATCTATAATAACTGATCTGCAGACAGCAGTATTCATGCAGTTGCCTTGGCTACATATTTCATTATTTAAGTGAGTTAGTGAATTTTTCGAAAATCGAATACTAATTCGTTTCTACTTCAATTCACATTCACAAATCACAAGTATAGTCGTCTTAAGTCGACTAAATTGGTGTGGACCAGACGCAAAAACCAGATTGGTCACTTTTGGTACAAGTTCGGCATGCAGTCGACTTACTACAATCGATGCGACACTTGTTGCTATTCTCATTTAAAAAGTGTGCTTTGAGGCCGGTTCCAACGTGAATTGGGATGGCGAATCGAATCGGGCGCTCACAGAAATAGGCCTGCTTAATATTATATCTCAACCAAAAAATAATTTAATTTAATTTAATTTAAGGGAGGCACTCTATTAAAAACCGCTTAGTACACTATTAAATTCAGTTTAGATACGAATGTCAATATGTAAATAGTATGGCGTTTTATAGTACGCAGCCGCCTTGAATTCTTAAAGACCACTAGTTTACAAACCTGCTCAATGCTTGACCGCCAGGCCAATAAAATCCCCAGAATGGATCATTTTCGAAAACATTCTCGCTCTCATCTGTTATGGGCTCGTAGAATAAACGGCATTCGGGCGTTATAAGTCGAAGGGCTATTTCAGGCGTTAGGTGAGTCCGGGATATTTGAGTGTTTTCTAAAATTGTTTGTTTAGCCTCGGAATATCTAGAAAATTAAATAAATGCATGGTTAAAAAAAAAAAAAAAACACATTTAGACACCTATAATAAATATAAAACGTATTGCTGGCAAGTTGCAACCTCTTCAGGGCAACGGCAAAACGGGTTAAGCAGATACAAAGGTCTCTCTTTCTTATAGAGCTATTTCTATAGCTGACTGCGGTGGTTTCGTCACGTTAAATGCATGTCCCCAACGCGGATTCCAAAACGTGCTATGGAATGCGCACCATAAGGCAGGCGTTCTCTAGTAAGACCCAGGATAAGGTGGCTATGTTTAGGTTATGTTAAGTTGGAGGGGCAGTTTGCATAATATGTATCTGCAATTTTCACCCAGAAGCCAGTGAGGCCTATTGTGATTATGAGTACCCTTTTATAGTACATGCAACTAAAAAAAACCATTCGGATCAGTTGATGAATCTTCTTAACTCTGGTAGAGGTATCGTTGTTAAATCTTCCAAGCCGTCAAAGAACGCGTGCGCCCATGCAAGAGTAGCTGCGTTCTTGGAGGGCTGTGCAGTGACACAGGAAATATTTAACACATTATATTTTCTCTAGCTCGATGGGTTGTAGGTTCAGCAACGTTTCTAGGGCCTAGTTGTGGTGTAGATTTTCGTAAGCCCGTTACACCTATGCAATCAATTCTATGTACCTTGTTCAGATTCTTGAAGTAGGATTTAGTGTTAACAGCATTCCATCAAACAACCGAGCCATATGTCAGGGATGGTCTTACAATCGTGGCGTACATCCAGTCTACTATGTTCGGTTGTAAGTCTCACTTCTTCTCAAAAGCCTCTGTGAAGGAGTAAAAAGCATGAGAAGCTTAGATCAATCTCTTCTCTACACGTTATGAGGATTGCCATTGATTAAGAGAGATTCGATGGTGGAAAATCGGGAGTTATGGATGGTAACCTCAAACAAGACTAAAAATGACTGAATGACCTAGATTGGCAATAGCAGTGATAATAAAAACTTCACGTTCGAGTAGTTGATTAATATAGCAGCTAGTTTAAACAAAGATTTAAATTATTCAAATTTAAACAACATTATTTCAAAATATTCTGCCTGATAGCTTTATGTACCTTCATGTACGTACCTACGTCCTACATGCATTCATTATGGCTTGCATTTCATTTTTGCTTCTATAATTCCCCCTCTAGACTGCTTGGCATTCCTTGGGGTTTTTGTGGCAACCCTGATATTGTTGACAGCACCGTACGGCTGGGCGCAGTAGCGCAGTGGTTAGTGTGCTGGACTACTGTGCGAGGGATCCCAGGTTCGATCCCCGGAAAAACACAAATTACATCGCGAACGTCTGACAAACATCCGAGAGTATGACTGTCATGAAAAAGCTTCTCAATTCAGCCGTTCGGACTCGGCATAAAATTGTAGGTCCCTTCCATTCGTCCCAAAAATAGAAACTCACACAAAACGAATGGTTGCGAGAACTAGGCCTTGGGTGTCACCCGCCTGTTGCGCCACCTATTTATTTATTTATTTTTTACCGTACGGCCGTACATGACAGTATTGTAAATGCAATTCAGTTCTTTCCAAATTGATAAATGGTTTAACCCCCTCTTAATTATACCATCAAATGTAAATCCCCATTTCGGTTGAAGAAAAACTGAAAATAAACTGATCGAATTGCTTTCTCACAAGAAAGTAGGTAGTTACCCAATTTCTTATAAGCCAGAAGAAGTACCTACCCGTCTTCCGTTACGAAATTCAAAATCGCACCATATCTCTGCACTCTTATGGAGAAAAGAGACACAAACATCCAATGCAGCCATAATTTTCACAATCAACCGAGAATGGGAATCCCAAGCAGCAATGTACCCACAGATAGCCGCTTTAATTTGTATGCCGCATGGTGGTTGTCGTTGTGTTGATGTACTTAATAAAAAAAAAAAAACTCACTGTGAGCCTAATCGAAAGCTCCATAGCTAAGTTGGAATTCCCCGTTCAAGTGAAGCCATAAATTCTCAGTAAAAAAAAAATACCAACACAAAAGTCAGCCGACCAAATCGAATCACAAATCCGCCCAAAATGCACGCACACATCCGCCCAAGGTTGATGTTTTGTATTTTTGGACTCAACGTTTTTGCATGGTTGGGTATTTTAGCCATGAAACAACTCGCTGCAAGGGAAACCAATCCACAGATAGTATCGAATGCCTTTTGTTCGGTGTACAAAGGTAATGTGAAATCTACAAGTTTAGTGGACGGTACGGAACCCCTTGTGCATACCCCTTTACGATAGGCCGAGTCAGCGGAATGTGGTTGCGGTATGTGGTCTCTTGACTTGACCACTTTTTATGGCGCTGAACCGAGTAAACAAACTCAATAACAGCACGTGACGTAAGTAACGTTCAAGCTATTCAATAAACAAATAAAGTGGGAACGTGATTAAAAAGTTGATTTTTCGTGGATCCAATTGGAGCAAATAAATTAATAAGCATTTTTTTATGCTCTCTCAAGCTGTTAGCTGAAGCTGACTCTTAACATTTTTCTATGAGAGCTATTTAAGAGCAATCGTGAACGATTGATTGATATAGCATCTGTATGGAGTCGGTATGGCTGACCTGACAAGAAAATACACAGCTTTGTTAGTTCAGTTAACAGTCCGGTCCGGTAGTTATTTTCATTAAGTAAGAGAGAAGAGATAGAAAGAGCTTGACCATTTTTATGAATGGAATATGCTAATCAGCTAATTGATTTGATCAAATCATTGTCCGTTGATCATTGTGGAACAATGTCTTGAAGCTTTGACTTGAGCAATTCAGTGAGCAGACATATTGCACGTACATATTTTATTTGATATCATAATTCCGAGAAATAGCACTTAAAAAGCCTTGATTGTATTATTTGGAAATAATACGTATACATATTCGCGTTACAAGAGGTAGGTATAATGGCACATTCGCAAGCCAGGTTTTTAGCACCTACGCACAGAGTATAGGTACTGGAGTTTATAAGTCTGAAAAAAATTGAATATCACAAGACCGCATTCGTATTAAAATTGCACACTTTCGTTTTGAAAGTGGCAATCATTTGGTTTGACACAATTGAATATTCATTTATTAGTTTTTAATGGCCCGTAAGCGGATAGCGGGTGTAGGTTGCTTAAGTGGACACTATCCATAACTCCCGATTCTCCGCCATTAAAGGCAATCCCCGGGTGCGTGTCATAACGCCCAGTGTCATAACGCCCTGGGGCGCTTCCCAGGGGGTTATGACACTGGGCGTTATGACATGTGGTATGTACCCGCAATCCCCATTATGGGTAGAGAAGAAATTATGGAATTAATTTAACCATCTCATCTTGGGGTCTACATAGAGGCCCCCATCTGATGGTACGGATTCGACAGCACGTCTTGGGATCCCGGTTGGGGACATGCGTTTTACATGACCAAACCACCGAAACATGGACTGCTCTGTCCGGAGAAGTAGCTTCTCGACAGTGAGTTCCTCACCTATTCTGGTGTTCCTTGTATACGATCTCTACAGGTAATACTAGCGAATATAACGGAGAAATTTCATTTTGGCAGCTTATATCCGCGATCTTAAGGACCATTCACATGGTAGCGAACGAACAAATTGATGAAATGCGAACAAACCACTTTTTATGCATTTATAAACAGAAAATTTCACATTTTATTATTCCAAAAGTATCCATCAAAATGTATTAAGAAAACAAGTTTATAAACGAGATTTCGAATTCCAAACTTTTTGCAGCGAACGAAAACACACTTGGCGCGTTTTGTCAAAGTTTATTTGCAATCCACATCATTTAATTCGCGTTCCACAAACTAGCGAATAAAACATTTGTTCGAACTTAACCTCAAACTAGAGGTTGCGGTTAGAAACCGATGTACAGTGGCGAGCAAAATTGAATACCAAAAATATAAAACCAAGGTTATTACCTAAATTATAAGTCAGTGCTGCAATATTTTACTTCAAATTAATTTTATTTGTTTATAGTAACTATGCTCTAAAATTAAAAATATAGTTTGAATTAAATAAAACCAACAAATAAAAAAATAAAAATAAAAATGGTTCATAATCAGAAGTATTCACTTTTGCACGTTTTAAATGGTTAAAAGGTGGAAAGGAACTTCTAGTACTTTGTCCATAGTCCTTTATTTTTTATGACACTTTTTACCCGTCGCGGCATGGATTCTACCAATTTTTGAATAGTTTGGTCAGGAATCTTCTCCCATTCTATTTGGACCCTAGCCCAAAGCTCGTTTAGGTTTGTGGGTGGACTTTTGTAGCCCAGAAGTTGCCGTTTAACAATGGCCCACAAATTCTCTATCGGATTCAAATCCGGACTTTGTGCAGGCCATTGCAACTGTGAAAAAAGTTGGTTACCAAGCCAATTTTTCACAATTATAGCGGTGTGTTTGGGGTCACCGTCCTGTTGAAAGATAATCTCTTCAATGGGATATGCACATTCTTCAACGAAATCCGGTAAGTTTGTCTGGAGTATTTGAAGATAATCTTCTTTTCTCATTATACCATCGATTTTCACTAGAGGTCCAACATGCCACCAAGTAAAACACCCCCAAACCATTAGGCCACCTCCACCGTACTTCACTGTCTCCTTAACTTGGTGCTTCAGTACTCTTTCGTTAGGTCTGTGCCAGAAGTATTCCTTGCCGTCTGACTGGTAGCGATTGATTTTGGTCTCGTCAGACCATATGACTCTCTTCCAGTCTTCTACCGTCCAATTTCTGTGGTCTTTGCAGAACTTTAACCGTGCTTTTACATTTCTGTCAGATAATGCCGGCTTTTTCTGCTTGATTGCAGATACAAGACCAATTTTTTTAAGGGCCCGCCTAGCAGTCCATTCACTAACGTCCTTATTAATAGCCTTAGAAGCAGCCTTTGGTGTCTTTACCTCATTCGTCCTAAGCATCCTTTCCATGACACGAGCATCGCCATCCGTTAACAACCGAGGTCGTCCACCTCCATTTTTAGGAGGATTGCAGTTTTTCCGTTTCTGTACCATAAGCACTGTTCTCTGACTAACATTGCAGAGTCTGGCAATTTTTCTTGAGCTGCAACCATTTTCAGCCAGCGAAACAATGTTATTTTCAATATCTATTGAGACTTTTCCCATTGCTTTATGAAAGAGAGTATTAAAACAAATATTTATCCTTTTTTTTTTTTTTTTTTTCAAATAATACCTTAAAATTATAATCTTAGCCTTGAACAACTGAGAACTAACACTGTAATGCCAACAACTATGAAAAATGTGTCAAAGTAACGGGACAAGACGAAACGTGCAAAACTGAGTACATCAGAGTTGCAACATATTGGTGTTATAGTTCATATAAAAATCCGTTAACATAATACTAAATGCTGATGGAATACATCTTTACTAAAAGAATATTAAGAAAAAAAGCACGACACCTCACAGTATTACATGTTTTCTGTCTAAATGTAAAATACGTGCATTTTTATTCAGTTTGTATTCAATTTTGCTCGCCACTGTATGTGAACGGACTGTCAAAACTTGCGAATATTTGTTCGTTCGTAGGTAGTAGGTAGGTAGTCAAAATTGGCCCAGCCTGTCCAATCCTACAAGAAAACTCAGCATTGCTCCTTTCGTCACTCGTGAATGTTTTTATTCCGAGATACGTAAACTTCTTTACTACTTTACTTTACTTTACTTTACTTTACTCAGCTACGAACACAACGGGGAATGTCGCATATGGCTCACGCTCATTCCAAGTTAATGCACCATTACGATTACGGGCGTTACGGTTACCCTCTCTATTTATGTTCTCTACTCCATAGCCTTTTCGTCGCTATCGCATGTCTCATTTGGTTCACTACAAGCGCTAGGCTCATCCCGTTTCCTGTCGGTTTTCGTTTCATTGGAGTTCGAAATTACTGTCAAAACGGCCTGTCGCTTTTCGTTTTATCGGAAACCATCTGCTTACGAACGTGCGAAGTAGAAATTGTATTTAAAAGCACTCAGTAAGGCACAATAAGCTGTTCGCAAGGCATACAAAACAATATAGGGCTTCATCTATTTTACGTGAAATGGCAATAAGAATTTCATACCGAATTTATGTTAATTTAATATTCTTTGCAGGCGAAATGTTATTGCCACCCACGCACATCCGGTTAATAAACCTTTAAATATCCACTCTAGCATATAAAGTCAACAGCTGAGTGCTTAATCTTTATGATAGGATATTTCTTATGAACCATTTATACAAATCACCGGAAACGTTTGATTGCACTATTCCGACTCATGTGCTGATTAATACCTTTTCGCCAAAATGTGCCCTGCAATATCTTTTCGTGAACACTATGGTTATCAGTTTAGCCGGTATTGGTACCCATTACCCTAAAACTACGCACAATGTGGGTAGTTCCACACTACTTGTCACTGCACAGTGCACAAAGTTTTTGAACTGGTGAATGACCGTAAAAATCTGAGAGCGAACCAAACGTAGGTACCTAATCTATGCCAATGCGTATTTTTCAACCACAGTTGTAGTAGATATTCCATAAAAAATATCCAAGGTAGTAATATTTAACTGAGATTCGCGTATCCACGTTTTGATGGAAAAATAATAATCGCTGGCAGCGGCAGGCAAGCAAAAATCTTCCCACCACGAACGTCAACCTTGCGTAAAAATAACAAAACCTGTGTTTTAGCACAAGACTCAACCCATTGATTATCTTAACCAGCTGACTCAGCAAAAAGTCTGTCAGGTTAGTTTGGTATATACTTAATATACCTATATCTGTGAGGTATGGCTTGAGCGGAATCTACACATTTTTTTTTTATAACTTCCACTTAATACAATTCAGCTAATGGCGGAATGTTTCCATTCCAGTTTTTCATGTAATGCATGTGGTCCGCCTTCCGGATGGATTATTCCATTATTATTCAGATAAATTTCATTTTGCAGGCGCACAAAGTGGCAAATAAACGCTTACATCTGTTATGATATGAAGCCGCGTTCTCGTACATTTCCTATTCATTAAATCTGACCTTATAATGCAAAGCGAAACTTGATCTGATTGAGTGGAGATCGAGATTTAAATCAGACAACTGCACAACGATATGACAGTTAAGTATGAATAATATTAAATTCTGATTGCGTATGACAAAAAAAATTGCGTAGTGCCACAATTAGAACAACGCAAATTGTAGGTAATTTGCCAACTTATCAATCACTATCATTAAATGTGTAAGTTCGGAAATTCCAATTAAATCGATTTGACCTGTAGGGGTTGGGTTTATCAGGAGTGTTCCTTAAAATTATTTTCATGTAGACATGCATTCAATTAGATTATTGTATTTATTATAACGGATAAGGGCAGTTATGTGTTTATTTTTTACGATAAGAAAATATAAATATTCGGAGTTCAAGTGCCATCACTGTTGGCCTCTTTTGCGATTTCGGTTTTTTGGTTAAACCCATACCACTTTTGTTGATGGATTCGTTCCTTGTTTTGTTTACAGTGGGTGTGCACTTTATTGCGCAATTTGAATGCTAAATAAAGGGAGAAGCATACTCATTTCGTCACTAAATTTACTGAATGATATTTTTTCCTGTAATCGAAAGAAAATCTCTGTTTTGTCAGATGTAAAACTGGTAACACTACGAACGTATCAACGTCCTAACAACACCCAAGGTATATGAATAGAAGGTAATACATATATTCCGAGCACTCATTTTCGTTTCATTCTGCGCATCTGTCAAAAAGGCATGCTTTTCCATACGAATAGTCACAATTGTCAGCAATATCTCATGCGCGCGCATATTATTTCTATACGATTATTGCACAGTCACAATTGGCCGCCATTGCGGGATGCGCAATATATTACCTTCTATTCATATACATTGAACAACACCTACTATACAGGCAGATATAATGTCAGAGGTACAGATTTCAATTTGACATAGTTTGGGTCGATTTCTGTCAATTAGAGAAACTATTCGCCACATTGAAAAAGAAATAAATAACTAATTTCGGTCTTTCTTTTACTCACAGACATCCCTGAAAATATCCAATGTTGCCAAATTCATCAAACTAAAATCACTAAATTGCAGCATATTAAAATAAGTTTATCAATTGCATAACCGAAGAAAAGTAGAATCACACTTTAAATAATTTCTGCACTCTATATTCTCTTTGTAAATATATTCACGTGCGCCATTCTCGCATACAAATCGTGTATGCATCCGGCCAATTACGGAATTCCCAAATAGCGTGGCCTAGAGAAGACAACGTGACCAAATCAAATCGAACAAAGTTGTTTTTAAAGCAGAGTCAAATTTTGAACTTCAAGATCACATAAAGCACATGAAGCACGTGCATTATGTCATTTACACCTCGTCGACAATTTGCTCTCTTAACCCTGACTAAGCGGATGTGACCGAAAGGCGTCTTTCGGTCGTTGTACATCTGGTACCGAATTTTTATTAATAACAAACTTGATATAAAATAAACTGACCGCATGCTGTAAATAGCTACATACCAAGACCCTTATGACTTGTCGAATAAAAATGTGATTCTGCATTCCAACGGGTTTGTTTTAAAAATAACTTCAATTTCCCAATAAACTTCAACAAACGAAAAAAAAAATGGCCAAAGATCAAGTGGAACAGACAAATGCCGACTCATTGACAGGTAAACCCCAAACTAAACTTTGGACTGTATACGCCATGAAGTCCACAAAATGCTAATATTTACCGCCATAAGCTCGGCGTGTCACATATCACATAGAAACAATCCAAAGTCGCGGTCACTTTCGCTGAATTAATTTTACAGTGCTGAATAGCAATGCGCAAGCAGACAGTAGAGTGAGGAAATGTGGAAGATGGGGCCGCAGCGCAGGTTCTTCTCTGTTAGTTTTCAACTTGTTATGAAATTCAAAATTCCCCACCGTTTTCTGTAGGTTAATGGTCTCACTCCCGACGTATGGAATTATATTATTTCACTTGTTTGACGCATTCCATGATGATTAGAGGATTTGAAGAATTTTAACAAACAGGTTGTGTTATTGTTCTTGCTCTTAGTTTGAGTTTAGTAAACGAAAACTGGAATGTCTGTCGATGTGCTAATTGATGTAACTAATGAACCGGATTGCAATTGCTCACCGTCGGAAATTTGCTTAAATTTAAGACGGAACTGGTCTCTGATAAAATGGGATTTTCTACGTCACGAGCGGAATAACAATAACAAATATATTATAACATTTTGAGAGTTCGTTTAAAGTCGAGTATGTAGGTGTAGGTATACCTGCGGAAATTCAAATTGTATTTACCCATTCGTAGATTTGGTGCCATCTAGTACTGGCTGATTCAGAGTTTTTGTTTTGTTTTTTATTTAAAAAGAACCTTCGGTGGATGCAAATCAGACTTAGTTATCACGTTCATCATAATTATTTAAAGAGATGAAATTTCGAAATATTGTTATTTTAGACATCTCACCGTGACGGAAGCTCCAATGAAGGAAACTACTCCTATTCATAAGTGATGAACTGGAATTTTTTGGCAATTAGGGAATCACCTCTGGCAAGGCTAATGACATCTCTAATTCGAATCGGATGTCAAGCTGCAATACGATAGTTTTCAGCGGAATAAATGTGACTTGCGCGAGCGAGTATCAGATTTATACAGTTCCTCAAAGGAGTGTTTTAGTCTTCAGACAAACAATTTTAAAAGTCTGTCTCACGAATCTGAATGATTTTGGCCAACGAATGCACACACCCAAAAAAAAAATACGAAAGATCCCCAAGTACTGGGAAGTACATAAAATTAACTTTGAAAATCCGTTTTTTCTTAAGATTTATTGTGAATTGGAATTGTGTCTCTTACTCATCCAAATACTGTAAGGTATACATTTATAAGCCTCGAAGTGAGTTACATAAGTATTTTTAGCCTTTTCTTCTTTAAATGCTGCTTTTTTTCGAGAGAGGACGAGAGGAGTCTCTTCAGAATGAGTCCGCTTATTCCAAGTTATCGTAAAAAATAAAAAATAAAAAACCATTGGACACGGGAATGTAATCATTTCCTTTCTCCCGTATTCGCAGTATATCTTAAATTAGTAAGATTCTAAAAACTGTTGATTGACTATCTTAAAAATGAAGCTTCAAAGTTTGCTTGTCATGTAACAGAAGGAGTTTTGGAAAATTGAAAATTGTTGTCAAGTGTACTGTATGGTCATGGGCATTAGCTGCCTGTCTTGTGGGCGCCTAAAAGTTACATTTCGAGGGATAATGCCTTTGAGTTCCTCGGAACAGCTACCATGGAAGTACCTATAGAACAAGTAAAGGTCAGCGACTTGTCTTCTGTGCACCAACGGTTGTAGATTCGATGATGTGAGTTTAGGGTCTCCAATAAGTCGAACTGCTCGTCTCTGTATGCTGTCAAGTAGGTTAAGTGAATGTTGTTGGGCCAAGCTCCACAATATTTCAGGCCTGGTCTAACCTGTGCTTTGTAGAGAAGGAGAAGTTGCTTGGGGCTAAAGTACGTACCTCTTTGCTCTAAATAGTTAGCTCAACTTAGCGGACGCTGATCTTGCGATATAGGATATGTGGTCCTGCCATGTGATTCCTGTGACTCCTAGAAGGTGCATTGAGTCCTTGGGATGGATTGGATGGTCATCTATTTGGATCTGAGGAACTCTTGATGCATTTTTCCTAGAAAATGTTGTGAGCTGTGTCTTGTTTGCAAGTTGTCTTTTTCCCACTTCAAGATTTTGTCTAGATCATCATTTAGAAAACTAATTTGTTCACATCTCTGACTGTGTGATGTAGCTGCATTCACAGGCCGACTGCACAAACCAGTGAGAATAGACCGTCGACTCCTCCCACATAACGGACTTTGCCTACAAGCTGCCGGCGGGCCCAGAATTTTTCATGTATTGGTGCTGTACAAAATCAAAGGAGCGCCATTAACGCACGCATACTTAAAAAATCCTAGGCCCATGGTATTGCATGGAAAATCATTGCCGCCATTAATTTTGACATTTACACGTATTCACAGACACGGTAATTTTTTTTCTTACGGCGGTCTATTCTTACTGGTTTGTGCCGACTGTTCGAGATGGAGGATATAAGAGTATGCCGCATCAGCAAAGCTGTAGATTTTATTATTTGTCGATCCAAGCAAATCGTTGGTGTGGAGAAGAAATAGAGTTGGAAATAGAATAGATCCTTGGGCACTCCTGCATTTATAGCATGATACACCATCTACAACAACTTGGATCGATCTTCAAAGAAGAAAATTGTGCATCCATCCGCAGAGTTGTTGTGGTAATCCATGAATATTTTGGCCTTAACTAGGGAGGTCATCCGTTTCTTAGAATAACACTATCCCTCTTCGATACAATATATCTTTTTAGGTCGCAGTATCAGTCAATTGGAAAGGGAAATTAAAAAAAAAACATATACCAAAAGCTATTCTATCGACTTAACTATATTCTAACTTAAATTTAACCTACATCCTTACGCTTTACGTGCACTGTATCCGCGATCGCTCTTAGGTAAAATTCGCCTCACGCCATCAGAGACTGTGCCAGTTGATATTGACACTTGCTTCGCCAACCCATGCCATATGCCTCAAAGGACAAATCTCTCAGCCACCGTCAGCACATAATCATTGTAGAGAAGAGTATCGAAATACTCGTGCAACTTAAGGCGAGGATTGGAAGCGTAAACTATTTGAGCACGAGAGTTAGTTTTCATTTATTCGGTTTACATGTCTTGACCGTCTTAGACCAGACGACTGATTTGCACTTTTCTGATCAGATCGATCTCGCTCAACTCGCTCTATCCGCGTCAACTTAAAAGAGGCTTTATCATCATCATCATCCTTTTCAATGGTCCGCTTGTCTATTTATTGGGTCGCGGGTGTAGGTTGCTCAATTGGACCCTCCATATAGCTCTCGATTTTCCGCCATCGACTCTAAATCATCAAGGGCGATCCCCATACGGGTATAGGAGAGAAAGAGCTGCTCGACATTGAGTTCCTCACGTATTCTAGTATTTCTGATGCGATATCTACGGGTCACACCAGCAATACTTGCTTCAATTATTGCAAATATTTTGCGTACCTGTAGAAAGATGTTCTTATGCAAAGAGTCCCCTTAGTGTTTTTTGAAAAGCCTTACTAAAAAACAGCGATTGGCAAGCGTATTTCTTCGCCTGATTTCTGATACGGTAGATATTATTTTCAGACTTCATAGCAAAGCCGAAGTTCTGTAGTTCCGTCGAGGCGGTGTGATTCTTGTTGAAAATTTAGGCATTCTTGATTTTGTCCTCATTCATAAATTAAATTCTGTTCCAATATTAATTTGCAAGTGTGGCACTGGCAGATATCGCTTAGTTTTGACAATGGTATGAATGGCATATGTCAAAAGTCTGCAGTATTGCATTGCCAAAGTCGGATGGTCAACTCATTGAATAATCTCACAACTGAGCTACTGTTCCTGTAACGTATCGCGTTCTTCCCTTCTTGATTATCGTTGCGAGTAGGTAGCTCTTTTTTGAATTTGTCAGGATTTCACTTTACTTCTTGATTGATTTTGGGGAAGGGTCCGAGGATCAATTTTCTCTTATGTACGTCTTCTTAAAGTGTACCACATACTACAGCTGCGTCAAAGATAAACAATTCACTTTCAGGATTTATTATTGTCATTCATTTTACCGTATACTTGTTAAAAATTAAACATTTAGCATCATTTTAAAAGTCGGTAGTTAAACAAAATTTATAGGAGCGGTATAACAAATCAGATAATTGGTACATTCGCAACTGATATTCGCATATACCATACACTATAACTAGTTGAATCAGTTCTTAATTATTTTTACGACAAAGAGCAAAAGGAGCTCCCCTATAGTTCGATGATATCCTCGTCGACCTTCATTAGTTCTTTTGTCAGTATTTGCTAAGTAATGTATAAATAAATGTTAAGTTATCATTGCGAGTATGGTTCTCGCGAAAGATTCCTTGAGCCAGCACGAATGTACCAAACCTCTTATTAACAAATGATTTACACTGACGCGGTTGCAGAATATAACCACAGGGAAACATGTTGGATCTTCTGGGTTGACCACTTACCAACCATATACAACAACTTGCTGCTGCTCCTTAACAAGAGGCGCCAAGTACTAATTAATTGAAATTGATATTACATTCCATGTCGCCTTGAGGCTCATGTGAAACAAAATACTTGCATTCGACTTGTTTAAGGTAAAAACCCATACGACGCTATACACTGCAGCTGTGGGAGAAACCAGTTCATTGCGATGGAAGAAGATATTACCTGCTCTTCGGTCACCATAAAACTCAGGATGAGCCGCATAGCTGTAGCTGGCTCATCGCATGATACATGAGATTACACCGGCATCCACATTATATCGTTGAGGTCATTGCATTGCCGCATAACAGTAATAAAAATAGAATTATTGTGACCAGAATGTAATGACCTATTGATTCCACAGTCATGCCCATCAAGGCCAACCACTACGATCGCTGTAACGCGTTACTAAATCCTTGGTTTCCTATAAAAGACACTACTAGGTGCATCTATGTCATCAGTTGATCATTAACCAAGTATACCTCAACATACAACATGAAGATGCTCGGTGCAATGTGGGCTTCCTTCGGCTGCATCCTGATGGTCATACTGCGCGGAGCGAATACGGATACCGTTGTCTATGCTGGACGTTCAGCTTTGTTATCGTATAGTCCGGCACGAGGAGAGTTTCCTGTACAGAGCCTCATTGGTCGTGGCTATTTTAGCTATGTCGATCAAAATGGCAATTCGAATATTGTCAGCTTGGAACCAAATCCATTGTTGGGTGTTCGAGTGAGTGCAAGTGGACAGCCACTGGACGAAAGTGTCGTGGAAAATCTGGCAAAAGCCAAGGATGGCAATAGCAACAAGGATAGGCTGAAACCAATTAAGGAGTTCGATAAGACGCCCTTTGTGGACTCATTGAATCAAAAGGATATAAATTTGGCGAGTTCGTCACTGTCACAGGATTTATTGCCGTTGCAGTCAATATCGAAGTCCACAGATGCCGGACAACAGGTCTTTTTGTATCAATTGCCAGCAGGTGTGACAGCGGGAAGACAGGCAGGCGCTGGAATATTTAACCCAACAAACCCATTTTTGCCTCCTATATTCCCAGTTTCATCAGCACCAGGAACGGTTGTTACTAAACCATCAGTATTCCCCAATTTCTCAGGAAATCGAGGCCAGAACCCCTTCTTGTTTCCAAACATGGGACTAGTAGTCACAAATCCATCACCGGTAATGAACTTAGGAATGGTACCAGCAAATACATCTCCTAACAACGTTTCCCCCATCACAACTTCACAAGCAGATATTCCACTTCCCACCTCTCCATTACCAACTGGATCAGGAGTCTTCCTAAACCCAGCTCCACCGGCTGTGCCAATTACAACTTCTGCACCTCCAATTGCTGACATTTTAAGCACTCCGACTCCATTGCTCACTCCATCACCAGATTCAACCTTTTCAAATCAAAACAGTTTCACTTCAACTGGAACAACAACTTCCCCACTGCCCAGTGGTAGTCAAATCATCGGAGCAGGAAATCCCTTCTTGCCATCGTCGGCATCCGTTTTTCCTAATTCTTCACCACCGCCAGCAAGCCCAACGACAATCCAGAGTAATCTGCAGAGTTCGCTGCAGCCATGCAAATCACCATCAATCATAGTGTCAGGCCCGCTAATTCCCAACAATATGAACCCCTTCCTGCCGCAACGTACTGACTTGGATTCGCAGGCGCCCACCCTGAGCCCAGCCGAAATTGAAGCCATTACCAACAACATTGACATTAAATCTAGCATGTCTGGACAAGCCATCTTATCACCACCTTTGGACGACGAAACAGCAATTCCCAAGCAAGTGACAGATACCCCCGAAGTGGAAGAAGCTAAACGTGAGCACTTTCTGGCTCATCAACAAGCTTTAGCGCAACTGGAATTGGCCGAACAGTCCAGCGATAACGAGAATGAATCATCTTCACCTTCGATATCTGCTGCTGACAGTTCTTCCGTTTACTTACCACCAGATGTAGCATCTTTTCAAGCCGTCACATCCGGACCATCAACGGCTGTCATCACCGAACAAACAAAACTTACTGGTACTGAATCGCTTACAGTTAGTTAAGAATAATAAAGTGTGTACTTAAGCTCATCTTCACCGAAGATAATTTCCTTAATAAACAAAATGAACAAGATGTTCTTTTTTTTTACAAGCACTCTTGTCAGTTGTCACTGTCATTGTTGTCGTATGATATTTCATTTCAGTTAAGCTTCAAACAAACACAGAGTGGCCTGGAAGACTAGTGAATCATAATGGCAGAGGGAAGCCATTCATTGCTTTTAATTTACGAGTAGGTATTATTCGATTGAGGTTATGTAGTTTGGTTTGGTTTTTCGTCAGCCGATTTGATTTTGAGCGAATGCAACATGATTGACAGCAATGATAGCGTACATAACGTGAAGATAAATTGGCCAAATCACATGGTGAATTATAATGGAAAGCTTAAGGTCATAGGACTTTGCTAGGGGAATGTGGTTTTTAGGGGGCGGCCATTTGTATATTTAGTGTCAAAACTGTAATAGACATGGCGGCTCTGCTAATTTTCTGTTTATTTGACAATATATACTGTTATGGCTAGATGTACCATAAATGAACGCAACTTATGGTTACAAAAAAGTGTGTCAGAGCACAGAATTTTTGGTAATAGATGTAAATAAATCCACATATTGTCCCTTTTTCTTTAGTTGATGTTCGTTAATGGCGATACATTTGCAGAAACCTATCATAAGACATTTATAGCATTATTGCCTAAAGCAGTAAGTGGCATAAGTAAATCTCAACAAAATTTCAAACATTTGGGTATGGTGCGAATGAATCCCATATTCCCTTAACAGAACCTTAAAACCTTGGAACAGTCCTCATGTGATACGGATAATCTATCCTCACGTGATCACTATCTTTCCTGTCAATCACGATAGCTGCGATAAAAATTGAAATAGCTGACGAAAGATTATATAAAACTACAACATAGGTAAAATTTAATAAATAAAATCTAATTAAATGAACTCTGTCTCTGGCAATGGAATGGCCAACATTCAACCTTACACTCAACATTCGACATTATATGCTCTGTACATTCACAATGGGAGCAGCGATTTCATAATTGACGGTTATTTGTCAATTTGATGTTTCTCGAAGGCAATTTATGATTTTCCTTTGGGCGCGCTTTTGTAAGTGGATTTGTGCGTTACTGGGTATGTGTAGGTGTGGGTATCCAAGCCTAACCTCTTACACATAAGGGGTGTTCCTTTACTTTTAAATTTTACGACTTTTTTAATTTTTACGAATTTTTACTCAATGCCGTCCCTTAACTCGAAAAATTTGTAAAAGAAAGCGTCTTCAAAACAGCAAGGTATTACCCCTTCACTGAGAATCTAACCTATTTTTTACTCGTTGAATTTCTTATACATAGTAAGAATCGAATAAACTGTCAGTCACTTGACAATTGACTTCAATTGACTTGACTTGTGCGACTTCAGCATGCTTCTGCCTGGCAGCTGTCCGAGGTATTAGTGACAGTATGAGTTGTAAAGGGCGCGACCCATAGAATCTGTCGCATCCGTTGCGGCAACGTATTCGACTGACTGGTTGATAGAATACACAGACACAGTAGCTTATGGAAGGTGACCCATAAGCAACGCATGTGCCGGATGCGACGGATAAAGTAGGTTTATTTCCTACTTTTCTGTCAGTCGCATCCGTTGACAGATGGCACAGCGTGAGAGGAAGCACTTTCATTGGTGGAAATACTGTGATAAAGATAGAAACTGTCAAATGCTGCAGAAAACAACGTATACTGTCAACGTATGCGACGGATTCTATGGGTCGAGGCCTTTTAAGTCTCTAACAAAATCGACATCTGGTGATGGTACAAGAGGAGACCGAAAAATCGCTCTTCAGTTCAACAATTAATTTAGTTTCCCCAGATTTGTTTAAACCTTGAACAGAGTTCATTCTGTAGTTTAAGTTAAATGACAGTTACTGCCATTTAAACATCACATCACTTGTCACAGTGGCATTTCAATTTCAAAGCTGCCGATTGTCAAAAACACAAATATTTGACGTTGTTTTGCGTGTTCTTTCAAAGAAAAGATAAGGACCGATTTTGGAAAAGCCATAAAAAAGCCAAAGTACTTTACAATACTGCCAAATTCTATTTGTTAAATTTAGTTAAATTGAGTTCAATTGAACTGAAGTTAAGATTACCTACATTGTGAAACCGGACGAGTTGAACTTCAAATTTAAACTCAAGTTCAGGTTCAGTTGAACTTTATTTAAACTTCCATTGTGAAACTGGGGGTTAGTGTCTATCACAATAATCTAACTTAAAACTAATGAGCCTAGGGTGCGATCAAATCTAGTTGATGGTTTAAAAGCGTTTTTTTTAACGATTTAAACGATCCACTTTGTCTCTTTCGACTACTTTTAATATATGACATATCTTTCCTTTTTTTATCGACCTTTTAAGGACCTAATACTTGCGAGCCTAATAAAAAAAATAAACCCGGCTCAAAATTGCAATGAACGAGAAAGTCTAATGCGACTCAGTCATACACTTTATTTAAATGGTTTTTCGAAATTGTTTAATGACCGTAATAACAACGTTTACATGACATTTAAACATAAATAATAGCGAATACGTCAAGCCATAGGGATTGGGATAGGTAAACAAAAATTCGTCATTACAATTACACAACGTAGCAATGATCACCGGGTATAGGCATAACTCATGCCAAACACATCATAAGTGGTCCACTAAGCCAACACCGTGATCACACGCAGATACGTACGTCGTACATGTCAGTTAGTCCAAGTTAATCATTGTCATCTGTTTTACCCAAATGAATAACGTTTTACCATGAGTCTGTCATGTGTTAATTGAATTTCGTTTTTGTTGTTATGTACTTTCATTTGCCAAGTCTTGCTAAAATAGCTATAGCTTAGCAACTATAAATTGGGTGAACGTTGATCAGTTGCCATCACGCTGATTTCCACATGGAAATTCTATAATCACTTTTGTCACTGATCTAGATACTGTGATTTTTTTTTAATATATAGCGATATCAGCAATCTAAAAATTCGGGTCATATCGTCACGATGCTTTGTCATTCAAGTTTAGACTTGCTTTCGCGTGATAAGCACACAATATTGACTGTGGGGCATATGGCGCGGCGCCTTCTTTATCAATTGTTGTTATACGACATTGTTATGCCATTTACTAACTTTATTTTATCTTTATTTTACTTAAACTTAAACGTATAGATAAACGTTTATAAAACACCATTCCTAGTAACTTCAAGTGCAAGTGGGAAACACGTGATCCGACTTTCTGGGTAAAGGTGGAGCTATTTCTATTGGCACACTTACGGAAGAATGATTAATATTGTACTTATCTTTGCGAGGGATTCAGCAGGTAGTTTGATTTTTGAATTTTCTTTGACAGATCTATAGTAGATATTGCTGTTGATATCGATAATTATCGCATATTATTATGATAAGAGCTTGCAAAGTCCAAATAAATTATAAACTTGGACTTTGGATTCTTAGTAAGGTCTGTTCTAGATGCAAAGTGTTTTACGTCTTGATAAACTTTATGAACTGGCGAAAGCGAGTTGGCTTTTGCATTTCACTTATTTATCTTCTAAACAATATCACTTAACAATTAGGTCGAGGATATTTCAGTGTTTTACCGTCTAATTATATACATTGGCGCGGCGAACTCTTCAAGGGGAAATTTCTACGCTCCCGCAATAAACTACTGCAGGCAGATTGAATCATTCAACAAATACGTGTTGGAATGCTCCACCTGATTTTAATATATCTACCTACGGGCATACAATCTGCACTTAAACAAATTCATTGACCTATTACATCAGATAGTTCGATAGTCTCGCCACCAGATGGTGCGAAACACATTATCTATTCAAATTAGTTACCGTATAATAAGGGCTAATTAAACTTTCGAGTGAAGTAGTTAGATACTTGATTTATCGTCACGAGAAATAATGCGATAAGCGCGTGCTTCTGGGGGCATATTATGATAAAAATTATACCGTAGTAGATTTTGGCGCGATTTGTCAGGTGCGACATGTCTGGTTACGCATAATTTGTCTGTAAAATGTGAAATTCAGCTTATCTGTCACTACGCTGTGGTTAGGGTTGAATATACAGTATTATCTTTGTTACGTGGTAATCTACTGCGGACTTGTTTTTGAATTAGAGCTTTCTAAAAAGTGACAGAAAGAAGATAAGTAAAATTGAATTTTTTTACATGTACTCTTGACATTTCTATGATGTGTTGCAAATTTCGGTGGGTGTTATAAATGGATAGATTGTCTTTTTATATACATAATGTATGTATATATAAAGTTTATAAAAAAGCAAAAAATTGAATTAATGTAAGATTGAAAACAATGAAACAAATAATTCTTGACAGCCCTCGTTGCTGGGAACTAAAAAATTTAGTGAAGGTACGTTGAAAGTTTAAACTAAAGGTCAACTGAACCTGAACTTGAGTTTTAATTTGAAGTTCAACTCGTCCGGTTTCACAATGTAGGTATTCTTAACTTCAGTTCAATTGAACTCCAGTTTAACTAAATTTATCTAATGAATAGAATTTGGCATTATTGTATAATACTTAGCTTTTATACGACTTTTCCAAAATCGTTCCCTGTCTTTTAGACTTTTAGAACACGCAGAACAACGTCAAATATTTGTGTTTTTGAAAATCGGCAGTTTTGAAATTGAAATGTCACTGTGTCAAGTGATCTGAGGCTTATGTCGTTTTCCATTGGTTTCACTCGGGGATTCACTCATTCCGAAATCCAATGGAACGAGAAAACTGCTTCTGGTCGACTACACTTACGTATTGGAGAAACGTCAAAAATTACTGTATGGCTGTTGCCAGTTGGCCTGTATAAAATACATAAATTGCACTTGTATAAGTGCTTCTTGAGTGGATTCTGACTTGAAATCGAGAAGCGAAATTCTCTCCTCAGAATCAACAGAAGAGTACTTTGTACCGAGTACCGCGCCAATGGAGCGGTTTCAGAAGTGATTTTCTTGATTCCGGACACTCCCGGATGCTTCTTTTTGCCCAATGCAAAACGACATTAAATGCAGAATACTGTCTCCGGAAAAGGTGGTTGGGGAGGGGGAGGATGGGGAACGTTTTGCAAGATAATAACGAATTCTTGTAGGGACATAATGCAATCACTTTTTACATATGCCGGGAAGGACAATATTTAAAAAAAAAAATTTAAAAGCCAGAAATCTGTTCTTTTATTTTATTTTTCAATTTTTAATATTTTTTTCTAATTTGAGTATATTTTTTTTAAAATGGCCCCTTCCGCCTAAACAGGGGGCCATAGACCCCTCCCACAGTAAAAAAATCCTTCTAAAAAAATGCTCTATTATTTTGAGGTACCAAAGTTGTCATACTCCTGCCGGAAAAGGATCTACGAACAATTCAACATTTTATTTCTCTTTCTACGCAATAAATTCTTTTCAAAAGTGCGCAGAAAGTTACGCAAATCACAAATGTCAAACTTTGACAGACAGTCGTATGTATTGTTTGCTTGATTCCCGATTTACAGTCGATTTACGCAATGACATTTCTGAGGGGTGTTCACTTAAAGCACCGCAGAATTTTATATATTTACAAGCTGTATACAATTTTCAGATTAAGTGAATACCCTTATTGAAACTATTAAATTTGACTTTAAAGCCCACTTTTGTAGACCAACTCGAAGCCCCATCTAGGATTTCAAGAGGAAATTCAACGCTCTTAACAAAATGAAACTCTTCTTCTAGATTGTGAGCTTCGATTGATTAAATCGCCGGACATTTGTTCGAAATAATTCAGAGAGTAGCTCAGTGGTTAGTGTCTGGGACTACTGAGATAAATTTCTCAGGCCCACTGGATTATGTGGTCATTAACTTTCAGACTTCGCAGCAAAATTCAGAGTACGACGGATTCTGTGATAACCCCGATTAAATCATAATCAATATTTCCCGTAGTAATTCCATTTAATTTATAATCAGTCATTTGCTTAATTTTAATTGTCTTAAAGTAGACTTTTGTCTCAGAAATTGGATTCATGATAACAAGTGTACCTACTACAAGTCGCGTGGAAGGAAATTCCAAATCAATTTGTTCTCCGTATAGCCTGTGGATTTCCCCGCTTAAAAAATATTTTATTGAAATATAAACACTAGCTTCATTGCAATCGTATCAGAAAATAAGTACTAAGTGCGCATAATAAGTGGAAGCTGTAAATCTATAAATATTTATTTTCCAATGAAATAAAGCGAGAGGAAATCTAGGAAACTAGTGCTAAAGTCCTCAAACATACAGTCAATGGATGACCCAGTTTCCGTATGTCGAACTTTACAAAATGTGTTTGTTTCTGTCACATAGCAATAAGACTGTTTGGTTAAACGTGAAACTTATGAACTGTTAAGCTTCAAAAATGCTTCGTTTAGCCGGAGGGCTGTTCGATCTATTCCCCAATTAATGTTCATACCATGACGAAGGACAAGTTGGTTAGTGCTAGGTTTAAAATTAATTGTAAATGTATTTACCTTTAATAAATAATGATACTATTAATATCTACCTACTCCTACACCTTTAACAAACATATCATCGACTTTTACAAACTACTTTTCTACGTATCCCTATTTACAACATACATAGTCTAATCAAAGGCGTAGCAATTAGAAATAAGGTTCCAGTTCCACCCAATGACACTTGAAACTTATCAATTACCGCTAAAAGCTACCCAACTCAGTCATATTTAACAATTTTAAAACAAGAGTACACCTCCGAGGAAATAATAATTAAAGTCTTAGTCATTGTTCGGTAAATAAACAAAGTCAAGGAAACCATTCAAGTGACTTAATTTTATGGAGGAAGTAGGTATCGTATAAATATTTAGCAAGCATTAAAAGTACACAATTCAATTTTTCCATTCATTCATTTATTTTACTTTTAAGGGCTATATTTGGAGAAATTGTTAAGTCTTTTCGAGTGACAGGCGGGCGATGCCGCCTGATAAAAATAGACAAACATCGGAATGTGCAGACAATTATCAGTACTGCTCCACTTCAGAGAAGTAACCAATTTTTTGTTTCGATTTTCTAATAATAAATGTTTAGGATATTCAAGTACATATTCATGTATTCTATCGTATCGTACTGAGATCAATTGAACTCAAGTTTAGATTACATTGTGAAATCGGACGAGTTGAACTAAATTTAAACTCAAGTTCAGGTTCAGTTGAACTTTAGTTTAAACTTCCACTGTGAAACTGGGGGTAAGTCAATTAATTTAAATCAAGCTTACGAGTTATAAACGATAATTAATGGATTGGTGAAGTACTTACTTTGTGCGTGATGGAGTGATTCCAATGCTAGAAAATAATCGACATTTTCCAACCAAGTTGAAAGTCCTTGAGACCATCGTTTATGTTTTTTAAAAAAATTCTGAAAATGTAAAAAAACAAGAATTTTTAAATTACTTATTTGTGCTCTATTTATTGCGCTACCTTTTACATAAATAGGTCTATTCACGTTCTTATCAAAAACGATAGAAAAAGAGAAAATCAGCAAAATAACGAGTAACGAGCAGTTCCCTCCCCTTAGGGCTCAAAATAGTTCAGGGAATTTCAGGGAATTAAAAAAATTGATGTTTACTTTCTTTCTGACATTTTTTTTTTTGCAGAATTTGAAGAATCTCATCAAAAAACGAAAAATTTTAATTTATCTTTATTTTCGGAGCCCAAAAATGCATTTGATTGAGGATAATAATAAGTGCCGGTGTAATGGAACACAATTGGAACGTTATCGGTCGAATAATGGATTAAATCTGAAGAAAGCCATGGACGAGTTCGAAGTTCAGCAGATTGTCATTCGAAAGACACCAAAGTTTCCCACACGGGAACGTCACATGGCGATTCGAAGGAAGAAGTCAACAAATATACTGCGGTGCATGTGTTGGCCAAAGTCATATTGTGATCACGAGTGTTAGAGTGCGAATGAAAAAACGTGTCAAATATGCAAGTGCCCACGAAGCGCTAGGAACTAGGAACAGGTCCCATCGGTTAGCGAACGCCTCGACTTCAAGAGTATTTCACCAACACACTGGGAATCAGATCCACGACAATTGGGTTACACCTGGGTGCCAACAGGTATAATGACATCGTCAAAGGTCCAGTGCTACTTTGATAAGATCGCTCAGGAGAAAGTTCCTAAACTAAATTCAAGCGGTAATATGTAAGAACCTTGAATATTTACGCCTCTGTATTTATTCAATTAGCTTATTTACGGGTCCATTTGCATTGGCGCTATTCTACGATACCCGGAGGCCCAGAGCTTAGCTTCAATGAGGGCCAGGGCCTGTGCTAATGTCTCTATTACATACATACATACCTACATTTTCGGAGCCCAATGTACGTTCTTACAGTTGTCACTAACTCAATGAAGTGATTTGCTTTGTTTATTACTCAGTTACCAACTTCTAACAAATAAAAATGTATGTAAAAACAGACCCTAAAACTGAAATGCCATTCACTAAAAAGATCTCCAAACAATTAAATTTTTTGTGAAATAAAAATTCATTTTACAACCCCAAGCTAATTTTTTTTATCGGTAGGAGGGTAAATATCGACTCACCAATGGCGCCGATTCATTGATTGAGTAAATCTAAGTAAACTTCATTTATCACAAAGTTAAATTCGTTATTCACATGAAATCTATTTTTAAACAACTTTTTTTGTTCAAAAATAAACACAAAAGCCAACGCGTTTGATGGACTTATGGTTTATTATCGTCATTTACCACGTCATAAATTTCATAAAACCCGTTCGTTATGCTCTGAATAAACCTTAAGTTCAAAAAGCGGTTTATCTGTATTGACGGATGTGGACAATTGAGGAGATTTGTCTTGCTCGCTGTCACTGCCACAGGCTAAATGAACTTAACAGCTAAACCTGTTGCTAACTGATGAAATGATAACCTCAAAACGACTTAAAGCTTATGATTTCCTGTACTTATACTAATTCAAACACAATCAGTACTTATAGATCTGCATTCAAATATTTTGTCGGTCAATCTCGATCAATTTCCAACTGATAAGATGTTTATATGCCAAAACTCCAAATTATCCTATGAATTCTGAACGGGGATTTACTTATTTTAACAGTAAAACAAACAAACAAGTCAAACGTGAACACAGCAAATTTAGATAAGGACATAATTTTACCCCTGCTTCTTTTGAATTGCACTAATTGATTTGGTCTGTTTTATAGTGTTGTTCCGAAAATAATTTTATACCTACCTGTGATAAGGTTCTGAGAAACTGCTGATAAGAGAGTAGCTGCCGAAGCACTAGTGAGTAGATAACACGGTCAAGGGCGTCTCGAAGTTAGCTTAGTCATGCGCGAATACAAAAATAATGTTGGCGGTGTGTCTTTATATCAACTTTTTGTTGTGAAATTCCATATATGGGTTGGAAGGAGATAAAGATCTTTAAACGGCGAAAAATATTCCTAAAAAAAAAATAAAATAGAAAATAATGTGGACATTGGCTTTTAGGGATGAGAAATCGGTATGGAATATTTCGATAGAGTCACTGCGTATTACAACACCGATAAGTACTGGAGTTTGTGACAGTTTATGCGACTTTCTAAATTTATTTATTTAAGCTACATAACTCCCTAAACTAAATGGTACATCAGGATCAAATGCTCGTATTTACATTATGTATGTATCTGCATTTGCGTTTTTTTGTTGTCGCCATTTTTAAATTTTTGTGTATTCAGTTGACAGCTCGTGCAAGCTAAGCTACAACTGCAGAGTTCATTTGTGTTCTGGCAATTACAAAAAACGCTTTCTACCACAAACTAGGAGAGATTCAGATATGCCATCAATATTAGCGATGAAAGTAATTTGGAATTAGGAACTAAGTACTTTTTGATATATTCTATACACATTGTTCTACTACAATGTTCAATGACAACAGTTAATATTTAATTTTCTGTCTTCTAATCTAAAATAGAATGCTGCTGCTGTTGCTGTTGATACTCCTACGACTATATGTTAATACGATCGTTTCTTATAATATGCCTTTCTTGAAATGTCATCCATTATGCAAAGTACGGCTGCTGTCATACCTGTCATAAAATGTTTAACGAAACGGAAAAAAACTAACGAGTGCAGAGTTATAGGTTCACATTGCGGTTTGATAATAAAAATCTAGTACATTATAGTAACTTTGCAAGCTCATATGCACATTAGAGCTGGACTTTTGGTTATGCATTTTGGTTCCAGAGAATGTATTTGCAGAACTTCTTGTTGGATTCAAAATTATGGAAGGATTAAATTAAAAGATTTCAGTAGAAAGATATCATTAATATATCACATCTCTGTATTGAACATATGTATGTGCGATAACAAAAGAAATGTACATTTTTATACCAATAAAATATATCTATCTATCTAAAGAGTAGATTGGAAATATTAATAATTTTACGCAGACAAGGGCCTAACAGAGTATAGCAACTGGCAGCCGCCATTTTGAAGGAGAATGGGGCTTCGTCTACATTTGACTGCCGGTAATTCTGAAAAATGATTAATGTGATCTTCACTTCTTCAGTCAGTCCAGAAGATCTACTGAACTTTTGTTTTTGTAAGTGCAATAAGAGACTGTGTCCGTATCGGGTATACGAGTACTCAGACACAACTACTGGTCCATTGTACTCCAAACAGACACCTTCTTTAATGTACTTAGTTTTCCCGTATTTCGAAGAAAGATACGAAGGAGTTCAGTGATGAAGAGCTTAG
This sequence comes from Cheilosia soror, assembly GCA_949372485.1. NCBI lineage: Eukaryota > Metazoa > Arthropoda > Insecta > Diptera > Syrphidae > Cheilosia > Cheilosia soror. The sequence goes on from OX443564.1 coordinate 62,208,995, forward strand.
ATGTTCGGCACTCATCACGTCATACCCAAAGATCCGCCACTTGATGCGAGCAAAGGCAGGACAACTACAGAGAAAGTGTTCCGCTGTATCGTCGTCCTCTCCACAAGCAAAGCAGATGGTGGTGTCGCTCAAGCCCAATACATTTAAGTGTTTGGCTAAAGCTTCGTGGCTCGAAAGGGCGCCCACAAGCAGTCTGCAGTCGATCCTCCTGAGAGACAGAAGGATAAACTTCGACCTTTTGCAGATGTCCGGACGCAGTCGTTTAGCCTGTCAACACCCAGCACAGTCATGCCACCGACACTCGTGTTCACGAGAAGCCCGAGTATCAATGGATGACCTAACCACGGACGCAGGCAGACCTAACGCAGGTTCAGGTCCTAAGAGAACTTCTTCTGAATCCATCCTGGCAAGCTCATCAGCGATCTCATTTCCCTGGGTATACCAGTGTGACCTCGGACCCAAACAATTTTGACCGTGTTTAGCCTACCGACCAAGTTCAGGGAAAGCTTGATTTCGAGCACTAACCTGGACGAGGTAAGTGCGGGTTAAGCAGCGCTTTTAGTTTACAACAATATAGACCGTATATTTAAAATAAAGCCCGTCCGGGGTAATCTTCAAATTTGCAAAAGAAAAATAGCGTAAGACTTCACCTAAGGTTGAATAAGTCTTCAATTGGATAAGGCTTTAAGCAACTAAAGCTATAGCTCAACGTCGGAATGTCTCTGCGTTTACAATTTATTTTCATGGTCTTGTCTTTTATCACTAAGAAGAAGTTTTTTGCGTAGTTTCCTGACACAGCTCTTGTATAACATTTTCTCTTGAAATTGCATTTACACAATTACTCATTGGATTGTGTTTCTTCAAATCATCATTTAGTTTCATCGACCTCTCTACTCTGTCACAAGGCGGAACGAAAAGGTGCGATCTATATAGCATCTCATTTTTAATACACACGTTAAAATCTCACAAGCACATTTGTGGCAATTTTTCACCACACTCTGATTATTTAAGCAAACTAATGTTATTATGTGTACGTAATTCGTATCCTAATAGAAATATCTTTCAGTTCATAACTATCAGATATACAAATAAACAAAACCCCACATGACGTACCAATTGCGCACATTTCCAAATATTTCCCGCAAATATTGAACTGCTGATTTTTCACCCATTCGAGGGGTTAAGTATATTTTATCAGCTAATTATCGCTTTCGGAAATCTGTTCCAAATTGATTGAACTTTGTAATGGAAGGACCTCCCGCCAAAGCTGCTTTTGCCATTTTTGTTAAAAGTTAATGTTCTCGATTGGTATTGTGTTGCGATCATATTGCGAGGTGACTCTGGTCAGTGAACTAATGCGACAATAAACTTTTTCGTCTCCTTGTTGTTTGTCCTTCGTCTGGGGTTGCTTATACATTCGGAGAAATAAAAATGTAGGTACATATCACCTTATATGGCAAATTCCATAATTAAGGAAATTTTTGAAGATTGCAGACATTGAGCAATGCCTGGCGGTCTGCCTTATCTTTCATCCAATCGGGAGTGGTGTACGCTATTTTCTGGACATTCGATGAAATCGTACATATAAAGCAAACTGAAAAATAAAGACCTCTCAAGGTCTTAATGTCTGTAAATGGGTGGTAATTTTTTTGTATAAACACAGCTGTCAACCGAAAACGGAAAACGGAAAGATTTATATTTATTTTCACCTCCAGAACCTGAAACAAAATACAAACAATAAAGCCATTGAAGAAATGCTTTAAATTTAAGGTTATACAAGGTCACTAAACGGTTTAAGATAAAAGGGACAGCATTCATTGACGTGAATGATTTAATTCTTTTTAAATTACCGTTCAGCGAATTTTGATGGCGCCTTTTATTAAAATACAACACAACGAAGTGAATGTATATTAATTAGCAGAAAATGTCTCTGGCGTAAGTGTCACAGCTGGTGGGATATGTTATCGATTATATTCGGTTATAACAGTAATTAGTTACGCAAATAATTTCTTTTTATATTCCAAAAACGTAAGAGCAGAAATAAACGTAATCGTAATACAATAATGTAATTTATCAATTCTGTCAGAAAAACACACTCGCCAGGTGTGTTCAGTTCATTGTGGATCACAAAAACAGCTGAAACCCCAAATAGATATAGGTAAATTTTATTTTAGGTAGGTATTTCCCATGATAACTCATTTTAATTGCAGTTTTGGCCACATGCGATTGAATGCAGAAGGGACTATGGTACCATTTTTATTATTTTTAGATTCCACCAGTATAATATAAATAATATAAACCAGCCAATCCAGTTTTAATCAGGCAGATCTAAACTGAATACAGAAATATTGTTAAATAGATTTGAACCTACGACATGTTAATGTCTCCAATACACTTCATAAAAACTTAGTTAAAAATGTACATTGATGTATGTACAAGTAATTTCCATCATAACTAATGAATGGTACGCCACCTGTTGGTTTATTTTTGATTATCTGACACTGGCAGTTCTTTCAAATTAAAAAATGGATGATATCAGATTTTCGCTGTACGAAATGAATTGAATTCGCTTTTGAACAGCAGCGTTGGAAAATAGTGAATTTGAAGAGTTTGGCTATACAACAAATTTAAAAAAGGAAATTTTAGTTTAGAGCAGAACTTAAACTGTCAAAAAAAGTTCGTGTTTCTATTTTAGCTAAGACACATTAGAGCTCTGAATTTGTGTTTCTTTTTTTTTTCGTTTAGAGTATAAATAGCTGCGGTTTTTTCATCACCGTCACGCCTATAGGATACGTAACGTAAACAAATCCCTTATTAAATACAACAAAGACCTAACCTGGATATTCATCTGGGTTAAAAGCTTCGCAGGAATAGACAAAAGTGTAATCAACAGAAATTTGCATATGTTATCGATAACTTGGAAATGTCATAAATGACATTAGAAATGTTGACAAAAACTATAAAAAAATAATAAACAAGACAAAGGACGAAAGGAACGCAGCTATTTTACTGAGGATACTGAGCACAGAACATTTTGACAGCTAATCATAACTTGCTGATCATGATTATAGGAATGCGAATGCTGGTACAGAAAATTCAAGTAGATTGTAAAATTGTTTAGCAAACTAAATAAATACAACAAATACTGTTCAAACAGTGTATTTTTATAGTCATATGATATGACAGCTAGTGATTAAATGTATTTGGCCGCATTCAAGAGTCTAGTCATCGTAAGTCGATTTGAATTGTCTGGATTCAAATTTACCTGAACGCGAAAACTAACTTGAATTGTCCGTAGGTCACTTATTGACAGTAATTGTATTTTTTTTTTCTTTGTTCTGAGTTTCTGATTGGTCTCTACGCGTCAGAGCAATCGAAATGTTAAACTGTGCTCTTCCATGCTCTCCGATAACCCAATAGAAATGTCAAATCTGAGTTCTCCAGACACATGTTGACACAACTAGACGTTAACTTAGTAGTAAGTCGAGAAATTCATGACTTGATTTGTCGATGTAGCAGACATAGACGTCAACTGAGAAAACTGTTCACATGACCTGTCTATAGCCCAATGAAAACTCAGCAACATAAAGATATAGAGCTGTCAGACGTACTAAACTAGATTCTTGAACGTCATCTTTAAAAAAAAATAAGATCGCTCTGAGCATACTCGGTTCAGGCTAAGTTTTACGACCTCACAATTGGGAAATTTTGCATAAAAAATGATTTATTTTGAGCAACAACATTGTAAAGGTGAGGGTAAAAAACAATTATTTGTAAGGCCCATTGTTTGTAAACAAATTGTTGTTTCAATGGTCTTAGAAAGAGTCGATGTAGAGCAGTAGTGTTTTCCAGATACTCGGGGCAGGAAGATTCCTACAGTATAAGAAAAGTAGAAAAGTTGTGAAAATTTGTTTTTCTCTTCCACCATTTTTCTTGTATCATTGTGCCATAAACAATAAATGCCTCTTCTAAGGCAATCGACCACCATGTCGATTTAGAACCCAGGGAGAAAATATTACGTAAGATTAATTTTACTGTTGATGCCAAATGAAATAAGGACAATGGCGCCAATAGCTTCTATTTACCAACTCTCAGCTACGTCTTCCAAAAAGTTGTAGTTTGTTTACAGCAAAGCAGCTATCAAAACTTGACAAAAGCCCAAATTCTCTTATCGCCAACTTGAGATAAACAATTTGTGCGCATCAGATCAGTCATTGTACTTCAAAGAGACTTCGAACATTGTTTTGACAAATTGCGCACATCATAACAAATTAATTACTCCAACACGCGCTCCGTACATAAATATATATCATAATGCGGAAGAGCCAACAACCTCTTGTAACTAATCTAATCTGCACAAACCCACGAGATCTACTTGGATCTTGACTTTTTAGCACATTTAATTCCAAGGATAGAAAAATGCCACCCGACCATTTAGAAGACTGCCACTTGACAATCCAATTAGACATTCAAGATCAATGTTTTTAGCAGCAAACTCATTGTCACACATCATGTCGTGACTAACCATAAGCGTGTCGCTGTATTGTCATCAGAATCGTATTCGAACAATAATTGCAACACCCCTTCGTACACACCCCCAAGTGCCTAGAATAAAACGTTTCACAACGTTGCGCCATACCTACCATGTTATCGATATTTTAGCAACGACAAAAACAACAAAAATACGATAAAAGAAATTCACGTGAATGGACGAGTTCAGTATGTAGTTCCCCAACTGAATTTCCCATACCCAGTCCTCTAAGTACGCGAGTTAATTATTTGTACGCGATTGTGTAAATGCTGGCAGACGAACGAGTTTCACTACCCCCCCCGCCGCGCCGGGTCATAGTTATTTAGTAGTTCAGAGAGTTGCAGTAGGACAAGGGCAAGCTGACACATGAGGGGTGTGTTGAACTTGTCAAGATTAAAGTCCGCTATTCGCGCAAATGAATAATGCCAATCGCCATTATTTGCTGTTTGTTTAATGACAAGGCGAGAAGGAGACGCAGAACTACACGAAATGTAAACAAAACTGTCTGTTGGTGGCACACACCAGAATAGAATGTTTATTTAAATGATTCGAAAGATTATTCTTAGAACGAATTTTGAAAATACCACGTGAGAATTTACATCTGATTAATGGCGATCGATCAGTTTAAAGAAAATGTAGGCGATCTAAAATTAGACGCAACAAACTATTTGTGGAAACTGGCCAAATTTGGTTCCACCTGGGTGGGTGTGTTTACACGTGACGGGGGGTTTTTCGTTCGATTTCATAAGAATCAATGAAAATATGTTTCTAAATGGAATTTCACAACTCACCAGGGCCTATTTGGGAATAACTAATGCCGTGTTTCCACACTATCGTGGTGGAAAACGAATTTTTCAGCTGTCAATAAATTATAGTATACGCTAATTGTTTGACGTTTTCTTTTGCTAGAATGTTGAAAAGGAAATAAAACACTGAATTTCAATTTAATTAATGAAATTCGATAAATCTTTTTTTTTAAGACTGGAGTTTGTTGAACTTCTCTTTTCAATACTTTCACAAGTGTCAGAAAATTTGCCGAAGATAATTATTTAGCACAATTGACACACGGCCAAAGAGTGTGCCATATAAAATAAAATTTGCTCACATTAGCAATCATCGTGTAAGTTAAAGCACGTTTTTCGCAAGACTGTGTTGTCAGCTAATCGTAAAGACAAAAAAAAACTAAATCAACAAATTGAAGGCGAAAAGTTCAAGTCACGTCTCTCTCAAAATCGTATCATCACATCACAGACACTTACTTTATGTCATAACCAGTCGGCGTAGATAAACCACTGGCAGTCAGTCTGCTTAAAGATAATAAATCTGACACGATCTAATTCGTCTTTCAACGTGGGGCGAGCGCTTTTATGGCACATTAAACGAACGTAAATAAGTACAATTGAGTATCTTTTGAAATGCTCAAAAATGTTTTCAATTAAAACAGTGAATTGCAAGAAAATGATTTAAGAACCGTCATTCGAGGAATTATTTTTAAAATATCGCATTTTTACCTGTTGTTTGAACAACTTGCTTTATATATAGTTTAAAGTTTATTTATTCATTTAGATTCAGGGGAAACTTTTAATGGGCTATAGATTTTCTAAAATTTCGACGAATTGCCCTGATTTGTATGGCATAATTAATCGGTGAAGATATACATAGATCTGTACAATATGTCAGTTCTATGAATGACGTAAATAAGTGGCAACTTGGAAAATCACAGAACTATAAAATGGTCATTCCATTCCAAACTTTAAAGTTCTTCTAGAGAAGTGGTAAAGGCAAACAAATCATGAAACAGGAAGACAATCAAGCTAATTTTATTTTTAAGGGGAACTAGAAAGTATCGAAAGTGTTGACAACTAACCACCCTGTGCCTAGTAGAGGGTAAACTAAAAACAGAAATACTTGGCGCAACAGGCTGATAGACACCCTAGGCCTAGCTTCTCAGAACCATTCGTTTGTGTGAGTTTTTATTTCTTTGGGACGAATGAAAGGGGACCTACAATTTTATGCCGAGTCCGAATGGCTGAATTGAGAGGACAATTATAAGTACTCTCGAATGTTTGTCAGACGTTCGCGAGAGATGGTGCAGTAAAAAAACAAAAGATGTAATTTGGGCATAGGGTGGCTATATGTGATTTTGGCAGTTCTTTACATATAACAGAGTCTGTCAAATAAAGGGTGGTCAAACCATAATGCACGATGTTACACCTTAACGTCAAGTTTTTTGCCCAACTTAATTTGACATTTCTTAGTTTCAGTGTTTGACAAATTCAACCATGGAGAGGTACACAATTGTTGAAGCCTTTTACGAAAATTGGCGTTCAAATCAAAGTGCATTTCGTGCACTTCGTGATTTTTTTTTGGTAAGCATAATCGACCAAATGTGTCCACAATCTAGAGAATAGTGCGCAAATTTCAGCAAAGAGTGACTGGTGCTGTTTATGGGCTGGCGACTTCATCGGGCCGTACTTCTTCGAAAATGAGGTCGGCCAAGCAGTTATACCGTGAATGGTGTTCGCTATCGCGAGTTGATGACGGACTTCTTGTGGCCAGAAATTAAGGATATGGACCTGGACGATATGTGCTTCCAACAGGATGGTGCCACTTGACAGCCAGCGAGAAATTCAATGGCCGTGTTATCTTACGTCCAAGCGATGTTAATTGGCCACCAGGTTATGTGATTTGACACCGTTGGACTTCTTTCTTTAGGGATATTTAAAAGAAAAAGTCAATAAGCCAAGAACAATTCAAGAGCTAAAGAATGAAATAATTCGGCACTTTCACGACATTGAACCTGGATTATTTCTCTGAGCCATTGAAAATATGGACCATCGGATAGAGGTATGCCACCGAAGCCATGGCGAGAATTTGGCCGATATTTTATTTCACACATAATTGTCATAGATCCTTCTATCATAATAACATTTTATTAAGATAATTCTCTGCAAACTTTTTGTTTTATTTACAATTAACATCGTTCGTTTTCGCTGGACCACCCTTTAGTAATAAATTGTGATTAGCTTGGCGCCTACTTCATTCTGTGGGTGTTTTTAGTGGATTAAAGTCGCGCACGCTGTTGTAAAGCTCGCATGCGATATATATCGAAGACTTCCACTTCTAGGCACTCATAAAAGAATAAATATTTTATTTTACAACATCTGCATCGATGACAGGTGAGCCTTTGCTCCCGTTCCTAGTGATCCATTTCGTCATAGCTAATATACGCCCACAATTAGTTTGCCGGTTTTCGCACACCCCTTTCTTCCTCCATTTCTACCCAAACGCGCTCATCATAGCAATAATGAGTGTAATTTGCATCTAATATCCACGGATGTCTAAGATATACCTACTACGAGTACATAACTATCAAACGCTCATTTGCATTTACTTCCACCTGCTTCTGAAGTTTCGTGACTTGTCCTATTTTACTTTATCATCCATCAATTGATACGCTCGTCGTTGGTTTACCATCATGGAATTTGATGGGGTTATCCAGAGGGCCCACGGGGAGGTGACGATACGATTTCACCCTCCATCCTAACCTAAAAGTTCAAGAAAGATACAAACTTTCGAAGAAGCAATCGCAAAAAAACAGAGCAAACCAAACCTGAAACTCGAAAAGAAATCTCCAAGAAGAAGAGAAGCAAAAGACCAAAAATTTCATATTTCACAACTTGCTTTAGTTGTTAATTTTCTTTTATTGTTAATTCAGTTGGCTTATGATCTAACACACTCTTAATGTTAATGTTAAGTATCTCATCATCTTTTTCTTTTAGTTTTACATTACTGTACTTGTACATTATTTATCTAATTTCTTACATCTCTATGCAAACACACAAACAGCCTTGTGATATAATAGAAAAAAGATACATTATTGCAACATCATTGAGTTAAACACACTTTTTCAAAAAAAAAAAAAAAGCTAATCAGAGTTTTTTTTTCTATTTTTTTGTAGGTACATATTTGGCGTACTTTTGAATTTCACCACGAGGCACGAGTGCCGATGCGATCGTTATCAGTAGAATTCATTACAAAATGTGTTAGTATGTGGGGCACTCTTCCTCCTCGCTTCACGTCTTCCATAGTTGATTGCTCCAACGTCGTCGGCAGATATCCGTTCGTTTACTAGAGCATCTTCGTCTTCCTTGAACTGCATCCTTCGTGCGCCAGCAAAAAAAAATTGGTTGCTTTTGCATGGCAACACTAAAGATTTTCGTTAGGTTTTTAGTGGTTTTCTTTTTTGTCCAGAAAAAAAAATACAAGATTTGCAATAACTATCACTTCTCCTCACACGGCGGGCAACTTGACAACTGGATGCGTTGGCGAGTCCCAGTAGGCCTCACAGTAGTCCACAAGGATATTCTCGGACTTGTTGAGATTCTCATTCTCCTCCTCGGTCCAGGTCTTTTGAATCAAACAGCATGACTCGACGATATTTTTGCCCAAAATCCGACTCAACTTTGTGGCACAGTCGACCTTGATGACGTAAATGTCGTTCTCATAGCAAAAGGCTTCAAGGAGCACCTCATGCATATGGGTTGCACTATCGCCGGCCTGTGGTTCGGCTAGCAGGCAGATTAGAGATTCTTCAGGTACTTTGGATAGCATTTTGATGGCGGCACTTAATCCAACAATGACACGCGACTCGGCGTCAGCCTTGAGTAGGGCAGTTTTCACTGTGCGTCCAATGTTTGGATATTCCATGTCTGTGGGAGCGATGTTGGCGCTATTCTGAACGTTTGTCTCTTCGAGAACCATATTTGTAGTGAGGTTGGTGTTGATGGATAGCAGTTGTTGTGGCTGGTAGATTGTTGTTGCCGGTTTCACCGTATCACTTGTTGAGAGTTTTAATGATTCAAATTTAGCACAGATAGCCAGTTTACACGATTCACTTGGCCGAATGTCTTTAAATGTTTTCTTTTTCTTATTGTTTGTTTTTGTTTTTCTTTTTTTGTATCACTTGTTATCACTGATAATCCGGTATGGGTCAGGGTTTAAGAATTAATCTTAAGGGGGTTTTTCTTTATAGATTCTTTTCAGATATTAAACGCGAGCAAAATCCGCTGTGTGCTCGTACGTATCTCAGCTTGCTTCAATTTTGAATTTCTATTTCACAATGAATGAAATTCGTCCGTTGTACTGGCTTTTATAGTGGTCGCTCTCTTTATCGCGTGCCAGAGAAGCTTTTCGCTGGTGTGCGTCCAATGCGCCGAAGTAGAAATTCCCGCAAACTGGTATCGCCATGGATTTACCAAGAAAAAACCCCGTCCGAATAAAAAAACAAAAATCGCTTTTTTTAAGTTGCCTCAGAGAAGTGTGAGTTCCGCGAAGTGATAAACGCTGTTGACTTGTCGTACGTAATTGGTGCCAATTGGTTGGGGGGACGTGGACGCAGAATACTCAACGAATGGGTAGACGTCTCTTTTACCTTAGTGGTTTGAAGAGAACAAGAAGGTGGGTGTGCTGGTGCTCTTCACAATTGATTTGTGAGATACATTTTCGTTCGCTAAGCTTTCTATTGAATTTAGCTGACTGTGGGGAAATATGTTTTTTTTTTGCGATGGGATTCGGATCGAGGCAGCAAGTGGATGCAAAATTCAAAACAGATTTGTGGAGGTGCAGGTCAGGAAATTTTAAAATACCACGCAAAATAAATGTGATTTTTTGTTCTATAAGAGATAATGGTAGGGGGATTTTGCTAGGGGATTGTCTCAGATTTGCGGATTCTGAATTTCGTTCAGGCCCATCGAAGATATAATTGCTATATTGTGTATTTTACATTTTTGTTATAATCGGAACCTTCACTTTGGAAGGTGGGTATTTTTAAATACTCCTAAGAGGTGTCATTAGATCGGTCATTACGATCGTTAATGGCACAACATACTACTGTTTCTTAACCCCCATGCAATATTTCACAGTAAAAGGTAAACAATTCGGTAATTTGTAAGAGTTTCATGGATTCCTAAGAAATATATCATGTATACCAAGCTTCAAATTTGCCGTATGCACATCTCAATTGACGGATAATGACAATTATATTCTTGGATGTTGTTCGCAAAAAGTGAGAGTAGTTGAAAAATAAAAACGTAAATGTTTTTATTTTTATTCTTCAGGGGATTAAACCTGGAAACCTCGCTGAATATTCCAAGACTCTAACCTCTGATCTAATTTGCCAACATAAGATTTTCATAAAGGGTAGACATTTCCACATGTCATTTCGAAGTGAAATTAATTTTTGTATGATTGCGTGAGTTCGTAAAATTTAATATGGACAATAAAAATGCAAATTTAATCTTGAACAGAATGAAGGCTTGACAATACTGGAGCTGCTAATCATTAAATAAATTAAAATCATTACCAAGTGCATTTGCATGGAGCAAAACAATGAGTCTAGATTAGATACGGCAATCGTCTTCTATACAGATAAGGAGGCGCATTTCTGGATTACAAAGCAGTTTGAATTTTAATTTATTGACATTAACATTAAATAATTATACTTTTTCATTGTATAGGCAAAACTATAGGGTTTGAATGTAGAAAAACAAGCGATATTGATTTATCAATGGTTCACTTCTTTGAAAATGTAGCTGGCAGCAACGTTTTGACAAATGGGATATGCACTAAAGAGACATTACTACAGGCGGCAGTGGATGCAATTTGAGTATTTATACGCGAATATGATTTGGATACAACGGAATGGCTCAAAAGTAACCCTCAATTTTAGCCTCTTAGCTCCGCAATTGTGGTATCAGCCGTCATTAGTAGGTATGCGATTGTTTTTTTTTGCTTATTATTTGAGATATTGTAAAAGACCGGTGTTACTATAACTAACAAAAAAAAAATTGACACTTCAAAAAGGACCCATTAATGACCACGCATTAGAATACAAATATTTCTTGTTTTCGGTGGCGTATGCGCAACTTTTTTTTTACATGTGGACTGGGGAATGCAAAACTTTTTAATTTTAGCTATCGACATTTTACTTCATTTAAAGTGTATAGAAAATTACTATTTTTGTACGAATAACAAAAGGTTTAGTCTTTTATAACATAGCGATGAAAAGCAGTTCATCAAGTACGCCCCCGTCAAATTGACTCAAGAACTGAAGACTATTCGTTGAATGGATTTTGGAATAACGACAAGTGAATGCTGATTTTTCAAACAAAATCATCTTCATAGATGAAACTCATTTTCACCTTGATGGCTTCGTTAATCGTCAAAATTGTTGCATTTGGGCTTCAGAAAACCCACGAGTAATTGTTCAGAAACAAATGCATCCATAACGCGTGATTGTTTGGTGCGGATTTTGGGCTAGAGTCATTATTGGACCACTCTTCTTAGAAAATGCGGCTGGTCAAGTAGTAACAATAAATTAATGGTGTTCGTGTTCGTTATCGTGACATGATAACCCAGTTTTTAGTGCCTAAATAACAAGTCATGCATGTGACCAACATTTAGTTTCAATTTCAACAAGACGGTGCCACATGCCAGACATTCAGAGAAACAATTGATTTACTGCATGACTCATCTCCTAATCGTGTAATCGGCCGTTTTTGCGATCAGAATTGGCCATCCAGAACTTGCGATTTAACACCTTTGGACTTTTTTCTTTGGGGTTTTTTTAAGTCAAATGTCTATGCAAACAAGCCCGCTACCACCAACGTCTTGAAGGAGGAAATTGGGAGGTGTATTATTGAAATTCAGCCACTATTAGGCGAAACGGTCATAGAAAATTTCAATAAAAGATTACGTACTTGCCAGCAAAGCCATGGCGGGCATTTATCCGATGTGTTATTTTATACATAACCCCAATCTGTATACTCTATGAATCAACAATAAAAAATGCAAGCTTATAATTAAAAATCTTTATTTTCTATCAAAATTACATTTTGCGTAAATTATGGGACACCCTTTACACCCCTCTCATGGATTTATTAATTGAAAATACTATGACGAATCTTGAGACTTATGTTACGTCAAGGAAGTGTGGCGTTACACATCCAGCAGAAGAAAAAACCTTGGCTCCAACATGTCTACATGGATACCGTCGCGATGGTTACTCCTATACCCTACCCCAATCAACAACATTTAATAAAACCTAAAACCATGTTCGTCACTAATTTTATTCACTGTTGTATAGTTGACAAAATTCCAAAATATGATGATTGACGTATATGAAGAGTGGGAAAAATGGTAGCTTATGTACCTTCGTCATATAATAACCGCGAACAAAATCTACAACATTCCCTTAATTACCCTTAACATGCAAGCCTCGCATTTACATTCAAAGTGAAATCCCCAATTCATTGTGAAGCACATTTCTGGTTTAGCCAAAATACAAATCTTCCACTACTAAAAATAATCAACAACCTAACATTAAGTTTAAAAGAAAAGAACATTTCTCTCGAAAACCATTTTGCTTTAGAAAGTCTGTCAAAGACTTTTAAATTTATCGCGCTGAAACAATTATTTTTTGAGTGAATTTTCCGAAAAAAAAAATCAAATCTTTCATTGACAAAATTTTGAGAAAAAGGTAGACGCAGATTTTACACAGAAGCCATTGAGTTCTTAAAAAGTGATCACTAATACAGTAAGTGGAAACAGTTCGTCATGTTTTTGGCACTACATCTAGAGTAGAAGGTAATTTGATTTTAATGAGTAATTTGCTAGCTAAAAATACAAACACGCACTGTCGAATGTCCGTCCACAAAAGAAGAGCTCCAAACATGAATCAATTTTCTTTGTTATAACTTATTTTTGTAAAAAATAAATGACAGGTGATTTAAGTTTCAAATGACAAATCTGTCAGCATTTGGATAAGTGTTCTGACATTCAGCACGTATCGCAGTCATGTTTGTAAATATGAGGACCTAATTATGTATTGCTCTTGTATCTACATTAATATCAAAAGTGTGCGACGTCAAGGGTAGGTAAGAACACCTGGTCGATTGTTGGATCCGGTGGTTGACCGTTGTCTTGATTTGTTTTACGCGCGCAAATTGCATGTTGTTGCCAAATTAATGTTTATAAATAGGGCCATCAATGCAGCGTGCATTTGTCTTTGTTTTCGTTTGCTCGGCGGCTTGCTAAACGATAGAAATGCCAACAAACTGCTGGTTAATGCACTAAACGGGTCGTGTAGGTCAGTGTCGCATTACTGAGCGCGGGAATTATTAAAACAAAGAATGCCGGCTGAGGGCGTTCTTGGGAAAATGCAACTGGAGAGGGAGGCAATAATTAGGGGTTACATTTACATTCCCGATTGAACGAGCGAATATGGTTGATTATACGTACATATTTAAATGAGGGTCATTCAACGATATTTAAGCTGACACATTGCAGATTGTTGCTTCGGGGATAATAGGGGGAGTTGAATGTATTTTTGTAATTGCAAGTCAATACACTTTGTGCTTCGACGGAAATGGTATTGGTAGTGTTTAAATTCCGAATATTCTGACTAAAGATGTTCATGCCAGTCATAAATATATTCAACACATTCTGTCAGAGGACATATTTAGTTATTTTTACAAACGACCACCATATTGTAGGTATTGCCCCATGTTGCTCCTTGAGTTTAATACGTAGACAAATCTTATATTTGAACCAGCAGTAAGAAAAAAGTTTTCATGTCATTTCCAGATGACACTTTTTTTTTGGAACCGAATTACCATGCGAAGAAAATCGCATGTGCGTGCCTAACCTAAATTGAGTTTGCATTTAGTTTCGTCCGATTTTCTATACTTGCATGTTAAATGTTTGCGATTTTTTTCTACGACCTTCAGGTATTTTTGAAACTTAAAACTTAGTTCCGATAGCTCACTACCAAAAATGTAATTAAACACTGATTTTTCTAATTTACGCTATCTAACAAGCTTTGTATATGAATCAATCAATTGCTATAGGGAACGTCATTCAGTGTTACTATTACGAAAATTCCCATACTCGTACACAGTGCTGAACATGACTCACATAGGCAACGTCTTAAACCATTAGTCTTCCCCTCTCCGTCACAAGGCCAATATAAAAGCATGACCAACGACACACGACTAACATAATATATAGCCCAAGGAAACTTTTATTTCATTCATTGGAATTATATTCAACGGACTTTCTTCCAAACAGACTATTACGAAATTAAGTATAAAAGTATAAATAAAATTAAAAGAAAAGATAGCACACACGAAATCAAAAGAAATGACGGTGAAACAGAGATCGATTGTTTTTTGTTTAACGACCTACACCTATCTATACGGGGAAAACGACATTATAACAAGAGCGCAACAGCCCCTTCTATATGAAGAACACTTGCTTCCGAGAAAATTCACGAGACCTGCGACTTTTTTTTTTCATTTTAATTGACACAATTCGTAACTCACTGGGGGGGTTGATGAGCGTTAGCCAATTGGCTGTGGTCCAAAAATGTCATTCAGCTTTTTATTCTTTGTATTCCTCACGTAAGATGGGGAAAACATAATTTGAAAATAATACATAATTATGATTAATGGCATTTCACATGACACAATTAGGTAATTTAAATCAATTGAACTGAAAGAACAAGATAAAACTCCTAAAGGTAGGTTTTAAGTTTTAAAATTCTACTAAAGAGCCGAAAGTTCTTCTTAAAACTTTATTTCTGTACTAATGACATTCTGAACAAAATCCGCTTACAAAAAGGTATATACGCTTCATTCCAATATTAGAATACAAAAAAAGGGAGAAACAAAAGGCACCCATAAAAATTGTGGACAAAAAGCCATACATACACCAGCATGGCTGGCTGTCATGAGAAAGACTTTCGTTTCAACCCTTTGGCATACAATAATGTAGGTCGCTTTTTTTGTGTCATAAAATTAAAACTCCTAATTGCTGCAAGATGTGAACTCTGTGTCTGTGCCTACCTGCATTTATTTTTCTCCTTAATTGTTCCGAAACTGAATAAGCTAAAAATTTTCACGACTTGGTAAAAAATATATATCCAAATCGGAGGTTAAACAACAGTTATGCAGTTGGCAGTCGAATTTACGCCATGAAAGAAGGCTATCAGAAAGGCTACGGTGGCATCACAGGTGGCGATGTCAAACTGGCATCACTTGGGCCTATCGAAAATGAATGTCGTGTTCTATTGGCAAGAAAACGGCTCTTTTTTGTTGCCCTAGATCGCTTTTCGTGTTCGATTGGCACAAAATAGTAATCTTTTCTGGAATCAAGAGCACTTTTGCGAATCTATATTTTTTTCTCAGAGTTGCTCGAGATTTATTTACTAATATATCTACTGACTTACATATAATTTGACATTTGGCGTTTGTTTACATTTCACGGAAAGTCGTTTGCCGAAATAGTTAGAGCTAGTCAAAAATTATATTAAAATAATTAATATTAACCAAAATTTGATAAATATGGAACAAGTAATAGATAAGTAGGTGATGTTAATTTCATATTCATCATGTGCCACATCTCCACCGTCCTCGTCGTCATAATACTGGTTTCGCCTTCGTCGTATACGAACAATTTTTCCAGTTCTTTTGGCAACACTAATTCGTCTTCTAATGCAATAAAATTGTATTTATCCACAACGAGTCTGTAGTTGCGCAAATCAATTTGTTTATTACATAATAATTATTTGTATGAGATGTGTTTTATAACTATTTTGAAATTTGAAATGTAACACTTGCAATTTGGAAGCACTCTACGAAAAAAGATCTTCACAACAAAAAAAGATATAAACACATTTTGACAGCTACACCACCAACGCCAGTACAAATCGAGCTGCGACGAATAGAAAAAAGAAGGCGAGAAGAAACAACAAACACTTGGACTAGAGCATAAATTACTAACCATACTAACCAGCCCCGAGAAGTAATACCTATCGGCAGTCCCGCGGGGGAGAGTGGTTGAAGGACGTAGGGTGTCGATTAGTACGTAAGGCGCACTCCTGACATCGATTATTCGGGTTTGCGAATCGTGCATGTTGGTAGCACGGGCTACCGCATCTTCAGAAGATTACGACATCCGTTGGCGCAACCAAAAAAAAAACCGCCAACGCCAATAAACAACAGCTTAGGACCTTTTTTGTTCAATTGGACAGACGAAATCTGAAAACAGAATCTAAGAATGTCAATCGAATACGGCATAATAAATGTTCTTCAGAAAGGAGACGTCAAAGTGAGCAGAAATTCACTGGCCGGAATGTTTTGTTTAATGGAATCAATTTTAGTTAAGGCCCTAGTTATAGCTATCATTGAAATGCATCATTGAAACAAATCAGTGGAATGGTGGTTTCATTTTTTTGACAAGTCGGTTATAGCAATCATTGAAAAATTCCTGTCAGTGAAAGAACCTGTCAGTGACTTTTCAAGAAACGAGTCTAGGTTTTGAGGTTAGAGTTGATCATTGAAAGCAAAACTGACAGCTGAGAATAGAAAGAGAATCGAACACATCAGTGAAACGATTGGGTTCCAAATTAGAGAAACGAAAATCAGCTGTTTATTGAAATCGATTTCAATCAGTGAAATAATAAAATTGAATTTAAAGAAGAGTTTTAGTCTGAATTAAGAAATTTCTTTCGTAAAAAAATTCCACAATTGATTACCTTTATTTTGATACCAACTAATGCCAATATTGTTTGATTAATTAAAATCGGAAAACAAAAGTAACCGACCTCACTCGCAGGTTTTGTACGAAAATGTAGGTCAACTGTAGGCAATAATAATAATAATAGGCAAAAATACTTGACATACATATGTATAAAAACACTAACCAAAACGTAGAATTAAGGCATTAGCTCTTGTTTACTTTTGAGTTTTTTCTGCGTTTTCCCTTGGAAACAGGATCATCGGCTACCCAAAAAGAATTCGAATGCTCTTCGTTATGATTTAGTGGACAATGTTCTGACCTAATGACCAATATATAAATGCCAAAGTTCCTGAAACGTTGTTCGCAGATCGATTCTTGTCAGGCTTGTGGAGCACATAGCGCCATCTATTTCGCACTGTATTGCTATTTCGCACTGTATTTCGCACCGTCTTCACACATTTTACAGTTTTTTACCAGTAAATTCGCAACAGAAATATCAGGTAAATAAAGCATTACAATTAAATCTGACAGTTGTTCAAAAATTACAGAGTACATACATTTCTTCAATATTATGTAACTTTATGACAGCTAGCTTTTCAATATTCATGCGCTACTCTATTCAAGATTTTGACACCAAAGATATATGAAGAAATGAAAACAATCACAAAAATTGTAAATGAGTAAATTATATTGCGCACTCTCATGCTACAATTACCGTTAAGCAGGTTCGATTAAAAAAAAAATCCGTAAACGTCAAGAAACAATCCCCTACACATCATATCACAAAATGTAGATTCTATCACGATGAAGATGAATCACATTGTGAAGGTTCATAACTAACAGCGTCTGTTCATCTGCTCGCAATAAAAAAAATCCAAATCCAAATAACGTCACATACAGAAACCCAACAAACAAACAAATCTGTCTGTCGCGTTGTCATTTCAGACTTTATAAAATTACCCATCAGAGTCTGCCGAGTTGTATTTAGTAGATAGGAGGTATCATAGGTGTATGAAGATACAGAAACACCGTACTAATAACACTACTTTTAGATTTCACTTCAAATTCAATCAGTTCACAATAGCTTTGCGTAAAAAATGTTGTATGCATCAGTACCTAAGCTTAAAGTCCAGACTAGAATTTGATACAATTACATCTCATTATCAAGCAAGACGTTGAAGCGATGAATCAATGAGAACCAACCAGTTTACATTTTAAAAGTTTTAACGGCTTCGCAAAAAAAAACCATAAGCCAAAGTCTCCCAGTAATAATAGTAGAACAAGAAATCGAGCTATTTTTAGTCTCGTTTCGGTTGAAATACATAAATAGCATTGCAATCATCAACCATACTACCATATACAATGTAATATGAATTCATTAAAACTTGACGATAAGCCTCTTGCTTTGCAGATATTCGATGACTAACTTTGGATATCACACTCATTATAGTCCACCATAAAGACTGTGTAAAAAAAATATAAACAACATCTTTTTGGGGCATTCACCATCCGCTTAAACTATTGTTGTCTTGAAAAACCCCAACAGCCGGTCGCCGTATTCCACAAACCAGTGAGATATGCGACGAGTTAGTGGAAAACTAGTTAACCGATACAGGCGGGAAATCCCAGAGCTCCCAAGCTCTTGTTTCTCATATGGACCGTGTACATATTTTTCACTTGTGACGTCAAGCACGCGACCAACGACAGATTCTATAAAATGTAATCTATACTCTTGGCGCTGCGATGTTGATAATTGGCAGCTATATCGTTCTCGGAAAGTTTACTTAAGAAAAGAGGCTGTTCCTCTGAACTGCGTCGCGTCGTCGGTCGTTTGGGTTTATTATCGTGCAAGCCATTAGCAATGTTTGCCGTTTAAAGTTAAACCCCAAACTTGTTAATTTATCGCTTGGATTACCTTGGAAAAGGCTTCCGAAACGGAATGCGCCTTTAATTTGGGGAAAATCAAACAAAGTCATAATTTAAATCAAACTCTCATGTTGATCACGAATTCACACCTTTATTCGGATCACTGGCATAAGTGCTGCTCAATCATATAAATGCGTTTGAAGCATGTGCGGCTTGAATGATTGCCGACTCAATTGTTAGCTGAAGAATTCACTCGCATAGCGAGTGATAATAATCTTTGGAATTCGAATGATGAATGGTAAAAGTGTCAACATTTGATCAAATCATTGGTTTTATGCTGCTAGACGGTTGTCGTTTGTACTTAGGACAGCTTAAGTCGTAGTTACGATAGAATGGAACCAATTAGCAGGGTATTTTTTTTAAATATTCCAGCGATGCGCAATTTGAATGTTGTAAATTGTTAAGAATAATCTGTCCTCATTGTTTACATTAAATGTGTATTGTGAATGGTACTAGCCAGACGACTACACATTTTGATAAAAATAAGACTTCCAATCAGCATTTTTATGTTACATAATTGTCACTCGATAACGTCTATGTGGGCACTTAATGTCGATTGAAATTCTATAATTATTAAGTAATTAAAAGTCTATAACGGGATGCTAAGTGCAAGTCAAATGTTTGTACTCTTGGGTTGTTACGATCATTTACCTATCGCGCGCCAGTTGGTTATGCAATTTTTTAAGAAAAACTCTTTGAGGGTTTTGGTGGGAAAAAACGATATTTGCAGAACTCCAAACAAAATGGCGTAACGATTGTGTTACAAGTTGAATACCTAGTGTTGTCGAATTCTTCAAGACAAAATCGCGGGATTACTTGATGTTCAATACAAAGGACCTTACCAATAATAATTTGTAATCTTATACTTAAATATTTCTACAGTCACAATGGATAATTTTATATATGGAAATTGTCGCCATTGTAACTTCGTAAAAGATAGCCTTGACAGTAAAAATGATTATTAGTACCGTAAAATTATTTATTGTGCTCGTAATTTTTAAGTTGAAGGTTAAAAATGATTATTGTTAATGGTAAAGTCCATATTAAGGGAATCGTGTAGGATTTGGATGAAACTACAGAGTTTGTACAAATATGAAAAGTAGTACGAGAAATGAAGATTGACTATACTTTCATCTAAATAAATATTCAAACATTCTTACTCTGTTAAAGGTCAAACCTTACGTAGTCACAATAGCGAATTTTTTAATACAGAATTATCCATTGGGACCTACAATATGTTTAAGTGGAAGGTTAAATTGGTTTTAGTAAGGCTCCTACCTAAGGTAATTTTTGTATTTTTGCAATATAGCGTCTCCCTTCTTAAAGAAGCTCACACACCCGATCGGTACGCGGCGACACGACAGTAGTGGTACAACACCACTTAATCCTATTGCGCTAAATATATATAGATGCACTCACTGGGGAATGTATACCGCAACCGGTATTGCTGTTGCTGTATTGCAGCATAAAAATGTGTATTGAAATGCTTATTGAGTAAAGCTAAATACCCAGCTCAAGCGAAACAAAAATTTAGCTGCTCTCCAATTTTGTTGTCCAAACACCAGCTAACTAAATTTTCACATGAATTGTGTTATGGATATAAGTGTCAGAGGAAATAGCTGCTCGTTGAAAATAACTTGCTTCAAAAATTCATCGACTCGAAAAAGTGTTATATTTTTGTTGCGCTTTCTTTTTTCCTTCTGCTATTCTTTGATCTCAAATTTTTCACTTTCAAAGAATTCTTCTTCGAGGTAGGTAAGCATTGAAAAAACTCATCAAAATAGAACTAAATTTTTACAGATGAAATACAGATTTTATTTTTTAACTGAAGCAGCGTACGGCTCGGCTAAATGGATTCGCTTAAATTTAGTTAATTTGTTTTACAGTACCCAGCTTTGTAAACAATACTTTTAACTTTTTTTCCTGTTTTTATTCATTTAAGCACGTGCTGTTCCTAGAATGCTAAAACTAAATGCCCCAGAATATTTCTTACCACCACCCTGCAATTATTCGCTTAATTTTGACAGTTCAACATTCCAAGAAAAAACAATTAAGTCTTCACCGCGAGCGAAGCGAACCACATACCGTAATTTGAAGCAATATAAACTTTGACATTTCGTTACGTAGTCCTGTCTCGAACAACGGCCTAATAGCAACAGCCTACATTTTTCGGAGACTCTTACAGTGTTACAGAGGGAAACAATTTAGCTTGAACTGCGCACTACTCAGCTTAACTGATTTCCTTTTAGCGAAAGTGTATCTTAAGTTTAAATACTATACAGACCTACTATAATAATATATTTTATTCTGGTAACACTGCTAGCAGGCACCACTTTTATAGCTACGAAATGTTAAAGAAAACATAAACTTAAACTTACCCTTCGATTAATTAATTGCAATTTACCATATGCTGATACACTGCATACACATAAATCCAATAACTTTCCGTGTGTAGTTGTGTGTAACCACTCGTATTTTATTGAATTTATCTTTAAAATAAATTAAATAACCCAACCTTGCACTTGTAGTCGAATTAATTTTGTTGACTAAAAAAAATCTATCAGCTGTCATCTCATCTGTCATCATACAGAAAGAAAACAATCAGCGCCTAAAACTCCGTAACAAAAATTTATTAAAAATGTGCCACTAATTTATTTTCAGTTTAAAAATTGCGCCATCCTAATACTAACTGCCGCCATCTAGAAACTCAATTTAGCAACCATAATTCCAATTGGAGAGTTTCTTATCAGCCCACAGTACTGTTTTCTCAACTGGATACGAACGAACCAGACACAGAAACTTGGAAACTATTTCCACTTTGCTGCATCGTCGGGTGGTCGCGGTGGTGCGGTTTTTAGTTTCATTCAACCGCGGTACCGCCTCCTTCAATCCACTTGCATATAGACAGTGCAATTCTAAACAATGCACGCGACGGTTGCCATAGTCAGCGGTTCTCGGTTTGGTTATAATTAGTATAAGACGAATTCAAAAGCACCTCTAACTAAGCAAACAAGTCTCCGCTACTAACAAGTTCGATGAGTGCCTACTTCAAGTGGCTATGGGACGTATACAGAACAACCTGGTGAGTATGTGTTGTCGTTGTGTAACTATTCGCGGAGAATTCGCCAACCGAATGTCGTCCTCCAAGAGTAGCGCCGCCGTTCCAAAGGTTGTCGCGTTCGGGAATGTTTTACTCGATGCAACGGTGCAATTAAGTGATTTGGAGATACTCGACCGATATCAATTATCGTTGGATTCCAAGGGTGAAATCGATATTACAACATTGACGAAAATATCGGAAGAAGTTTGCCATAGGTGAGCCAATGACCGAACAAAAACACAAAAAGAGAACCACGCAACAACAACCACACTCGCAGTTGTCAAACTTAGAACTTTTTGTTTGGTGTTGTGCTGGGTGCTCTATTTTTTGTTTGAAATTAGTTAATTCGGTATAGAATATGCATATGTGGGTGTTGTTATAATTTTTTGTTGTTCTTTCAGCTTGATGGCACCTGTGAACTGTGGTGGTTCCGCTCTTAACACAGTGCGCATACTAAAGCAACTAGGGACGGATTGTCTATTCTTCGGGGCCATTGGCAAAGACCCACTGGCGGAATTACTGAAGGGTATCCTCAAAAAGATGGGCATACGCACAAGGTGGGTGTTTAGTTGTTGTAACTGAGTAAATAATGTTGGATGATGATGATGGTAGTGGACGGGGGTTTTGTAATTTTTAAATTTGTGTGTACCACTAAAGTTTTGTTTCATCACGAAATACGAATTGTGTAAAGTTTGCCACTGACCGTTGGTCGTTCCAATTTGTTCGTGAGTGATATAGTAATTTGTTCAAAATATATTCCGTGAGTAAGCAAACGATGAGGAATAAATTAAGAACCTGTGGCTTGGCGGTGGAATGTAGGTAGGTACCTGTGCAGAGTACAGACAAAGGTATCATAACCACTTAATTAGTATAGTTAAGTTTATCCTTTGTCTTCGAACTGAAGTGGTCAAAGAGGTCAGTTAAATTCCTTTTTTTATTCTTTTTTGGTTCCACACAAGTCAAAGCCGACAGAATGTTTTACTTTTCATGGGAAAAGTAATAATTTGAGATTGTGCTATGTCGTCGTAACTACGATTGGTAAAACAAAATTCATACACCCATCACTGCACCACTAGATTTGAATAGATAAAATAGATTTGGCAGCATCGACTTTTGAAACTAATTCATCTACTGGTGCATGTAAAGTAAATGAAAGGCTGATTTTACATTTATCTCTTTCTCAAACTACTATTAGATATAATTGTCTAACGCAAAGTTACACTGGTCATCAACTTCCTCCTTCAAAAACATAATAAAACACAAGTTTAGAATAAATTTGGCAGCACTGATTTTCTACAAGACAATCAAATATTTTGAGAAATCTGCAATTATAAAAAATCTGTCATGCAGATTTTGCAATTTCAAAAGTCTGCAGCTGGGCTGAAAATCTGCAAAATGCAGACAAATCTGCATTTATGGCAACGCTGAACACTATAGGACTAATAGGAGTACCTAGTGTGACCAGAAACAAAAAATCAAAAACAACTTAAGACACTGACGAATTGTTTATCAAAGCATTCTGACGATTATACTGCGTCTCCTGCTACTTCGTCTTTGAGTTCTATTGCCTTTTGCTTATTAACAAGAATTTTAATTGCTTATTTTCAAAAGCGAACATATTTACAGTGCTTCCAGTTTTTGTATTCTAACTTTCAAATTAAAATTTTTTTTTCCAAAATTTTGACATTTTTATCAATGCACAAAAATTTCGAAAATGATGCATAATTAGTTAAATTTGTCGCTTATAGTTCTGTTCCCGTACTTTTTGTCTAAATGTCAAATGCATTTTAACTAAGCCATTTTCATGCAGCATAAAATTCTTCGTTCGCGGGAAACCTTACTACACCATCATATATACATTCTGTACCTACTTTGTTGAAACAAAATATTTTTCTTATTCGCCTTTCAGATTAGAGGTAATTCCCAACTACTCGACTGGACAGTGTGTGTGCTTTGTATACGGTAGAAGGAATGCCCTCTATGCGAACATTGGTGCGTCGGAAAAATTCAGCCTCGCCTATCTAAAATACATCGAAGAACACGACAGTTTCATAAGAAAGTGTAAAAAACGTCAAATATTCTACCTAGAAGGATTCTTTCTCCCCCAAAAGACAGACGTGGCGAGACACATTGTCCGAAACTACATTTCAGATCGACGAATCTTAGTATTAAATCTCAGCGCTCCATACATCATCGAAAACAATTTCGACGTGATGACGTTCCTAGTGCACAGTTCCGAAATAGTATTTGGCAATCGAGAGGAGTTCACAACCCTCAGTAAAAAGTGTGGATTCCGCACAATCGAAGACTTCTCCAAACAAGAACTGACACAAAAACCATCGACTGTCTTTGTCATCACAAATGACAAACAAAACGTTCAGTTAATAAGGAATAATGGAACTCGGGAGAGGGCCATGGTAGTTTTCGACTCATTCGCCGTGCCGATGGTTCCAGTGGTTGACTCTACAGGTGCCGGAGATTCATTTGTAGCAGGATTTCTACACTCGTATCTCAAGGGTTGTCCCCTAACTAAATGCGTTCAACATGCAATATCTGTAGCCAGCATAGTGGTACAGCAGGTAGGTTGCAATTTACCCTAAGCAAACTTCGGCACTATTGGCTTAAAAGTACAAATTATGTGAGAGAAAGTCGGCCCAAAGATGTAAGTAGGTATCTAAAAATTAAGCAGGAATTTAAGTTCGTTTAGTTTTGGGCTTGACTGTAAATAGTCTGTAGCTCTAAAATTTAATTTTTGATAATGTGCACTGATTTTTAGTTTTTATTTTAAATTTATAAAATAAATGTGTTTAAAATTGAACCTTGTGTACATTTTTCTCTGAGATGCATCACTTTTTGAGATAACATTTCATGGTTCAGCTGCGGGTAGAAGGCGGAAATTTAAAACCCATATGGGTTGGATTAGTAATCATAGAGAAATGTTTGTGTAATTCGGACTCAACTGGAACGTATTAAGATCTGATTACATGTGCAAATTGTCTCATTGATGCAGTTGCAATTAGTAGTAATCGATCACAAAAGGCACCGCACTCTAGTGATTACTCATGGGGTGGGAATGGGAAGTGAATTGGATCGATAATACGATTATAACCAACTGGCTGGATTTATAAATAAAAATTGTTCTACCCTCAAGTGACGGTATCCAAGGATGCATTATTCAATAGTCGTGACGAGTAATGAAGAAAGAAAGTACTCGTAGGTGTTTATATGGCAATGAAGGTAAGAGTAAGTAAACATGGAAATCCAAATCGCATTTGTATGCGATGGTTATAGCTACTTTACAAGTTGGTTCTAATTTGTGGACGTTTTTCGTGACCAACTGAAACAAGAAGACACGTTAATTGGGCATTTTTTGTCACATAATGTTATGTAGGTATCGGTAAAAAGTCGATAGCACTCTTTTTTGTAATTAATTACGTTTCAGGATAGAGTGACACCAAAGCGATTTAATTATTCGATTCAAACGGCTTTTTGTGTGCAGTATGGGTTTTAATTTGATTGTCGCCATATCACGACTTTCTAGCCCAAAATCCCGCAGTAAATGTTGGACTTTAAAGGTAACTAATTGCTGTCAATATTTAAATTCAACAGTGGTAGGTCTGTTGGCAGACAAAGTGACCTATATCAAAAATATTGTTTTTATACCTACCTATCCAACGTAGGTCAATAACCATTTGATTTTAGTTCAATATAAATGGGGTAGTTCAATTCTTCACTGTTATGGCAAGTTTAAAATATTCAAGCTCGCTGTTAATAAAGAGCGTGGAATATGTAATCATCTGGCACTTGCATTGTATCATAATCCCCAAACAACTCTGTCAGAAAATCTGGGTCGATAGATCAATAAGAACGGACAAAGGGCTATTGATCACTGATTGGCAGAAATATGCGTCGAATAACCACAATGTTGAAATGTGTTTTTGAAATCATTTGAGGCGTCAATTATTATTGCTTCTGCAATCACAAAAATTGATTTCTTGTGTTCTTTAGTGCGCAACCAACCAATTTAGTTCTTCAGTTGAACAAACAAATTTTTAAGGTCGTACGCTCACGTTGTTCATGTTGAGCAACGTAATTCCTATTAAAATTTAACATTTCTGTGTTGAACGCGCTCCGGGCCTCGTACACCTAGTTGATCAACTCATTCAATTGTTGAAAGACCTCGTACACCTAGTTGATCAACATGTCTGATTTTGGCAAAAAAAAAAAGATCCTCGAGTTAGTCAACTGCGTTTTGGTTGTGATTGCTCAAAGAATTGATGGACGCGTTGATACCCTTATACATTTAATCAAGCATCAATTGTTGGGCAACGGGTTGAACATACTAACTTAGTAGCTGACAGATATTCACACCTTCATGAAATATTTCGACCTAAGGTGGGTAATATTTCTCTTAGCTTAGCTACAGATCATTTCTTATTGTTTAATTTTTTTTTATTTCAATCGATTTGTTACTGAAAGCAATATATACTTCGTTTCCCCTTGATACAATTAAAGACAAAGTGAAAAAAGAAGAGACGATTCTGGGTGGATGAATATTTTTTGAGTCCCGATGTTTTTATTAAATATATGAAAAATTTGAATCAATTGATCCTACTGCGCCTATAAACTCGAATTCAAAGGAATTTTTTAAAAACTTTAAGTTGATGAGTTTTGATGATTTAAAGCAAGATACCCGGTTCCGTTGTTGTAAACCGAACAAAGTGCATGGACAGATGGCATTTAGCACACAAATTTCGTTGCACCCAACACAGCTCGAGTCAACAAAAAAATTTAAGAAGTTGAGCAACGCGTTGAACAGATAATGTGCAGTACATTATTGCAAAATCGTTTCTCAACGCGTTGCACAAGCATGATACCGAGCAACAAGACCTCGTACATTACCCGTACACGTACACTTATTGAGCAACGCGGTGATCAACGATCTACAACCGGATCAAACGCGTTGAGTTGAATGCGTTTAATTCGAAATTAATGCGTTGGGCTTTGGGCACTAAGTGGACGAGCATAATATTCGTTATTCTGAAACCAGTGATGCTACTCCTAAAGTAGAAATTGTTCACTGTTGGTAATGCAGCAGAAGAGTGGTTACATTTACCTGAGAGTAAACCAGCAATACTGATTGAAAATTACTTCCACCCGGCATATGAAGTGGATTGGTTTTTTCTACTTTGCCACCTCTCGCGAAGGTCTGACAAACATTCGAGAGTTGTCCTTAAAAAGCTTCTCAATTCAGCCGCTCGGTATAACATTTTAGGGTCCCCTCCATTTGTCTCAAAAATAAAGGCCCATATTGTGAGTGTCGATAGTTAATCGTTGATCGACAACTTTCGATCAATCCAGAACTGTAAACTGTTATTGCGATCGATATATTTGATCGATTACAAATGTCTGATCGATGCTTTCTCTTGGAGGTGAAAAAATGTTGTGCGTACAAATAGCTAAAATCAATCGATGCAATCGACAATTGTCATGACGATCGCTGATCGACAATCACAACAAGCGCCAGGAACTGACACAAACGAATGGTTGTGAGAAGCTACTCTTAGGAAGCCTACACGAACCTGTTGCGCCAACTATTTATTTTATTTATGCCGTCAATACTTCGCCAAGCAATGTAGAATTTACAATAGTATTACCCACAAATATTTGTGATCACTTCCTAAGCCGCGTCTTCAAATTGATATACTTGTTACTGGACTTCTGTTTATAAAAATCGGATCTCAGTCACATTCCTAGTAGAGATTTCATAGAAATTTACCTTCTGGTTATCCACTTTTAACCTGCGTTTCTCCGATTGTATCTGCCATGATTCGGTCACTTGGAATATTTCCACACTATCTTTGAATTTCACATTACCTTTTTTGGATTTAAAATTATTGCTATTTTGATGTTTATCTATAACCATGTTTAATTTATTAATATTATGTTAAATGAAAATAAATTCAACGCCAACGATGTTCTTGTCAAAATATATTAGGTATATGTAGTCTTTTGAAAGATTTGATGTACAAACCCTCAACATCAAATAAATTAATGGCTATGATGTCGATAGTTGATCGATGAGCGGCAACTATCGATCGTCGATTGCAAATTTATATAAAAAACAGCATTGGGATACGTCAAGGCTTTTTGGCTTATATTTGTCAAAAAATTAAGGTAACAGTCCATACTTCCAGATAGAGCAAGTCTTCAAGTCTTGCACTTATAATACTGCTAGGTTCCAGATTTCACTTTCACTCGAAATGAAATCGGAAATGAATTTTTCTGTTCTACATTTCACTGTTTTCGATTTCGATTTCAAAATTTTCGGAATTAAGACAAAGTGAAATTGTGATTTCGAAAAAATTTCTGAGTTTCCGAATCGAAATGCAGAACACTGAAAACGAATTCACTCGATTTGCAATTTCGATTTTACTCGATATCTAGAACCTAGCTGATAATGATTATAAAAAACAAATACGAAATGTAATTTTTAAAATAATTGTATTTATTTCAGTTTCACCTGATTATCCATTGTTCATTCTACTATCGATACTTTTACTTAACAACAATTTTATTTTTTCTGTTTTCAAAAAGCCTATTTACAAATTGCTTTTCATCTAAAATATATCACACATTCAAATTAAGTTTGACTCTAAAATCTATGACTGAAGGTGTATTGTAGGACCATTGCATTTTTTTTTAAATTTTTGTTAGTAAATATCATATAGGTAGGTATAGTATTTATTTTTGTAATCAATTAAATATTTTTGTTTTGTTTTCCATGCACATGTTTAGATATGAAGTTTTGTAAATTATTATTATTGATGATTTTCCTTGAAACTTGTTTCCGGTAATCATTTGTTTTGATGTTTATAAATTAGGCTTTTGCTTTTCTGGTTCAGTTAATTAATTGGTGTATCTTACAATTTGTTTTACATTCCTAAGTATACCTATTATGTAGATTTATTTTTTGTTTGGATTTATTTTAATATTATTTTTTTGTTTAATATCACATTCATTTTTAAACACATATTTTTGTATTGATTTCAATGAGTTTTCTTTTTATGAAAATATAACTTATTAAAATGTTTGTTTGTTTATTTTTTTGAATCCTGAATTTGTTTATTATTTTATTTAGGATACGATTTGTTTTATTTCTTTATTTCCATTTTATATAACGAAATTTTTAAGACGAAAATCGATAATTAATCACTTGCAACAATTTTTAATATATATGTATATAGAAGAGAGGGATAGTGTAGGTGTATATTTGTTTTAAAATGTATTCATTATTCGATGGCAGTGATTACTACAGTAACTAATTAAATTGTAACAATAAACTACATGTTATTACTTAAATATTTTGTTGTTTAAATATTAATAGATTTTGGATTTTATTTCCACGTATCACTTAATTGTTTAAGAGTTTGCAGCATTTGTTAAAAATGTTTGCAATTATTTTCCCAATGGTTTTTAGGATTTTATTTTCTTTTCAAACTAAGTACGATATTTGGTTCGTTGTATGGAGACTTAACTCGCATAATAAATATGTAATGAAATTATGTATCATTTGATTGTTGATATTTTTAGCTACCAATGTAAAAACCTGGGTACTCAGCTGGAAAATGCTTGATCTGTTTCTGTTATTTGGTATGTAGCACAATTGTTAACACAATAATATTGGAAATAAAGTGATGCTTTAATATTTGGACAAGTTTGTCGAAAAATCTATTTTTAGTTTTTAAAATTGCACATTATTGAATTGAGCAGATACTACGTCCCCAAACCACTGACAATATTATTTTAATACTTACTAACATCAGAGCTGCAAATGGCTACAGCATAACGAACGCTTTTAGGCAAACGCTTTTATGTAAAGCGACAGTTTAGGGCACTATTGTACGTTCAGAAACGTCTACCACGCTCTTCCAGGAAAGCTAAAACAAAAAAAAAATGGACAGGCGCTTACTGTCCAATGGTTTTCCCCACCACTTTGCTAAACGTCAGAGATATTCCTTCATACAAATCTTCTCCATTTAAAAATGCATTTATTATATTGTTCCCTACAATTTGAAGCTGTGACGTGTACATGTACACCAATTTTTTTTCTATTGATCTGTCAAAATTAGCTTGACGAATGTACAAGTTGGCCTGCGATATCTGGTGGCGAGGACAAGAAACATATTAAATACACAGGAATCTGTCATCGGTCAGTGAGTGGTACCTACGTGTAATTTTGTACAGGTAATTTATTTATTTTATAAATTAATGTAAACACCTTGTCGGTCTAAAATTCAAGTATTGTTTATGAAAAATAAAATAAATAACCCCAAGTCCAGAAAATATGTTTAAATCTTTAAAAGTGGAAAAACTTGTGTTAGTTTTGTGTAAACAATTTTTTTTTTTTTTTTTTTTTGGGGTTAGACTCTTTTTTAACTGTTTAAAGGTCTTCAAATTATTTTTTATTCCATTAATTGTGCAGCATTATCCCAAATAACAATGGCAGTCCCAACTAAACGAGATTTATCTCAGGCCCCTATTGTGATTGTCGATAGTTGATCGATAATCGACAACTGCGATTGTGGATTGCGATTGATATTTGTCGAATTGACAGTCGCTTGTAGTCGATAACAAACAAAGTGAACAAAATTTGTGCGTACTAGCTAAAATCAATCGGCACAATCGACAATTAGTCGTGACGACCGCTGATCACAATAAGGGTCTCAGACTTTGTCGATAACTATCTGTGATATTGCAGAATATTTTAGCGGCTTAAAACGATCCATTCGCGAAGAGGAAAAGCTCGTCATAAGCTCGTTGGTTCAATGCTATAGATGTGATACCAGATTCAGCAATAATAGTGATGTAACTGGTCTGGTCATAAATCCACCCTCGATAATTTCAAAACCCCTGACAGTCTTGGAAATTTTAGATAAATGTAGGTACTTGCTCCTGCAAAGGTGGTGAAGTTAGAAATTGAGACGTTCGATGCAAATAATTTGTCTTTAATGTCCATTATTGCAAACTTTTTAATTATTTAATGTCGCTTATCTACTTTTTTGTATATTTTTTCGCTGAGCTTTCAAATTTTTAAAACTAGGAAGTAGGACGGGTTTAAATTACAGCCTCCATTTCTCAATTCGGTAGCATACATTTCGTATAGACTTTTTGCACAGTGGGGAAGAAATTGAGCTGAAACTGCGTACCTACTGCTCAGCTAAATTGCGTTGCTTAATTTTATCTTCTGAGACAAAATTATATTAGGGGAGGGCTTATTTTAAGCGGAAGCATCATACTAGCCTTAACTAATTTGAGTTTCTACTGCAAGTTAGTAACCAAAGCTTTGAGTATGATACACGTTTCGCTATTATGTCACTAAACGTTCTTGATCGCAAATTATTTCAAATTATTTTTTATAGTTAAAGAACTGGAACCGAGTTCCATTGTTTAGTTTTTTCTTTGATAGCTCTGAAATTTGCTAGACCGCTACTTTAAATGGATAAAATGTCAATTCGTTAAATATCGAGTCTGACTTTTCGCTCATGTCATGTAGCGACTTTTTTTATGTCTAAACAATACCATACAAAAATATAAATGTATGTAAGTATTTAACTGGTAAGAAAAAAGGAAGGAAGGAATTTTTTAATTCGTTGATACTAACCTTTACTTTGGTGGTTTGGACAGGTTAAACGCATGTCACCGACCAATATCCCACGACGAGCTTTGGAATCCGTATCATTGGGTGGGCGTCCTCTAGGTAGACCCAGGATGAGATGGTTAGATCAAGTTTATAATCTCTCCTCTACCCGTATGGGGATTGCCCTTGATGATTTGTAGTCGATGGCCGAGGATCGAGATCTATGGAGGGTCCACTTGAGCAACCTACACCCGCGACCCACTTAATGGA
Organism: Cheilosia soror; assembly: GCA_949372485.1. NCBI lineage: Eukaryota > Metazoa > Arthropoda > Insecta > Diptera > Syrphidae > Cheilosia > Cheilosia soror. The sequence continues at coordinate 62,241,041 of OX443564.1, forward strand.
TAAGCGGGCCATTGAAAATTAATTAATGAATTAATGAACCTTTTAAGAAATCGTTTTCCTCCTCATTCTTTTGAAACCTAAAATGTATCTATTTATGTTCAAAGACAGTTTTTAAGTTCTTCTTTGTTCCATTTTATTCTGTGTACCTATTCGTCTGCTGCTCGTGACTGGAAACTATTGGTTCAAGCGAAATCAAAATTAAGTTTTCGAAAGTTTTAAGTTTTAAGAAAGAAGGAGAAGAAGAAAATCATAGGCAAACTTGAAGAGCCACTTCCGTTCGCTTCAAGACAATCATTGAGTCGATTTAAAATTGACAACTGCCTATATGTTTCTGTGTCAAACAATGTTTGTATAAAATGGATAATAAATACTGGTTCAGAATAAGGTCCAACTTAAAAACACTGTTCTATGAACAATTTTATATTCCATCGAAGTATCCATTCGTGTGGAAATGCTTAGCTAAGGCTTCTGTTTCTGTGTGTGATCAAGTTTCACTACATTGTATACAAAGTTTTCAAAGCTAAACAGCCATACAAATGTTCACATTCCCCGCAACTAAATCGACGCGCAGCGAATTTTTGCTGTTAACTATATTAGGAGTATAGAAGTAACGGAAATTTAAAGTAAACACATCAATACGGAGGTATAAGAAGAGCCTATGGCATGGGACATGTTGCCTGAGTTCAAAATTTGTTGAGTTTTTTTTTTTAACAATGCCGGGCTAGAAATTTGTAGTTATGCGGTTTTATAACATTCATCAGCTTATATCGGTGTGCTAACTGAAAAGAAACTAACAAATAAATATAATACAAAATAATAAATAAACAAAAAAACAAATAAAATAAGATTAAACAGAAATAAAAACTGTAACGTATATTTATTTGTATATATTTTGTTGATCTCTCTTTTCATTTAATTATTTAAAAAAATAATTGATTGATATATTTAAAAATATTCCTTTTGTTTGTGTGTTTTGTTTGTTATTTTTGTTTTTTAAAACGTAGGCCAAATATGAAAAAAAAAAATTTAATTGAGTACATAACATTTTTTGTTTTTATTTTGTTAATTTCTTTCACATTGTGTGATAAAATATATGTATATATTGTATGTTTAAATCTATAACTTCTTTATTATTAGTTTTAAGAGATAAGTTTTTATTATATTATTTTTGAAAATGTTTTTCATTTTGTTTTCATTTTCATTAAATCACAAGATACATTGATTGTTTTGTTTCGTTTTATTTAACATAAACAAGTTTTTGTCCTTTTCTTTTTGTTTTAGGCAAAACAAAACTGAAACCTTATTCTAGAGTATTAAAATAAAATAAGAAAAAAGAACAACGCGAAATAACTATTTTTGTTTGTTGCTATTTTTTTTTTTAAGACATTGTGTTTTCATGTGAGTAAATGGAAAAGACAAAAATTGTTTACACAGTTTAATAACAACAAAAAAAAGGTTATTTTATTGTTTCTCTTTTGATATAGATGGTTTCCGATAGGAATAAAATAGAAATAAAAATTAATAATCACTAGTAAGCGACGCTCATATCGTATCACAGAAATGCTTCACATCATTATGTATCGTTTAGCTTAAAAATAGAACTGACTTTATTGCTAGTTTTATTATTCAGGGTAATAAAATTTATTGATCAAATAATTTGTTTTGAGACTATAATCATGCGACATTAGCATCAGTGGGAAGGTTTTCATAATGAAAACAAAAATACCAACACAATCTAAAGGGACTTCAATATTGCAAACTAAAACTGGCTAACGATAAAAACTATTTAATGTTATATATTGCAGGTTATTTTCATGTATGGTTGCACTTAAGCTCTCAATTGATTCTGTAGAGAAACAAACATAAAAATACATAGATGTGAAAGCGATAAGGATTATGTTTATACATATTTGCATTCATAACAATATTCAAACACGTTCATACTTTTTTTTACTTAGATTTAAGAAATTGCAATTTTAGTAACGTTCTGGTCAATCATTTAAACGTTTGTTGATTAAATTCTATGTTATGTTCCAAAATAAATGGAGTCCTCAATTGAATCAAATTAAATTCACATTTCGGTTGTAAGCAACGAATGAATATAAAAATCTTCGAGTTCGACAGAATTCGCTGTCAAAAAATGATCGAATGATGATACCGATTGTGACAAATAAATTAGATCAAATTGCTTAAAGATAATTCTCATCGAATCTGTCTTCGTTCAGTATTTTAAATTTCACAATTGTTTGTTTTTTTTTTTTGTATATTCCACATCACGCATGCAATTCTTTGCATAAGATCAGAGAGAGATCCGTTTTACGCAAAATTATCGCTCACAATTATTTTACTTTGAATTAAATTAGAGGTCTCACATCAAAGCAACTAAATATCGCTCGAACGAAAAATTTTGCTGATTGTTTATTGGCAGTTGCTATGGAAACTATAGTTGCTTATTGCTTGTTGCCTCAATCTGAGAGCCGCCTTAAATTTCACAATTGTTTGTTTTTTTTTTTTTTGTATATTCCACATCACGCATGCAATTCTTTGCATAAGATCAGAGAGAGATCCGTTTTACTGTAGTCAATGCTAAGAAAGACGTAAGAATGAGATCGGAAATCATAATCTTGAACGAACAACCCATAGTTACAGAGATATACAAAACGAAAGCAAACACAAATCCCGGCGAAGAACATTTCTACAATCGTTTGAAGGGGAAAAAGGTATACAAATGATCGATAATTACAGGCCATTGGTTTTTTCACTAGGGTTATCGAACATGGTCCTTCGAGCCGGATGAACTGAACGAGCTATGGATATTCCTGTTAATGGTACAGAATGCAGACGAAACTAGACTGCATTGGATTGAGAGATTGTGGCATCTAATTCCATGGTCGGGCAGATAAAGAGAGGCTTTTTGGTTTTGTCTTGTACATATATGTACTTGAATTTTTAACGTTTTCGGATGTAATTTTTGTTTAAAAAAAAAAACTATTTATTTTTATATGAAAGCTAAAACGGCAAGCGGAAATTAGCAGTACCACTGTTCAGGTACAAAGCAAAAAGCGTTATGGGCCACAAATGCGTGGTCATAACTAGAGCAGTCTAATCAGCAGTATTTTTTAATAGGGAAACAGAAGCAGCGCACAGATACAGAAGCCGACGATTTAGAGATCGATTTCATGGCGCAGTCGTACTCTGGACCATGGGCTCCACCGTATGAATCTGCACTGATCAGTTTTGTTCCTGAAGCCACTGCAGTACCACTAAAGAATTTTATTACGCCATCTGCGCCACATCGACAAGGTCTATGAGAATTAAACGTAAAGGCCACAAAATTTCATTTGCGTCGAGTTATAGCTTATAGGTCATCAGAAATTAATCAGCAGCTATTTCCAAACACTACTGGCGCAAGTCAGTGCGATATTGAACTCTCGGCCACTTACAGCGCCGGACGATTTAAATTTTTTATCGCCTGGGCGGACGGTGACGAATTTCGCACATATTTATGTTCTGCACGCATTTGAATGTCAAAATGTACTTTGCGTTTCAGTGAAAATAGTCTTAAATAATTTCTTAATGTTTATACATTCATTTGTCAAATTTAGTGTTAAATTTTACTCACTTTCTCCTTATACACACATCGGAAGTCCATTGATCTTCTTCATAATTTTAAAATAAGTCTAATGAATCGTCTTTTGAAGCAATCCAACTTCAGTGCTACTACGCCAACTCTATGTACGACTAAAAAATTTTCTTTAAACAGTTTCCTATAGAATAAGAACAATTAAAAAATATAATGAATACTAATTCAATAACAATAAAACTTCCTATATAGCCACTCATTTTAATTTGAACACAATAGTCAATATTTGTCAATACATATACACAATTCCATTAAGAATCTTTTTTCTTACATCTGTTGATAAAAACGAGTCATTTCGGATCAATTCGATTCTTAATTCCCCCGTTTAAATTTTCTAAAAACACGCCACCCTTTTATAATATTGTCAACAAAAAAAATTAAAAAAATATTGATCGATATGAGCGCCTTACATAACTAAATTTACCGCCCAATTCCTCCTTCTACCGTTGCACTATTTGAAAATTTCCCAAATACCATACACAACTTGAGGTGTTAAATATAATTCTTATGTGTGTATTATATTCCTCTTCTCAATTCAAAATTTTTCTTACAAGAATTATTCGTAATTCACAAAAAAAAATAATAATTTATAATACAAAAATAATAAAAAATAAAATATATATCAAAACAATCAAAAAACAAGTCCATAATAACTCTGGAGGAGAGAGTAAAGCTCCCTTTTTTGATTATCTTTTGTCAAAAAGATGAAAAATAAAATATTAACAAAATTCCAATCATTTCTCGATAGAAAAAAAAATTTAAAATAATAATAAATGAAATGAGTAGAAGAAACAAAACTAAAAAAAAAATATGTATATATATATAAAAAGAAATAAAAATAAAATAATAAACAAAAAATTTGCACTAACTAAACCTACGCAAGTGATTAAATCGCACTTTGAAATTGTTATAAATAATAAATAAATAATGCTGCGATTGCATTTTGATTAAATTTAGCAACTACTAAATTTTATTTGGATTCTCCTGACGGGCGCTGTATTTCGGATGATTGGGCATCACTGTGTCGGTGGTCAGATCGTTGGGTGCCTCGAGCACCCCTTTGGCATGTGCCGCTGCTGTATCGCAATCTGTGCGACGTGAGATCAATAGACGAATATCTGTATGAAGGGTGAGCCGACCAGAGCGTGTTGTTTGAAATCTGCAATGTAGAGAAATTGTATGAGGTCGTGTGTTGAGAGAGAAATTCTTCAATAGCCTTAAAACATATTTGCAGATTAAAAATATGAAAATGACAGCAACTTTAACAAGGATCAATAAAAGTTTGTATTCAAGTTGGAGTTGGACTGAGGCAATGATTTGAAGTTGGGACAACTAACGAACATCACCATAAGGTTAAGAGTATTTGCACAGCAAATTTGATTTAGGTTCTAATAGCGATGTCAATACTGAGGTAGAATTGCCGCACCTATGAGCGAGTAATACGTCACTGAATTGTGTCGAATTTATGTGCAAAACAAAAAGAAATTCAGTCACGTAGCACTCGTCCACGGATGTTGTAATTCTGCCGCTGACGTTCTGAAAACTGGGGGTAATAGTAAAACTACTGTTGTGCTAATCTGTTTTTCGCAGGTGAAACACTGCCAGCAATGTGGCAGTTATTTGTTCCATAAAGCGATCATAACAAAGTAAAATCACAAACAATCGTTTGTGTGAGTTTTTGTATTTTCGGGACATATGAAATATACATACAATTGGTATGCTGATTCCGAATTGAAAAATTAAAGAAAGCTTTTTAAGGATAGTCATACTCTCACACCTTTTTTGTAGAACTCTCTGTTGACAAATGATTCCAAAATCATTAAATTTTAATTAAAATATCATTCATACCTTAAGTGTATCGAATAACGCAGTCGCTTCATGTTCTCGCTGGAAATCATATGTCCCAAACTGCTTCCTCCATGCATTCGAGACATCATAGACATTGCAGCACCCTTATATGCAGCTGCTTCTGCAAGTTGTTCGCCCTGTGATTGTGACTCTTCGGCGAGTATTCGTTGGCGAATAAAAGTCTGATGCAACGGCGGCATATCTCTAAAGTCATAAGGTATCACAAACATACGCACAACTGTGCCCATCGGATTGAGTAGAGTTGCCTGTACGGTTCCAATGTTCGGTATCAAGTATCCCTTTCTTGGCAAACGGATTTCGCACTAAAAAAAAATAAAAAATACAGACAAATAAATAAATTTGACCCCTAGGAAATGAGCGGTATTTTATTACCACATAAGGCGTGCTAAGCGCCTCTCCCCGCAACTCGTAGAAAAACGCTGAAGCAGGGATCGTTAGCTGTGTGGGACAGAAAGCACCAGATGCGCCCAGCAATACCTTAAAACCGGACACTTCGGCTTTTGGGAGAAAACGCCTCTGCAATAGACTCTCTTCCAAGTTGCCCAGCAAGGGCTTGCGTCCGTAGGCCATTGCGCGTGCTCGAGACTTCATAGGCGACGATGCCGGACTGTAGATGCCTCCTTCCAGTTCCTCATCGGAGAACTGTTCGTCGGACCCAAGAGACGATCGATCCGAACGATCGGACAAATGACGTGAGCGTCTCTTGTAAAAGGCAGCTTGTTTAGCGAATCGCGGCGATAGCGAAGGCGAATTTGGCAGTGTTGGCGCCGAATAGGATTTCTGCACGGGGATATTCGCATCGGGAGACTGTAAGTTCGACGTCGTCCCATTGACGATGTCAAAGGTGAATGTGGTGTCTGGCGATGGACAACTACTAATGGGTATCGGCGATGAGGTGGCCGCACAAAAGATTTGCGTCAGATTGACTTTGGGAAGGGTTCGTCGCTTGTCGACTCCATCGAGGATGTGCAACAGGCTGGGCTTGATATTGGGCTGGGGTACGACTAGTGAGGACGTGCCGTTTGTTGTGATTTGCGAGTTTGGCGTTTTGAATTCCGCTCCTCCGCCGTTCGAGGCATATGTCGGCGAATTATTCTCCTTTATGGCAGTGAGGTGGCTTTTTATGTCGTTCCACTCGTGATTCTCATCGTCCTCGTCCATGCGAAACGAAGTCGCATCACAGCCGCATGACGGCCCATCCTTGTTGGCACATTTTCCATTCGTTACATTACTGCAATTGTTGTTAGAACTATGCTGTTGCTTGTCCTCATCCTTGCGACGAAAGTGATGTTGAGTCTTCTGACGCTTGCACACCTGACAATCGCTGGTGTTTCGCGTCGTCTGATGCGTCATCACCGGCGAATTGTTGTTGTTCTTTAGTGGTTTGCGATTCCGCGCTGTTTTAGGCGTCCGCTGAATTGCTTGCAATAGCAAATCAGCTTTATTCAGCGGCGTTGTTACTTCCGCAAAATTCTCATCACAGTTCATGCACACAATGGACATTTCGCTGCCGCACAAATCGCAATTGGGAAACGCGGCTGACTGTGGAAAGTTGGCCGTCTGTGTGCCGGTCGAGATCATTTCAACTATTTGAGTTTGAACGCTTTCCGGTACGCCGTTCGTCGGCGGTGTGGGCTGGTACAACGGTGGGCGGATCGAATTTATCGAACCATATTCGGGCAGGGTCTGTTGCTGGCCATTGCTGGCCACTTCGGCAAATGTCTCGTCTATCAAGCCATTGTCCTTGTCATCCAACTGCATTGGCTGATATTTCGCCAACGACGTGGAGGAGTCTAGAGATCCATCGCCCTGCTGTGAGCTGTGAAACTCACCTCCGCTGTCCGAAGTCGTCTTCTTGCATGTTTTTTTATCTCTTTTCAGCATCCGCTTCTTGTACTTCATTAGTTGTTTCTCGCGATGCGACAATGTCGCATCTGAACTGCATCCACAATCATCGTCGTCGATCATACATTTGTGCTTGCCCTTGTCCATTGAATCATCACGACTACAGGCGCTGTTTGTAGACGCCGCGGATGTTGATGGCAAATGACTGATTGAAGCTCTCCGCACTGTGTTTCCTGCGCCCGTACTCACCGATGGACAGCCAATGGGTGTGACACTGAACAAAGCGCCGATACCTGCTACTGCAATTGCCGGTGGTGGACCAGTTGCAGCGGAACACTCGCCAATTCGTGGGATGCCGCCGTTGATCCGTGGAAGACTTTTAACACAAACAGATATGCAGGTGTTCTCCGAAACGACTACATTCGGAAAGTTGTGCACATGGGGCTTGGAGTTGAAACTGGCAGTAGAATCGTAAGGTTTGATACGATAAAAGACGTTCAGGCGTGGTCGCTTGCCCGAGTGCGACGATCCCGACGTTGGTGGAAAGAGTATGCGTCCAGTGTCGTAGACAGCTCGATCGGATTTTTTTATAAGATCACACCAGGCACTTATCTGCGAGAAGTACAGTTGACTACGGATGGCGCTGCACAGTGATGGTAGGGTCATCGTTGGGGCGGGAACTCTAAAAATGGAAACAGAACAAAAATTAGCACGAGCAGCACAATCAAAACTAATAAAAAATCTTCAGTGGGAAGTTTCATCAGATACCATAGTGCCAGAGTAGGTTATTTGGCTAATTCAGCTTATTCCGCGTTATGTAAGCAGTTAATTGTGTCTTTTAGGAATATTTGCTTGAAGTGCTTTTAGTTGGACATGAGATTACATTCAAATTGAGGCAGGAGGAGCTGTATATTAGTAGCACCATAGAGTTCCGAACATAAGACGTTAACAACAACAAATTTTCTGAACTCACTACATTCTTTTGGTACAATACCGAATTTTAGGTTCATTCATATTCAGCTATATTCAACGGTATTCAGCCCATAAGTTATATTCAGCTTTTGACAATGTTACGGTAAGTATACCTTTTGTCAGCAAAACAAAATAAGAAAGCACTCTGCCACGAATTTTCTTAAATGCGTGGTTGCCTTCTATAACAGCAAAAACACGAAAGGAACGAAGTGAGCTCATCCGCATAAACAGAGCTTTTTAAGGTGCTGAGTCAGTAATTTCTTAGAATAAATCCTAAGCAATAGTGCCCATTCGATCAGGCTAAATTCTAGCTCAAGCTCTGCCATCTTTATTGTTATTAAGCTTATTCAAACATATTCAGCGGTTTGTAAGTTGTAATTGCTTCAGCATTCAACCCTAAAGCTAAACTCGGGAACGGTTTAAAAGACTGTCAGCAAAAGAGAAAAAAACTTTGCATACTTTTCCTTCTGTGTGATAATCCATTGCTCTAGCAATATTTTATGGCCGACTGGTCCAAGGTAAACTTCTATACAAATCGGCTCGCCGCGGGCCATTATTGCTTCCATTTCCTGACAATGTGTGCGCCAACGTATGCACTAAAAGAAAGAGAGACAACATTAGAAATAGCCAAAGAAATAAAATGGCGCATACTTACAATTTTAATACCATAAGTTATATCACAGATGTGATCCTCAGCGTCAGCAGCTTCGCCCTTAGCCAAGCCAATCTTCCTGAGGAACTGATCACAATGTGGTCCCTGTTTGGGATTCGTACTACTAGTGGCAATTCCATTGCCCTTATTCCCTTGTTGCTGCTCTCGATGCACCAGAGTGCTAGAGCTCGATGGTGAATCAAACGTATATCCATTGGGAGATCCACCAACACTGCAGCAACTATTATTCGCCGGCGATGACGATGACGACGATGTGTTTATGACGAATGGTGTCGCCAAGCGTGGAGGCGATGTGAAATACGAGTACTTAGGCGATGTTGTAGCTGGCACTAGAGGCGATGTTGGCGACGACGACAACACCGTATACCCATAGTTGGTTGTATTGTCTGGCGATGCCCTCAAACATGTGGTGGCAAGTGACTGTAACGTGTGTAGCTTCTCAGCTATTGGCGAAGGCACAGGACGGTGATGATAGACTACTGTCATCCTGCGATCTAGATCCGATTTGTCATCATCGACTCCAACGGCAATCATTTCGAGGGCCATCTCACGGTTGACTGTTGGCGATGATTGTCGCAGTTGGCATATTTTCTGTGTCCAGCGTTGGTGCGTTGTATCCGGTACCAAACTGACTGTTGGTGTTGCTGTTCTGGCTGTTAGTAAGGGCATTGCGTTCGCGATTGCATTCGGGTTCAGCGTGATGTTTACCACTTGCGATGGACGTGTACTACTACTGCTGGTAGTTGTGCTAGTGATCGCAATGTTGTTGCTACTACCAACTTCATACCCAGTTAATTGCTGATAGAGATGTGATCGTCGTTGCATATGACTCTTTACCAACCCCAACGGTATGGCAAATTCATCCTCTGCCATGGCACGACCTTCCAGCACGAGCGAGGCAATGCCAATCATCGCCGAGGACGATGTTTGGGTGGTGGGTGTATTTGAAGCTGTTGTTGGTATCATTTTGGCAGATTGACCTGACGACGACCACGATCTAAGGGCGAAACAGGAAAGGAATAACGATTTAGTACAATTGTCTGTGAACATTTTGAATATAATTAATTGACAGATGGCAGAGCAACATGTTTTCGGGATGTGTATCCGTTGGTTGGTTTCACGGAAATGATGCATCTCTACTAAACTGTTGTCATGAAGACAAAGTAGGTCATGGTTCAGAGAGTGTGTATAAAGGCGCACATACGACACCAAATGCAAAAGGGGAGCGAACATAAAAATGAATTCTCGGAGCATAAAAGCTCCCCTCTTCCGCCACTTGTTATCGCCGGAAACTGGGTCAAAGCACGAACAGATACAAAAATGGGGAGGATAAGGCGGTGTGGAGCAATCACTATACATAGGCGCATCTACATCCTACATTTGAACGTTTAAATTTGCTGCTTGGCAACGAAGAATGACAGGTATTTATAGACAGTGTGCAGCATTTTGTAGCTATTTTTATATTTCTGCTCATGTTTCAGTTATCTATCTATAAGGCGAATGGAATGTGAACGATTACTGCAAGATTATTTCTGGTGAGAGAGATAATGCTGACGTGGGTCAGCGGGGATATCTTGTAGATGGAATGAACTCACAGTGAACCTGATCAACCTATGAAATGGACCAGACCTAATGTTCAGAAAATTAATTTTTCCTCTCAAGCTTTAAGTGAAATAAAGCGACAATTATTCAAAGTGCAATCTACCTATATACGTTTTATGTGAGCAGCAATTAAAATTTGTTCAACCTATCTAATTGAACAGTTTTGAGAAACTTTTTTAACTGACACCCCGAAGAGACTACAATTTATTATTGCATTCAGGATGTAACGTAACATTTCAGACGACTTCTTCGATATAAAGGACACCGAAAACTAGCAACTGCAACTCAAGTTTGTAAGAGTTTAAGAGTAGCATGAGGCTCAGGCTCAGATGTCAATTTTACAAAAAATCTGTTCACGTTATCCAGAGTTCACGTTAACCGGTGTTCATCCTAACGAGAGTCTACCATACTTTGAAACAGTATTATTGTGCAGATTCCACAAAAGCTATCACTTGGAAGATCTGAGAAAATATTCAGTCTTTATATGACCAGAATATAATTGCCGCGTTCCATTGGCCGCTAGACGTCTAGCGCAAAATATCCCAAATGGAGTAATGGCCGTTAGAGCTATAGTCCCAGCAATTATCTTGTAATCTGTATAGCTTAAGTAGTAGATGAAATAAAAAAAAAATAAAAACAAATTATCCTCGCCTAATTTTCTGACATATGTATATTTTTGAGTGTAAAAAAGAGAAGTTTATCAAACCCCAATCGAAAAACAGGAATTTCAATTGAAATGCAGTTTATTATTTCCTTTTTAACATTTGTCAAAACCCAGGCAAAAGAAGAAGCCAATAGGACAAACTTGCTCTGGAACTGAATAATGACAGCTGGAATATTCGAATTTCATCCACAAACTCCACCTTCGCTGTCCACTTTTGTATTGACAGCTCAAGAAAGAGAGCTCTAGTGCAAAGGTTGAAATGTCCTATTTTATTTTATATATAGAGTTTGACATGCCGCTTGTTTTTTGACACTGACAGCTGTTTCCCGCTCGAAATCTTGACAGAAAGTCAGTATCATACCTCGGGGGAACGAAATGAGTTGCTTTACGCTTGAGCAACGTTGGGAAATTTTGAAAACTTATTTCCAAACTGAGTGCTGTGTAGCCCAAACATAGCGTTTTTGTGAAAACAAGTTTTGGCCGAAATGAAGCACCCACCGTGCCGTGCCCACTGTACGCAAGTTTGTACAAAAAGTTCGTGAGACTGGTATGCTAGTGGACAACACTTATGGTCCCCGTCATCGTACGAAGCCAATACATCCACAGAGAGTTACAGTTTGGTGCGGATTGCGGATTCGTGGTATCATTGAACCATCTTTCTTCGAAAATAAGGCTGCGAACAACGTTTCGGTAAACGGTGGGCGTTACAGAGAGCCATTTTAACCAACTTTTTTTTTACCAAAATAAAATTAAAGGCATGGATTTGGACGACCTCTGGTTTCTGCAGGTTTGCGCACCAAATTCCCAAATCGTGTTAACAGCCGTTTTGGCGATGTCAATTGGCCGCCTCGGAGCTGCGATTTGACCAGTTTGGACTTTTTTTGTAGAGAATCGTGAAGGACCGATGTTATGCCAACAATCCGGAAACGACTCAAGCACTCAAGGGCAATATCATCGAAGCAGTCCGTGAGCTACAGCCCGAAACCATCAACAAGGTCTTGAAAAATTGGAGTGACAGAATGCGCTACTGCGAAGTTAGCTGAGGCCTCCACTTGAACGCCGTTGTGCTCCATAATTAATGGGAATGTTTTCTCTTACTAATAATCAAATAAAATGAACATGGAAAAATTTAATTCTGTTTTATTGCATTTTTAAAAAGAAACATGTATTTGGCCCACCCTGTATGTCCTATTAAAAAAACTCTACAAATGCAAAAGAAAAAAAAACATTCGTTAAATTTAAGAAAAAAATAAAGAAAACGGATTTCGTACCTGATCTACCTACCGTGGCAGATTAGATTAGGCAATTGTGAATGAGCTGTAGGTTACACAACACAGTGTAACCCCATAAAGTCAAGAAAAGAAGTTAAGGTGGGCAACAGTAGTCTTTTGAATAGGATTTCTCTACATAAATATCTATAGGTTAGAAATATGTACATATTTTATAACCAAGAATCATCCCTTGAAGGTCCCCATTACAAGTCACATCCATTAACATCACAATTCACAAAAAATCTAAAATGTATCCAATCGCATTTGTCAACAAAAAAAATGTTGCATGACAAAAATCTCCTTATCCTCTTTACTACCCCAGCAGCGCATGCACATGAACATGACCTGCATACACTCAATCACATTATCAAACACAAACAACACAACTATATAATAATATAATACAACAAAAACAATATCAACAACATAACACACCCACAAAAACCATATGATCCGAGAGAAACGACTTCACTTCCCCAAAGTGCACGTGCTCTTTGCTATTTCGAAATATCATGTTCGACTTTCGAAGGTAAACTCGTTTCAACTCTGGCTGGCGCTGGCGTGTGTATGAAAATTGAATATGTATACGCACATCGCATTTAAAAATTGGAGAGTGTGTGCGCAACAAACAAGCAGCTGACAAAATGTCAGAGCGAGAAAGAAACCAAAACAAAGTGGAAGCAACATTAGATTTTATGTGGAGTGACAAAGAGAGAAATGATAGAAGTTCATACATACAGATACAACTGACAGAAGCATAAAAAGGGAAAGCTTTCAATGTTTTTTTTTATCACTCTCTGCTTCTCTGAATAAATCGTGGTGAGGTGAGATGAGAGAGAAATAAAAATAAAAATTCACTTGAACTATTTTCATCGTTTACCTTTTACAGCTGATTTTTGTTTGCAAGCAAAAAAAAATGTATTGGTGTGGGGAGGAGGAGATTGCAGAAGTTGTGTACAATGACAGTTATCTGGATTTTCTGCTATTTTTTCCAAACATTTGAGGTGGTAGGTAAAATAAATTTAAAAAGAGTGTTTTGTAGATTTTGTTCTTGGCTGATAGAACGTATAAAGCATTTTCAATTTTTGTTCGTTACCTATTTATTAGGTAATTTTTGTAGGTATAAAAAAACAGCAAAACATTAAAAACTGTACATAACAAACTTTTGATGGTAGGTATCGACCTATGTTGTGATAATAGTTTTAGTTTAGATCATAAATTAAGTAATAGGTAGGTACCTATTCCTTTTAGGGGCAGAGACATTGTAGATTGTAATGTAAACTGACACAGATTGCCGATTTGTTTTAAACGTCAAATTTCAAACTGTCATCAGGGATCGGATACATCAAAGAAAAAGAACAACGGGTGCGCTATAGTTCTTTTGAATGTATCTTTCAAATAAACAAATTTACACCTCGCCATCGCCTTAAAGAGATTAATTGTCTATCTTACACACCCAGTCATTTTAGTTAGGTAAGCTACCTACATAACATTTTCTGACAACGGAGATACCCAAGTGGTTGGGCGCAAATTGCTGCGACTTGACAGTGCAATTAGTTGAACGTTGGTTTTTTTTTTTTTCAGGTGGTAGTGCCAATAACGTTTTGAAAATTAACACCAAAATGAAATGGTTTTATTTTGTAGCTATCTTAATAGAAAGATAAATATTTGACATTTCCAAATTTCAACATTCATTTTCTATTGTGAACCAGTTTTTTTTTTATTTTTTCATTATTGTGAACTTCAACTGGTAGAATTCGCCAGATATGTCAACTATCAGTTATTCATCAATTTGACGGAGTTCTCAGCTGTCACTGTCAGTGTGTCTAGACTGTTCGTAATTAAAAACTAGAACAGTGACTAATGAAAGTTTGTCCTTTGATTAATAGGTACATTAATTTGAGAACGCACCTTATGATTTAAACAAAAAATAAGAGAAAGATATGATTTGGAAATCTTACAGAAAAGTGCGGCACGTCAGAAATTTAGTTTAACTAAATAAATACTAACTCACGTTCGATTCTTAGGATAGCATGCGAATAGGATATTGGATATCCATTATACTTACCCATGCTGGGGGTTATTAATGGCGGATTTGTATTTTTAGAAAAGCCATTTGTTCCATTCACAAACGATAGCCGTTTAGGTGACAGATTTCTGGCGGATAGAGTACTTCGCGAATCTATCCCTTTCAGAACTGCGCTTTCTCTTTCACTTAAACGTCAAAAAAAAGTGACAGCTAAAAAACTTGTTGAAAAACAAACGAAATTTTATATGGCGAGAGATAGGGTTTGCCTATTTTATTTGTAAAAAAAAACCCTATCTCCCGCCATATAAAATTTCGTTTGTTTTTCTACAATTTTTTTAGCTGTCACATTGTTTTTTTTTTTCTCATTTGACACTGACGTTGTCGCGAACTACGCTACTGTTTGCCGATAAAAAATAAACTAAATTCCTGTGACGGGTAAAAGCTGTCAAACTTTTGGAAAATTGGAAGTCGGAATGGGAGAAAAAAAAACTGGGCAGCACTGGAAATATCATTTTCGCCTCGTTCGCATTTGAGAATAACCAAAAGCGAAGACGGTCGAAATATTGATAAATAAATACGATCCGCCGCGAATTTGGGAATAACCCTCCTACTTTGCTAAACTGTCTCGCTAAATTTTATCTTTGTATACATTTTTGTATGGGAGCTAAAATTTAGCGCAAGTAGGGTATTAGGCTTTATGTTTCTTTTTTATGTCAGAATTACATTTGTTCCTTTATTTAAAAGAACCAAAGATTTAAACGATCGAAGTCGGTTTAACGCTAATCCCGTAATGAATTGCCTGCGGACATCAAATTGTTGGTGCGTTTTAATTTTACTGGGAATAATTAGCTGTCACTTTATTTAAAACATAAATGTACCTAAACAAAATAGATCCAGGAATATATTTTGGTACTTAATTTTATAACCAAGAGCAAACAGTTACAGTTGCTGAAACAACTTTTTTTAAATTTAAACGTGATGTTATAATTAAAGCCGAGTATCAATTGGGATAAATAATTATCCTCGGATAATTTTCTGACACTTATGAAAGTGTTGAAAGAGAACTTCACCAAACTCCAATCTTAAAACATAGATATATCGAATTTTACGTGTTTTATTTCCTCTTCAACATTCTAGCAATCAAGCAAAAGAAAACGTCAAAAAATTTGCCTATGGGGTAATTTATTACCCGGAGCAAGAGAATTTTTTGACATCTAAAAATGTGTTTTCCACCACGACAGTGTTAGAAAATTATCCGAGGATAATTATTCAGCCCAATTGAAACACGGCCTAAACATGGAGCGAATAAATGATCAAAAGTTCTGTTCGCTTAAAAAACTTAAAATCTCGGATTTTTTTCGAACATGAATAATAAATAACCAACGGCATTTATTATTCAAGACAAGTGTAACCTTCAAAATAAGACAACTCAATTTGTTCAATGCTGCTTGTTTCAGCCCTAATTGCGATATGACACTGACAACTAAAGGTTACATCGATTTAGTACAAAACACACATCATAATCATTCAAGTTGATACCATACTTGAAAAATATGAGGGCTTTCGAAAACAGGCACTAGAGCACTCCTTATCTTTGGCGATTCTTATTAAATTCATTGCATCTACCTATCTATGCATATTGCATACCTACTGCACACGCCAATGCAATGCGCCTATTTATACATTTGCTATAAATATGCATTCATTGCAATGAAAAAGCAAAATGTATGTTGTTTGCCATTTCGTAGATCGTAGTTTTACTTTTACGTATCTACATTTTATTTTTTTCAAAATGAAACCACAAAAAAGAGGAGATACGAGTAGAAACAGAGATGCGGAGAGTATTATTTGTTTGGCAAGCAGCGAACTGAACTTCGTAATTCGTATTGCTGTGTTTGAATGCAGTTCTAAGGCTATACACACACATGAGCTATCTAAATCTGTTGTATGTATGTGCGGTTTGGTTTCGATTTAAATTTGTTTGGTTCGTCCACCATAGCATAGCGCATTTTTTACCTTGTATGGTTTCCTTGGTCATCATTATCATCATACAGATAGGTTAGCCAGAGCCACCACGGGTGGTATAGGGAATTTTTTTTTATTTTTGTTTTTAGAATGCTTGGCGTCAGAAATGTACAGACAGTCGTCCTCTTGATCAAAGGGAATGCCAATGGTACAGCGTAGTATGGTGTTTATAATTTAATAAGAATGTTGCAATCGTTTTGTGTAAACAAATTACACGATCAACATTCTGTTAGATGATTTCTAAGGTCAATTGTCGTCTGTGTGTGAATATAAAACTGTAAACAATTTGTTTGAAAAATGCGACATAGCCCTTGGTCTAATTTAATGTAATTACATATTAGCTTTTTGTTGTAATAAGAAAAAAAAATGATTTATACGTACGTGACAATTGGCAACAAAGTTACATGTGTTGCTTATGTTATGTGTGTGACCATCCATTGAATTAAATGTTTATAATGAATTCAGCACAGGGTCTGCAGAGCGTGTCCTACGGTGATTGCGAAAAATGTAACTTGGTTGGGTTTCCGGTTATGCTCGGAGGCGTAACAAAACAACACAAGGCATATTCTTCGACTATGTTACGTATGCCCTTTTGTGCACTTTGACTTGACCAATACGTCATTTATTTATTGACCATTTACAAAGAGCTGGTATTTTTTTTTTGTAGGACAATTTCGTAAAAATGTTTTAATACACGATAAATACAGGGTGGGCCAAATACAAGTTTCTTTCTAAAAATGCTATAAAATGAAAAAAGTTAAATGTTTTCCATGTATTATGGAACACAACGTCGTTCAAGCTCGGCTGGCTTTTTCCAATTTTCCAAGACCTTGTTGATGGTTGGATGATATTGGCCTTAAGTGCTTGCATCGTTTCCGGATTGTTTACAAAAAACCGGTCCTTTACGGTTCCCCACAAAAAAAAAGTTCAAAGAGGTAAAATCGCTGCTCCGAGGCGGTCAATAATTGACATCGCCAAAACGGCTGATAATACGATTTGGGAATTTGGTGGGCAAAAGATCAATTGTGGCATGCCGCACCATCCTGCATGAACCAGAGATCGTTCAAATCCATGCCTTCAATTTCAGTAAAAAAAAGTCCCCATGAGTGTTGTCCACTAGCATACCTGTCTCACAAACTTTTTGCACAAACTTGCGTACAGCAGGCGCGGTGGGTGCTTCATTTCGACCAAAACTTCTTTTCAAAAAACGCACTGTTTGGGCTACACAGCACTGACTTTGGAAATAAGTTTTCAATTTTCCCAACGCTGTTCAAGCGTAAAGCAACTCATTTCAATCCGCGGAGGTATGGTACTAACTTTCTGTCAAGATTACGAGAGGCGAAACAGCTGTCAGTGTCAAAATAATCTATGATTTAAAAAGAAACCACAAGATCGTCCACCCTTTACAAATACGCGTTTTTCACTTTCCTATAAGACTGTTGCTATTCGCCCTTAGTTAGAGACACTGCTTCGAGAGACAACTATACGTAACGAAATGTCAGATAGACCGACGTAAGTGTCATTCATTATTACATCACACTCAAAGGTTTACATGAATATGTTGATTTGGAGCGGGTGGCTCGCTTCGCTCGCGACAAACACTTCTGTCATTTTCGGTTGGTCGTTCAGAACCGTCCGGAAGAACTCTCCGCGATTTTGAAGCAAATTTCTCTTCTTTTCAGTAGAAGAACTGTCAGTTGAGTGCCAATCGAACACTTTCAGAAGCGTTCGGATTACTTCCGGACGGTTCTGGACGACCAACCGAAAACGACATAAAACTTCTGTTGTATATCATTTTCGGAGATTATCCTGTACGGTTTGACATTTTCGTCAAGTGGTTTTGGCCTTGTCCGGAAACCTTACGTATGTCAGTTAGACGTCAGTTAAAGACACGGCTACGGGCCGATAGCCACTTTGTTCCTATAAAGGACCATTCACATGAGAGCGAACGAATGAAGTAATGAAATGCGAACAAACCACTTTGTAAGCATGTATAAACAGAAAATTGCACATATTATTATTCCAACATTATAAAGAGTGTAAATAACGAATTTTCTAATTCCAAACTTTTTGCCGCGAATGAAAACACCCTTGGCGCGAATTGTCAAAGTCAATTCGCAATCCACAACATTAAACCGCGTTCCACAAACTAGCGAATAAAAAATTCTTTCGGACCTCAAATGAGGAATTCCTGGAGAAACTGATGGCTAAAATTCGCGAACTGCCGCGTCAATAAAAGGTGTTTATGTGAATGGACTGTCAAAATTCGCGAATATTCGTTCGTTCGTTCGTAGGTAGTTGGTCTTATGTGAATGGTCCTTAACTGAGTAAATTTTTTGTGATTGCGTGTAATTGTGTAAATAATTTTTTAACAACATATCAAACGAGCTCTGACTCTCTTTAAAAAAAACGCCAAATTGATGGGTAGGTACACTGAAAATTCGAAATCCGTACGAATTCAATTCCCGTCAGAATTGATAGCTTTTATTTTGGGTTTTAAATAAATGTCTCTATTTGCCTATTTAAGTGCGATCCACAGTGTTGATTTCAAAAATGTGACGAATAAATGAGTATGAACGGGGAATTTTTAAAAAGAATGCAAATAAAATTGCTGCGCACTTCATTTATGTTGCATCAAAGTGATTTATCATTGAAAACATGTTTTCTGCATGAATTTCGTAAACACTCGATAAACTTTCACTAGAATTATCAACATTTTTCTATAAATAGCCATTTGATTTCCTCTAAGCAACCTGGATGCATTCGAGTTGTATAGGTATGCTACGGGACAACTTTGCTCAAGGCCTTAGCTAGACGTTGCGTTGCGTTGGTTGGTTGGAAAGTTGTTGTGAATGCTCTACTCACTGCCAAATAAATCAACAATTTTACAATGACACCAGATTGTGAGAGAATTATGCAATCAAAAAAAAAAAAAACTCGAGCATTTAAATAATAAAAAATTACTTAACCCTCCAGCCAGAAGCGAGCATGAGCGCACCTTTGTACACTACACCAGTCACACAGCTTTCAGTGCAAAATCATTATAAACAGGCTTTCCAACAATAAAAAAAAAAAAAAAACAAAAAATACGCAAACTTAAGTTAACAAAACAAAATCTAAAGCCACCATCCACTACTTTCCAAGTGTTTTCATCTCATCTCTTGCTCGCTTAAATCGAGAAACGCATGTAGCAACACAAATCGTGTGCTCAGAATTTCCCAAATGGAGCGGCACTTGCTGCCAGAGTGTTGTTATGTTATATATGTGGAGCAAGAGTAAGAGTGAGTCTACTCCTACCTGGTCCCCTTTTCACACGTGTCCTTTATCTGTTACTTTCAAAATAAAGCAACTCGACAGTTGTTTATGGAGTAGATACGAGTATATACAATCCACTTACAGTCCATGGCCTAAAAAAATACAACGCAAGAGCTTTCGTCAAATTTTACTAAACTGGTCACCTAAAGTAAGCGCATTTGGTCATTTGGCACACGCAAAGTCGCTTGAAGTTGCAACACATGATTGCAACATGTTTTGGTAGATTAAATAATAGGTTTGGCTATAAACCATGTCTTGGGGTGAAGAAGTAAAGTGATCATAATTTTCCTCCATTTCTGGTTTTCTTGGCTGTAAAGTAAAACAACAAACAAAAAGAAAAAAAAAACAAAAAACTCGTTCCATTGAGGAGAATTCATTACTCTTTGATATGATTGGATTTTCCATTTTCCAATTAAAGGCAGTTCTTGTTCGGTGGGTATGGGTAGGCATATTTTGGTAGTTGTTGGCAGTGACCTAGTTTCGACTATAGATTACAGCGGTTTTGAAATTGGTAGAAAGATATTGAATGTTGGGACTTTTGGTTATAATCATAAATTTATCGATGTAGGTAGTAGTGTGGGGGAATTTATAAGAATGATGGTTGCATACAGGGTTCTGCCAAAAGCAAAAATATAATTAGTTTGTTCATCTGACCAAGAACGGAGGATGTTCTGAAATAAATCGGATTGAACAACCCCAACTGAAAAAGAATACAGCAGCAAAATTAAAAACAAACATTCATTCCATTAAAAAAATAGCTCGGAGAACAGGTAAACTAAATTAAGTAAATTTTTTTGAAGGACAGTTTATATTTGGCACACATATAAATCATATACACAATTTGAAATATTTTTTCGTCATTTCCTCATATTGGGCTAATTGGTTAAATTTGTATCGTTTACGACACGTCCACTCTTTAACATGGTAATCTTTGCACTGTGAGGAGACACGGGGCAAAGCACGTTTGGCGATAATCGGCTGAACGCTATCATTTTTAAAGTTTTGACGAGACCCAATTAAGCTACATTCTTGCTGACTTTTTCCAGTTGCCGCATAAGAGCATAACGCCGCGACTGAAAAATGATGATTTATTAGTAAAGCTTAAGAGATCAAGCTTCGAGTGTCATTATTTCGGCATTCCGTCACCCACGAGTCATCAGACCTCACTGTTCTTCTGTCATCAGTTGCCCTGAAAGTTATTTTCGAAATTATGTTCGAAAACGTTGACAGTAGTTGTTGTCAATCGCTGCTTGTTTGTTGTTAATTGTAATACACATTGATTTCATATTTATTTTGATACAAAGGGTTTTCAACTTGGTTACGAATTGAATACAAATTAAGCGATTACAAAACGGATAGCCTATCGTTTATATCGCAAACTTGTTTCAATACATTTGTTCTTTTGCAGAATATTAACGAAGGAAGAGAGAAGTACACTCAAATTTCTATAGATATATTTTTCAAACGCTGATCATTTTTTTTCTTGGGACATTCTGTTCTTGTTTGTTCGAAATTCATTTATGCCCAAACATATTTTTCCGACATTTTTGATTTCGAGCGAATTTTGATCACAACAGGGTGTGAATTTATACACTGCAGAAAGTGAAATCCTGATGCTGAATTTGCTATTTAAAGTCGTTTGTACTTTTAAAATAAAGAATAAAAACTCTGCTGATGCAGTCAAAATTGTTGCTCACATGTTTGCCAGACCTTAAAGACCTTGTTCGAAATTGTATCGCCAAATAAAATGTAAAAATTGCACAAATAAATTTGGAATCACATGCAAAGTTCCACTATTTTGAGGCTTCTGGCAGATCTAGCAGAAAATCCATATTAGCAAGCCGGTTTATTTAAAATTCATACCTATAAGTGAAAATTTTATCTTTTAACAATTCTTCTATTATTCGCTACATTTTAATGTTGGAAACTAAACTTAATATACAATAAGTAAAAATGTCGAATGATAACTAATCAACAACTTGTATAATTTAAACAAAAAATTTGAGAAAATGGGCAGATTACATTTTTTTATTGTAGCTGTATTTAAGAAAGTATGAAGATCAAATTATAAATGTCATATAATTTGTAAGTTGCATCTTTAAGAAACGAAAACATTTTCTATTGTCAAATCAATGTTAAGTGTAAGGACTTAAGGACTTACTTTACCTTATTAATATTCAATTCAGAGCCTTGACTTCCCGATAAGCATGTGAACAAAGAACCCAATCTTTAAATATGAAACATGTGAGGCTGGCAATTCTCCAAACGTCAATATTTTAATGCGCAGCGATAGATAGATAGAAAATAGAAATGTTTCAAATCACATTACATATTTACAAATTTCTCTCGTAGATTTTCAAAATACATATAACCATGTGAACGTTCAACATTGACACTACCTCAAAAACAGGATTACTTATCAAAGGACGGTAATTTTGCAAACTCGCTTTAAGCACAATGTGTACGTAGAGTTCATAAAAAGCATCCTCTTGGCGCTTGTCAATTTTTGACATATACTGATGTTTTCTCTTTCTTAATTTCCTATCCGTTGCGTATGCGTCATTTTGGAGTCCCCGGTGAGGTGCGAAAAAGTTTTACTTTAACAAATTATTAGCACACCCATCAGAAAAGTGCATAGGTACTACGTAAAAACATGAAATAGTACTAAACAGACATATTTTACGCGTTCAAGGCGTTTATAGACATAAAAAAAAAATACGTCAGTAGAAAAACCAACCCCCGAGGCAATTCGACTGCAATGCAAGGCAATTTTTCCCCGAATGGAATTCATCAGGGAAACTTTTTCTGAAGCATGGAACAGTAGAAATGTGAAACATTTCATTGGAATAATTTTGTGGAATTGACTGAGAATTTGACCCGAAAAGGCTTTACGTAGGCAAAAATAAATAAATTCCCTTTTCTATCCAATTTTATGTTCAATTTTCGATGCGCATCGTGTGGGACATGGCTTTGTGTGTAAATATTTGATTCTGACAGCGCGACACGACACAGCGAAAGCGATTACATGCTGGTTTACCCTTTAGGGAGACTTTTTTTACGTTTCGTGACTGTTGACGCTTTTGTCCCAAAGAATTTTTACCTAGCAATATCCATACACCAAATAGAAATATTATTAAGCTTCTAGGCAAAGAACTGTCATTCTAATCTTTGTTGGGGCTTCATGAATCAACAATGACAACAAAATTGATTCAGCTACATTTAATGAGTCAAAAAACCGAAAAATAGTTTGAAATGTCACTTTGAATTCCACCAACAATTTTTAAAAACACAAATTGACATAGTTAACAAGTGAATTTATTTTAAGCTATTAATACATTTTCTAGATACATAAATGCATTAATGCTTGTTCTGTTACAAATTATGTTATATAACTCAAAAAGCTGTTTTTACTAATTTATTTACTGATTATAGATATTAATATTGGATATATTGTTTGGTCTGTTGTAAAAATCTTGAAGATTTAATTACCGCACGCCGTGTTAAGAACGTACATTAATTAACCTCAATTAATAAATCGTTGGCCCAAAAATAGAGTGGAAAACTCTTCCGCGCCGATAGTGCGCAGTTTTTCCTGTTGACCACTGTATATTCAACGTATGCAAAAGTAGATAGGTAATAACAATAATAATTAATAAACATTATTTCTTGTTTCAAAGTCCGCCTTTGTTGTGTGGCAGTGGCTGCCTGTGCCTGCCCTGCCTTCACCAAACGCGTCGTCATTCGCCGTTGTCGTAGTGCTAGAGTGTTGCCTTTGTTCGCCTAAATTAGAAATTCACTCTAAGCAGCGTTTTGTTCGACTTTCCATCCCCCGAGTTGCAAAATTGCCCCCATCATCCCGTAAATTTAATAGCTATGTCGAATTGTGTTACTATTTACAATTTATTACAAACAGCTGATTGGGCCAACACCAAGTAGAATATCTAACGCTCGTGGCTCGTGTTTGAATGGTCTTTTTGCTAGAATCGATTTCCCCATAGGCCCTCCCCTGTGCACAATGTGTGGTGGTGGTGGATGACCTTGTGTCGCTCAGCTGTGCAAGCAATTCATGCAATCATTGTTGTTGCTATTTTTTCGCGCATTATGTAGTGCATATTTAATTCCCCATGTGTACCAGAGGGAGACAGTAAGTCCATAGACGTAACTATCCGTGGAGTGTAGCTAGTTTTCTAATTACCTGTCGTTGGCATAGAGATATACTATAGACGTCAATTAGATACCCACTTGAGGCGTAGCGTAAAGCAACACATTTTTGTATTCACGTAATAATTGATGGTTTACTTTTTGATTTGATACTTAGTTGGCGAAATTAGAGTTGGATTACTTTTCAATGGAGTGGTTGCAGGGCTTGGTGCGGTAATGTGGTTTGACAGACACACCGGAATGACATTTTAAGGTCAAGTGATTATTAGACTCGTGTGTATTATACAAGTGTTCTTCTTCTGGCACTTGCAACTTTTATTAAAACTTTTTGCTCAACGCTTATTGTTGTTCTTCAAGATGTATATTAAGGTTCACACGGTAGTTTTGTTACGCTCTTTGTTTGTCAAGAAAAGAGCTGTTGCTGTGAAGTTGTTTTTTAAGTTTCACTTAAAAGGCGCATGAGCTATTTTCATTTCAACTTGATATTTCTTTTATTTAAATAAACCCTCGAAAGTGTGAAGACTTGTTTTTTGTGTGGTAATGTTGAAAGTTTTATTAATCGACTTTTGTGGTTCATAATTACAAACACAATAAAGGCGGGGACACATTAAAGGGGGAACATTGGTGGCAAGGTTAAACATAATTACGTACAAAGTGCACCGTCACAAATTGAAATGACATAATTCCGGTTGCTGTGAATGAGTAGTTCTCCAACTAGTTGACCTCTGCCGAAATTGCGACCAGTGTTAATTAGTCTGCTAAACAATTTCAATAAATTCTTGACATATTTATTTCTACCATTAGGCGTGTACCACAAGCAGTAGCTTGTATAATTTATTAGCATTCAAAGAGATCGAGACCAACACCGAGCTTTAAAGACAGTCACAAATGAAAATGATTTTGTTAGAGTGGGGACTGAAATTAATTTGAATATTGAAATTGTTGACCTTTGAAAACAAAGTGGTGCCCAACGTCGATAAATTTCGATTCGTTTCAAAATAAAGTTGCTAAAAAACATTTCTACACTACTTTCGTTATACCATTACACGAGTTCCCAATCTTTTTCATACTGCGACTCCCTAGAGAGGTTGAAATTAGGGGTATCGCGAATAAATTTATCGCGATGAAACGTTTTCCCTTGTCAGCAATGTAAATCAAATTGCTGAATGGGAAACATTCCGGGGAAAATATTATTCGCAATAGGGGTGATTATTTTTGCGGAGCCCTTCTAAAAGCACAGATATGTGATTAAAGACTGATCTTACTGAAGATTCACTAAAGGGTTTTTCAATAAGGACAATTCGACGTTGAAATATCGTCGTCCCAAATTTATGACAATTTTGCTTGTTCACATACCTGCATTCATCTAAAAATGCGCCTCGTCGCTAAAGATGATTTTTTGGCCAAAATTGAGGTCATCTTCCATCACGCTCCGAAGCCAAGTCAGCGAACAAACGACTTTGTCTATGTTTAATAATTTTGAGCCCCTGGATTAGTTGGATCTTGTACGGGCGTAAGCCCAAGTTCCGATGCAAAATTCGCCAAGTTGGAATCTACGAAAAGCCGATTTCTTATGCACGGCGAGGAATTGACTGTCTCAGATTCTACTGTATTATACACTCCCATGGACCGCGGCAATGCTCCCGGCGAATCTGGCGGGCAACGACACGTACCAATTGAAAAACCCTTATTTAATTTCGAGTGCCAGGCAAATATACGAGCGTCAGCCACAAAGCAAATGGAAATTCGGGAAACACAAACGCGCTTAATCTTCGACTGCAATGTAACCATTGGATTTCGCTTCGACCTTGCTATTGGTATTCGTAAAGAGAAACGTAATGCTTTTCCTTTGTTCGGAGTCTTACACCAGTGAAAAAATAAAACTTGTGACGCTCTAAGGATAGCGCCAGGGCGTCGCGACGCACAGTTAGGGAACCCCTGCCTTACACGGCTTATGACGAATGATTTATTTGTATGAAAAGACGACTGCTTCGAAATTATATTACCCAAGGCACAAACCACATAGAACTAGACCGTCGACTCCTCCCACATAACGGACTTTGCCTACAAGCTGCCGGCGGGCCCAGGATTTTTCATCTATTGGTGCTGTACAAAATCAAAGGAGCGCATCAACGCACGCATACTTGAAAAATCCTAGGCCCATGTTATAGCATGGAAAATCATTGCCGCTATTGATTTTGACATTTCACACGTATTCACAGACAGGAGTACTAATTCCGGGGAGAATCGGGTAGATGCACGGAAGTCGGCGGTCTAGTTGTTCAAAGGTTCTCAAGATGACAAGTTATAGTCAATATGGATTATAGTGACATCAGTTGTAGCATAGATAACCAGTTAATACGATCCGGAACGATACGTTTGACCGTAAGCCTTTAGCCCGCATTCACAGAAGCCCGTAAATGCAAAGGCATCATTACGAAGTTGACCGTAAAATAAAAGCCTGTAATACAGAAGCCCGTAAATAACAATTTTCAAATTTAAATTTTTTACGAGGTTTTTCATTTTTCAGGGGAAATTTTTGCAAAAAATTAGAAATGTTGTTGGCGAAAATTCGCTCTGCATTTATACTCAACCTCGCAATCATTCCAAATCGTACAGTGACCACAGGCAATTTTCTGCCCCTTCTATCTTATTCTTCAGATTTAGCCCCTTGCGACTATTTTCTTTTTTCAGACATATGAATAAATGGCTTTGACATAAGATTTTTGCATTAGGGTCTATTTTGACACTATTTTGAAAACTGATTACATATCTACTTAGAAAAAACGGTCGTCTAAAAATGTTCTAGTATTACTGGGCTAAAAAAAAGTATATTAAGTTCAATTTGCGATGTCTTTCGTTAGGTAATGTCCTTTCCAAAATGTGTAACAACTAGCAATAAAATCTTCGTCGCGATGAGAAAATTACATTCTCGTACGGGCACATGAATTTTGGACCCAATGAAAAATGGGCCCAAACTGAAAATAAAATGCTGCCCCCCGACAATCCCCTGCTTGGGTTTACTGTCAGATTCCGGGCCTTATTTAATTTTTCTTGGAGCCTTATTTCATATTTGAAATTGGGGTACTATTTCATTATGAAAAACTGCCCCAATTTTGGGGTGATTTTTTATTCTTAGTTTAAGGCCATTTTTCATTGGGGCAAAATTTCATGTAGCCTCTCGTACGATTTCAAATCAAATTCCCTAATGGCTGCCTGACGGCTACAAGCGTCGAGTAGAAAAATGTTGAAAGTTGGAAAAAAAAAACTCAGATAAAAACCATTTTTAAATTGAAACTTACAACTTTGAAGGTGACAGAAACAATTTAAAAAGAACAGATTAAATATTTCAAAAATGTGACAAACATTACAAACGACATCAACGATCAACCACGAGTAAACGGGTAGAACTGAAATTGATAACAAAATATTAATCTTCTCATTAAACACTATTGATAGGTTTATTCAAAACAAAAGAAATCTCTTCACATTGTTGACCAACAATTTGTTTACCATTTAATTATACATATTCCGATTCGGAAGTGCGACTTTAACTAAATTATCGATCATATTGATCATAAGCGGTGCCTACTTATGAGTCATGCTCATGATCTTTGTTGATTGTTCTTGTTATTTATGTTAAATTGAGACCAAAAAATGGTTACAAACAATAATGTTTTGTTTTGAAACGTCATTTGTCACTGTTATGTGCTAGATTTTAAAACAACTTTTTGTAATACGAATTTGGACTTGCTTAATCTGCGTAATATTTCTTTTTAACATAAAAATACAATGGCGAAAGTGACTTGAATTTGCTTTAATTTGAATATGAGGCCATGTGTCAATTGCGCTAAACAGTTACCTTCAGCTTATTTTCTGATACTTGTGAAAGTGCTAAAAAGAAAAATTGCCTGCGTTTACATAATGACGTTCAGTTAGTACTGAATATTTTTATGAGTCCTTATTTTTTTTTTAGCTAACTGCTAACATTGTGCGGTAGGTACCTACCAGTAATCATTTTTGGTGTTTAGGCTAAATTTTACGCAGTCAAAATAGCAAAAAAATATAATATTGTAATCGCCGAAATATTTAAGTTGAAGGTTAAAAATGATTATTGGTAGGGCACACTTTGACAGAAACATTGTGTTTAGCTTAGTTTTAACTTTAAATCAAAGTAATCATGGGATTATTATATTTTTAAGTGTGGACAAGTACATATAAGGATTTAGGAGTCAGCAGCTTTTTAATCTAGATTATGTATAATATCTAACCTCATCGATAAAAATGTTATTATAAAAGTAAACTTAGTAAATTAATGTTATGGCGGAGAAAGCAGAGGCAGTTACATCTACATTCGATATCGCAATAACATTTTGACATTGAATTATCCACAGGGTGGTTCACGATGCAACGAATCTATAACCTTTAGTAGAAGACTGTAAAAAAACCAAAAACTGATCTCAGATCAGACACCGAAGAAAAGGACAAAAATTGACAATCGAAATCAATCGAAAAAATATGAAAAATATTGTACATACTTTTCATTACATTTTCCTGTAGATAAATAAACTGATCCAAATCTTTATGCACATCAAACAGAATTTGACGTAAACAAAATAGTTTTACATCAATACTGCAGTCACATTGACATAATTAATAGCATTTAGTGAATTTCAAAAATAAATCAGATGTTTTGACGACGATCATGTGGCTATATCAGTCTTTTTGATGGCAAAGCCACTGAATAAACTTTCCCAGTGCCATACAAAATATATATCCAAGGAGGTCGTATCATCTACACGTGTATTCGTTTAAAAGACCAAAGCGATTGCGTCATTCACTACGTAGTATTTGTACTGTATGTATACTATTAAGCACAATTGATTTTAATTTGTGTGTAAAGTTTTGTAATGTTTCGGGAAATGATCAAGGTTAATGTGAGATAAAAGCCCTTCAGATAATTGCCTATACACTGCACGAGTACCAAATGCTTACGTCATTATTTTCGAAGTCAAATCTGCTATCGGTCTTATGTCACAAAAAACGCCTTAAATCTACCCCATTCAGCTTGTTTTTTTGAATCAGCTGAGCCTACCAAAACAAATAAATTCTATTGTACTTAGCTCCAACTTTTACCAGTTGACTATGGCAAAAAACCAACCAACTGTCAATGTGACATTTGTTTTTTTTTATGCAAATTATTATAAAAAGAATTAATAAAATTATCTTCAGGTCATACCAATTAAAGAAGCGATCACTAAATACAGCTAACCGTTGACACTATCGTGAACTCATCCAAGTTAATTGACAAAATTGACGTTGTATGTATTAAACTAATAAACCGATGACAAACCCATTAAATATGGCGTTCACGGGAGATCAATAAATCTCTACTTTCAGGTCAATATAAAACTTTCCATACACCAACGACGACAATAATTGCACTTATTCACTTGATCTTCTCAACATTTCTGGTCGATCATTCAAGTTCAAATTCCATGAATGTGAATACAAATTATGTCATTATACAACAATTTGTTGGTATTTCACAAATTGTCCATTGTCACAAATAAACATAAATTCACTTTCTTAGTGTATTTTTGTTTTTTTTCACAAGAAAACCAATTTTTCTTCCACTAATCATATGTTTCACTTTTTTTCGAGCGTTGCCATTGAAAATGTGCTTTCAACACGAAAAAATAAAACAAACTGGCCAGACAAAACTACCACCTACCTATCTACCATGTCGCTCATAGAGTCATAGAGGCATAGATACGAAAACGAATGAGAGGAAAACAAAACAAAAACTACATACATACATATCTACAAACAGAAAATGTGTCAATTTTTCCCCACAACTACAGACAAGTTGACATACTAAAAACAAAAAAGTCAACATTATTTGTGCACGTGCGATAAAAACATTCTTGTATGTATGTGGGTATTAGAGAGAGAGTATACGAATCAATGATTAGACATTAGAGTATTAGACGCGAACGCGACCATTACATCACAAACACAGGCAAGTACATATTATAATCCTCAGCAATTTTAAATTTTTCCCATACAAAAAACAACAACAAAGGCAAACAACCACAGCTGAGAGAGGTGATTAGAAATGTGTCGATGGTTTGGTGTAGCATAGATACATGTTGCTGGTATATCATCAAAATCATATGGTTTCTTGTTTCCCCATTCCATATGTGTGCGCGAAAATAGAACTGGAATTAGGTAGGTACCTATTTCTTCTTAATACTTTTAATACCTACCTACCTACCTACCAGATGAAAAGAGGAAAGAAAAATATGGAAATAGACCAAGTTAATGGTTTATTATCGT
Source organism: Cheilosia soror (assembly GCA_949372485.1). Taxonomy (NCBI): domain Eukaryota; kingdom Metazoa; phylum Arthropoda; class Insecta; order Diptera; family Syrphidae; genus Cheilosia; species Cheilosia soror. The sequence goes on from OX443564.1 coordinate 62,271,449, forward strand.
TTTTATGTGTTTTCCCTTAGCAGATAAAAAAAGCTAATGATGTAACACATATGTTTCTTTGCACACAAATTATTAGTTCACTCACACAAACGAAAAGGTTTGAGTATTTACTTTCCATAAATAAACACTGAAGTGGTAAAATCATTGATGTTTGCACAGGGTGTCCCTGGGTTAATGTGCTGGAGCAAGGGGGTCTCAAGTTCCATCCCTAGAAAAACACAAAATTATATCTTAAAATTGTTGTATACCAATTTTTGAGCCACCCTTGCGAACGTCTGACAATCATCCGAGAATATAACCACATGCGTCTAGTCTTTGTATATCTATTGATAAAGCGTCTCGATTCAGCCGTCGGGACTCGACAGTAAATTGTAAGACTCTTCCATTCGTGCTAAAAAATAACTCGCACTACCGAATGGCTGTGAAAAGCTAGGCCTAGGGTTTTAAACCTCCTTTTGGGCGGACTATTTATTTATTTTTTTACAGGGTGTTCCAAGTGTTGACTGTCAAATTGCAGACGGACGTCACTTCGACAATACTATTTACAAAATTCAAAAAAAATGATAATTTATGTCATGAATCCAATGCCAAAGAATGGTTCCAATATTTAGGTTCTTTCAACTATTTTTGAAGAAACCGTTTCCCTCTCTGCCGAAAAAGTATCTACTTTTTTAAAAATTTTCTACGTTTTATTGAAAAAAAGTGAAATTTCCTAATCAATTCCCAGCACAATAGTATTGTCTAAAATATTTTGCTATGAACTCACCAATCTATATTACACATACTTATTAAATGTCAGATTGAATTGAATTGAAATGAAGCTCGTTTTGACAAGCCTTGACGAAAATTTGTTCTACATCCAGGAAGTTTAGGAGTTTTAGGAGTTTATTCATCTTCTTGCAGTTCGCATGAGCTCAAAAATTCTCAATACATACAGTACCATTCACATGAGAGCGAACAAACAAATTGATGAAATGCAAACAAACGACTTTTGATGAATTTCTGAACAGAAAACTGCACATTTTACTATTCCAAAAGTAGGATAATTAATTATCCCATCAAGACGTATTAAGAAAACAAGTTAAAAAACAGTTTAAACAATGAAATATCGAATTCCAAACTTTTAGCCGCAAACGAAAACACCCTCGGCGCGAATTGTCAAAGTTTATTCGCAATCCACATCAATAAACCGCGTTCCACAAAGCAGCGAATAAAATATTCGTTCGAACTTAACCTCAAATTAAAAATTGCTGGTAGAAACTGATGGCTAAAATTCGCGAACTGCCGTGTTCATTGTGATCGACTGTCAAAAATCGCGCTCTCATGTGAATAGTCCTTAATATTCAATGTGGCGAACACAATAAAACACTGACTCAAATTCGTCTGGGTCTGTGTGAATTGGCTCATGTTATTTGAGCAGTTAAATTATCTAGATTTGAATGTAATAGATTTGCATGAAAAATTAATTCGTGTGACAATCATCTATTTTCACACATGTGAACTAAGTAGTTAGTCATAAAATGAAGCACTTTGTCAGTTAACCTTTCGAACTTTCAACTGAAAAAAACCGTTCACATGATCAATCGAATTCAAAAATAACTCATGAAAATGGCCTCAATTAGCTGTCAAACTTACGTGGCGCCGTGAATTGACTATATATACAGAAACAGAGACAGAACCAGAAATTTCGTCTGTTCTGCAGTACTTTCTGTTTCCGTTTTTGAACTCGCTCAGCTATACAAAACTAAAACCGACAAGATACCTGAAGGAAAACATGGTTACAGAAAAAATATGCTCAAAGTTCGCCCTAAACCCCTTAATTTCAGAAGAAAAATAAGACATAAAACTTTATATGTATACTTGTGTTAACCACAAAAATGTTCGCAGCGTTTTTCGGTTCTTGGCAGCTCCAATCCGTAGATATATGAACGAATTTACTTCAATGCCAACAAGATTTCCTGCACACTGCATCCCTCAGCACGAGCTGTCAAATATTGAATAGGAATACACACGAATTCAATATTGCGAACAGAATAAAACTTGGCTGCATTCAAAAGGTCTGGACAAACTCAAAGACTCCTCCCCCTTCTGATAATTTGCTGCCCCTTTCGAAACTTACTTCAAAAATATCAGAATTCCATGTTCCTCATCTCAAGTGTTAAAATTCTATTGTGTTTCTAAAGATAACAACAGAATATTGTTTTTCTTTTAATAAGTGTCTACCATATGTTATCATATGTTGTGGAAAACGTTTGCATGTTTTTAAATTATTGTCAACAGGATTAATGACAGACATGTGATAACTGTATTGCCTCTTTAGATAACAATAAGTTACTGCATTTACTTTTCCTGCTGTGTTCAAATAAAGATTATCGCCCCCAGCTGTGTAAAACACTGAAAAATAATACCGACACAATGTGTTTCGCATAAAATACATCAATTTGACATGAGAGTATGTACATATATTATGGAAATGTGTGCGTAGCATAGTATGTAATAAACGTATTTACTTCCTGTATTTAATTAAGACCGTGTATATGCACCTCACAAGCCCATAGACTTCTTCCTCAAAGCTCGACTTGACTGAGTATTAATACTTAAGGTGGGTTTCCACATGTCGGTTTATTGACAAAGTTTGACAGCCCTCGCGTTTATGTCATTGAACGACACAAACGTCAGTTCATTTCCACTTATGCCAATTACTTAAGGTGGGTTTCCACATGTCGGTTGATTGACAAAGTTTGACAGCCCTCGCGTTTATGTCATTGAACGACACAAACGTCAGTTCATTTCCACTTATTGGCAAAAAATCGTTTGTCAGTTGATTGACCAACTTATAAACTCGATGCCAATTAAATTTTCTCTGTCAATTTATAGACACAGTCACATTTTGTTTGACAATTCAGCTATTTCCACTTGTCCAGTGGTTTCTTTGTCAGTTATTGACAAACGCTGTTACCCAATTCATTGACAAGCAATTTTTCGCTATTTTCACTTGCCAATTTTTTAATTGGCATAAAAATACGTCAATTGTCAATTTCAAATCGACAAGTGGAAACCCAGCATTAGCCCCGCATTTCGAAAGAAAATGTCAGATACAAAATGTTTACATTTTAAAACCTCATTTGATCATTTTGTACCAGAATTCGCATACCCTGTTTAACCTAATCACTTTGTAGACAATATTGGACACCACGCGTCACCTCAGATATGGGAAGCTGCTTTTGCAAAATTTGTGTTCGAAATAAATCAAAATGGGAATAAGTGAAAATGTACAAGTTATCAAATGAAACCAACTGACAGTAGGTAATTTCTGACGTTTCATTCTGTCACTAAAAAAAGTTGTTCAATAGCAACACTGCTTTAAGTACTAGAGTACTTCAAGTACTCTTAAAGTCGATAATGACAAGTTTATTAAAGTTAACAGCTGTCACTTTTTTATGCAGTTATAGTGGGTAGGTGCCACATTGCTATTTTAGTATAAGACCCACTAATCTTTTCAATTATTTCGTATACGAGTATTATAGGAGAATAGAAGATAGCTATAACATAATGACAATTAATAGATTAAATTGTTTGTGATAAAAACTTTAAACAAAAGTTGATTTCGGAATGAGGCTTATTGATAAATGTTCTAGCCTCTCGTTCAAATGAAGTTAATTAAAAAGTGTGTTTGTTTGGAGGTCATAAAATGGCATGTGTATAACCTGATGATCCACCGCGACATTATATGGGCGATTGTTCAGGTGATGAATCAGCAACAGCAATAGTCATCTAGGAAGAATAATGCAAATTGTTTTAATTGTTTAATATCTTCATAAAAGTCGATAGTGGTTCTTTGTAAGGCAAGTGAATAGACAAAGAGAATCTGTTTTCTTTCCCTTGTTCTTTTTCCATTGCCTCCATGGAATATATTATATGGAACAAAAATTACTTCACAAGGTCTATAAACGGAATGTAAAGCATATAGGCTAATAATATGATGTACAATTTAATTAAATCGCATTTCAATTCATTTGATCTTTGTTTAAAGCTGATCTTCCGATTGTGTTATCTCGTTACAGGGTTGAGAGATAACATACACGCATAAGTGACAGATGCGAAGAAATGTGCAAAACTTTAATCCATCCACACAATGACCTAAATAGTCACGTTGGAAATTAATAATTGGATGTCGCGGTGATACTGGCGCTTTTGTTTGATATTGAGTTCCTCTGACAGATTGTATGCAATAATAGATTATTTATGGAGCTAAAGTCCGGGGTGGCCTCAACCAACATGCGTCTCCAGTTATCCCGATCTTTGCCTTACCGCCTCCAGCTGCGCACTCCATGAGCTGATCAACAGACACGTAAAATTTGGAAACGAGGCGCTTCGCTTAGGTTACATAATTGCCAGGGGTGTTATTCTGTAAAATACGAAACGTTTTCACTAAACCTGTCTCTATCATATCTGTGACAATAGACAGAGACAGCTATAGTCGAAACGATATCGTTCGATCGTTTTCATTTTACATAATCTGGCCCCAGGTATGTGCTTTTCTATACGCTCTCGATAGGATGAAAAGTTCCCCATGCAATCTCTCCCCTTCCCCAGTTGCTAAAAACCCGGGCCCCAAGAATATTTTCTAAAATCAGAGAAATAGGTGTTCTCTATATTTCTTATAAAAAGTACTCAAACCAAGTTTACAGTCGATATGTTGAAAAATAAGAACTTTGCAACCCCTTTTGCCCCTTTTCAGTTCGAATTACATAATTGTATGTATCATCACTCATTTAAAACATACATATTGCCCTGGGACCAGACTTTTATTCCATTATCGACAGGTAGATACTTAGACTTTTCTGGTGTCTTAATTTCGACTAATTGGTGAAAAATTCATATACCCAACTTTCACATTTTCAGTAGCCGATTAGTTGTCAAATTTTATTAATGAATCTTCATTTCGATCCTATTTTTATTCAACACTCACAGAAACGTTGCAAACCAGTAACCAGTCCAGGATTTGTCAATAGGCCGTATAGGCCGCGGCCGAGGGGCGGCAGAGTTCTAGGGTCGGCAAATTTCAGAGGACGCTCACTCGAATGAGATAGGAAAAGGACAGACACTCAAGAGGAAGAGAGTGAACCTCACTCGTTGGTCGGCTAGAGCAGATGCCTGTAAAAGTCTAAGAGATTCCTAGGATGAAGCAATTACAGTTTTAAGAACAATTGAAAATGAGACTACAGAGAAACCCGTCCCGCAAAATGAGGCAAAGGAAATTCGCATCAAATAATTAGAAAAACTTGAAACTGCATTCATGGTCGTATTTTGGAATGCTATTTTGGAAAGATTAAATAAAGTCAGTGTTCAAATTCAGAGCTCATCTGTAGATGTATTGACGGTATCTGATCTTTATGGATCTCTAGTAGAGTTTACAATAGCAGAGCGGGAAAACTTTGACTATTTCGAAGAAAAAGGAGCGCACTTAAGCAATATCAAGGTGAAATAAAGAGGCAACCTAAAAGAAAAAAAAAATGCCGGATGAAATATTTAATGAAGAACCTGAAATACCTTCCGGCTCCAGAGATTATTTCAGAACATATTCAGAACACCTTTTTGATAGTCCTTGACGAGGGCTGAAATGCAAAAAAGGCATAATGCTTAATTAAACTTTAAAGATTTCATTTTTAACAAAAATGACGGAACAACACAAAGAGGTACAGAAAAGCCCAGTCTTTCGTGAAACAATCACCCCAATCATGGAATCCGCCGGAGGGAATTGATCGCGGAAAAGAATATTTTGGTATCGTCGAATCCGAAAAGTGAACAGAAATCTGGAAAAAAAACCACACCCTACCAATAGTATGTGTTAATATTATGTATATACCTACCTATATGACATAATAACCGTTCATTTGCGGATTCGACGATACCAAAATATTCTTTTCCGCGATCAATTCCCTCCGGCGGATTCCATGATTGGGGTGAATATACCAATGATTTAGATGACGATTTGGTCCAAGATTTGGTGCATTCTCACAGACACATTTTCTCTAATAAAACTGCAGAGTCTGCAGGAAGCCTGGATCAAACTCACTACTCAGTCTCTCAACGTTTTTGAGGAACCAATCTCTGTCTAATGTTTACCCTAAATTGGATATAGCTCTCCGTATCCGTATCGCACTTTCCACCCCGGCTACAAATTGTTCTGGGGAAAGGAATTTTTCCTGTTTAAAACTTTTGAAAAATTATTATCAAAGGTTTTCATTGTCTCAAGAAAAATGAATTCTTTAGCTCTTCTCTACATAGGAGCAGAGATTATGAACACCATAAACTATATGATGATACATAGATGATTTTGCTATTAAAAAGTCCAGTAAAAAATTGTAATTATTGTTTCTTTTTTACGCTCTTTCTTAATGACTAATTCATTCGTTTATTTAACTTTAGTGCCTTTCTTACTACAAATGGAAAATTATTATTTTAGAAAGGTACATGGGGCGGCGAAAATAAAGTGGCCTACACTCATAAAAAATATTAATCCGACACTGCTGGTAACTGTGTGATTATTTTAACTTGGCAATATTTTTCAAATCGATATACCCTGGCTTAGTTTTTTATTTCTCTTTTGTCTAATTTTACTTATGAAAAACTGTGTCCAGTTGTCCGCCAAATAAAGACAGACTGTGTCATATTTTCAAATGAAAATGTATGTTATGTTATTCCTTAACTAATTACATATGTAAATTAACACCTTTTCCTATATGTTCAGTAGTGAAAACCTTAAAGTCAAATCTGCTATAACGCTGTGCCCAATTACTTACTTACTTAAGGTAGCGCTACAGTCCGGGGTGGACCTGGGATGATTAAGGTCTTATAAAGGGTTACTTTAAGTTGTTCGAGAGAGGCTTTGCTACGCAATTGCTTTCTTAGCAAAAAGAAACAGCGATTGGTAAGAGTTATTGTGTTGGGTACCCGGACACTGTGATATTGAGGGTAACGAAAGGGCTGATGTTCTGGCCAAAACCGGAGCAGAGCTTCCACCTAATGAAACAATTGGGGGCATTAGACCACCAATAGCCGTGGCCAAGAGAATTATTCTCGAGAATATTAAAAACAGGGCAGATTAGAGATGGTTGAATATAGTAGGGCACAGGGTCTCTAAGGCTCTGTGGCCTAAGCTAGATCGGAAAAAATCTGTAGAATTACTAAGGCTCAGTAGATCAAGGCTACGAATGGTAATAGGGATACTCTCCGGGCACTGTCTTTTAAGGAGACACGCTATGAGATTAGGTCTAACAGATACGGACATATGCAGGTATTGCGAAGACTTGCATGTCACAGAGGACATAAATCATCTCCTCTGTGAATGTGAAGCTATTGCTCGGTATAGGAGGAAATTCCTCGGTAGGTACTTCTTCGACAATTTGGAGGAGGTTGGCCTCGCAAACAAAACTGAAACAATTTTCAGGTTCTGTAGGGAAATTAATTGCTTGGGCGAAGTGGTTTAGGTTATTTGACCGTTAAGGTTCCCCAGGGATGGCGATGGGTCCAATATGGTGCCTGGTCCTATGTGATGAACTCACACCCTATTCAACCTAACCTAACCTAACCTAAGAGTTATTCTTCGCTTAATCTCAGCGCTGGTGTCATTGTCTTGTCTGAGTTCATAGTGGAGCCTAGGTAGACAAAGTCCTTTACCACCTCAATGTTATATCTGTCTATAGTGACATTCTGTTCAAGACGTGCGTCGGTTGGTGTTGGGTGTCCTTTTTTGATGACAGCATATACTTTGTCTTGCTCTCATTGACCGCCAAACCCACTTACATATGCTGTGTCCACTTACATATTTCAAAAACCATGAAACGAAATTCTCTTAAAATAGAAGTTCTGAACTTTCAGTAGGTATATACATAGTTGTCCATAGATTGGGCACCTCCAAGAGTCGTGTTAATTTGACAAGTTCACAATTTTATGACAATCGTCTGGTTTGACATAATTTAATGGCAACTGAGTACTTAGTCAAGCAATTCTTGACAATCACCTGTTTTGACATTATTGCACGTCAATTGTCACACGATTTGCCTAATACCCCTCCCTATATATTAATTTTTTTAATAATAAATGAAAATTCCTTAGTTTTAAGAGAAAAAAAGTGACGCATGGGTGACAGACATGTCACTTTACCTCAAAAGAGTTTGTAATATCTAAATAACCTATCCCAGGTCCTTTATAATGAACTGTCTGAATTTAATAATTTATCAATGCAAAATACAAACAACTCTCGATTGGGTTTTTGTTCTATGTTTTGACAGTTGCTAGTACCATTTGACAATTTTTTAGGTTTGAACAAAAAAATATTATTTTGGCATTTGTATTTTTATTTTATTACCATTTCGCTAAGCCCAAATATGTAAATTATCTAATCTTTATCAACCAAAATTAAATTAGATAAAATGTTGATATATCAGGTCAATGGTCATTTAAATTGTTTGTTTTATTTATTTATTTTTTATCTCAGTTTTTTCATGCAAGCAATTATTTGCGCAATCAAATAAAACTACCTAAAACTGGAGCGAAATTATTTCGCTACCCTTGAGTTATCTTTGCTTTAGCATTACCATTTAGAATTTAGCATTACCTAATGCAAAGCACAATTGCGCCGTGGAGAGTCTGTGGGAGTGGTATGGTGGGTGAGTTTATCTGTACTTGGAGTAAGTGTGTATACAAAAGAATACACACGATTCAACACACATAAAAAAATAATGTAAAACAAGAAATCCACTATACACAAAAACAGCTGGAGCTGTGGATTAAATTTGAATTGAATGTTTGTTCACTTTTGCTTTTTGCCATTTCTTTCATTTCATAGTCTTCTTCTGTTCTCTTTTTATGAGGTTTTCTGTATAGTTTGTTTATGTTTGAATTTACTTGACGTTGACGTTGACATATAGAGAGAGAGAGAGAAAACAAATGAAGCAGTTTGTTTTCAAACAAACTATCGATACCTACTCTGGAGTTGGAACTTGGAAGTGGCAGGATTGAAGAAGTACCTATTTTTGTTTTCTTTTTACTTTTTGTTGTTTTATGTTTTATGCTTTAGTCATCGTTTACATTTGACGACCGCGACGTGATAAAAACCAACAACAAAAATCGTGTTATGGTTATGCGAACTATGCATTGTTGCCACATAGCAAGGGGGAAAAAAAAAATATGTTATACACAAATACAACATCAAAAACGACTGGCAAAGTTGAATTTTTGCGTTCTTCAGTGTTTCCATTATGTTTGCCAAGTAGGTAAGGCATATAGCATAGTCTCTGTTGGTGAGGGACTAAAATTGAAGGTTGATTTTGAATTAATGGGAAATGTTTCTACCATTGTTTGTTAGTAGGTATACCTAGATAATGTAGGTAGATATATGCGGAAAAGCCCTACTTAAACAATAAGGTACCTACCTTATACGGTTTGGCTACAGAAAATCGATGTGCGAATACCTACCTATTTAAGAATAGTATACCTTACATATACCTATGAACTAAGAACATATAGTAATAATGTCCCATTCACAATGGTAAAGAAACCATTATTGTTCTGAAAACAACAACTTGCATTTTGAAATGTTTTGAAAATACATATCTATTCTCCAAACGCCAACCACCACATAATATTTTAATACATAGATAATTAGGCCGTGTGTGAATTATCTGACACTTATGAAAGTTGTGAAAGAGAAGTGCACCAAACTCCAATCTTAAAACAGGGATTTATCGTACTTTACGCTGTTGAAATTCAGTGCGTTATATCCTCTTCAGCATTTTAGAAAAACTCCAGCAAAAGAAAACGTCAAAATTAGCCTATAGTAAATCATTTATCCACAGCTAAAAATTTGTTTTCCACCACGATAGTGTCATAAAATTATCCGAGGATAATTATTTAGCCCAATTCACACGGCCTTAAACCTAGTCGCTTATAAACGCTTAAATTAAGATCTAGTACAAAATAATTCAAGGAATCCGGCTTTTAACGCGGAAAATTGCTTTGCACTACATCTGATGGCCTTTTGAGGAAACATAAATGTGACTACATACATAAATGGCTTTGACAGCTAACTGACTCAATGTAATTTCCATCTGCAAGTGAATGAAAAGGGTTTAGGAACAGGCGTATTGAGTTTATATTCTATTGTAAGTTGTAGAAAGTACTAATATTATTATCTATAACCATTTTTTGTGAACACTTTGTGCGCTCGCCAACTTTCTGATAACAAGTTACATTCTTAATACCGATTATAGTGATTTCATAGAGAGATGGTACAAAATTTCGAACTCAAAATTCTAATCAACTCTGATATTACGATGATAGGGGAACTCAAAAAAGTGGGTCTGTCCGTCCGTATGTCTGTCGGTCCCAAAGGCCTAAAAACTAAACCCTTAAAAGGATTTGTTTCAAACTTCGTTTTTAGAATTTGTAGGCTCACCGCTAGGAGGCGTTTTTTTTTTATTTCTATGCCATACAAATTTTACAAAATTTTGTTCGAAAACTGGCGCTAACGATTTGATGTAGATCAATGATGATGAACGTAACCGTTTTATGATTATTTTTCAAAAATGACTACGCAAATCCCGACCTGAATTCACACACGGTATATTTTTGTAAAGCCCAAAACTTCAGTGGAAATACAAATGCAATAGCAACCACAGACAATTTTAAATTTACTCGACATTCAGAGCGAGTTTTATGCGACCCAGTTGTGCATTTTATTTTGATTATTATTATTTTATCTTTTTTTTTTCATTTTCAAACATATGTAGGTTGCCTCTAATCTCACACAAATTAAAATATATTAACTGTTGCACTTACTCTCCATATAGACGATTTTTGTTTAACTTACCTGAAAGAAAAATAAATATTGCTTTTAAAATAGAAATATAATAAGCAAAATGTATTTAGATAATTAATAATGTATTAAATTTGGTGGTTTTGTTCGAAACCTTATCTTTTATAAGTTAACGATTCTTATTCGGTAATGGTGGCGTTCGAATATCTAGTTTAGTAAGTCTGAAAGCCGTATGACAGCATATTTCTTAATTGGTTAGTTTAGATTTAATCACATTACAAATTTGTCAATATTTAATAAAATCCTGTCAAATAATCACTTTTAGTGTCCCGCCTAACTTTTACGAAGTCACAATGGCGAACATTTCCATATAAAGTTATTATCTATTGTGACTGTCAAAATACTCAAGTGGAAGGTTTAAAATGGTTATTGACAAATTTCAGTGAGAAGTACGCTAAACTATGTATGTACTAGGTTCGACCCCAGGAAAAATAAAAATTATATAGAGGTATTTTTTACTTCCCGTGAACGTCTAACAAACATCAACGTTCTGAGAAAGCTTCCAAATTCAGCCGTTAGGACTCAGAATACAATACTGTAGGTCCCTTAAATTCGTGTCAAAAATAAAAAGGCACACAAACAAATGATTATGAGAGTTACACCCAGCCTAGAGTCCTATGCGAACCAATTGCGCCAACTATTCCCAATTAAAAAAGATAGTTGGACAAAATCCCGAAATTGTAAAATGCCAAAAATCCAAGTCTCGATAGTTGTAAATCCCGAAAGGCTAAAATCCTGAAAGTGACATATACAGATTTGGAATACAATAACGATTCATGTGTCATGATAATGACAATGGTCTCGCATCTAAATTTTTTTATACATACCTACCCCACCTTACAGTGTCGCAAATTTTGCGATTCGCGATTCTGGGTTTTCGATTTATATTTTCGAAATATTGGGTTTTCGAGATTTTGGGTTTTCTGGATTTTGGTTTTCGGTATTCTAAAAAAACAAAAAAAAACAACCAAATGGGTAGTGACTGGATCCGAATTTCGGTTGTAATTTTGTATGTCCCTTTCATAGCTAATTCATTCCCATAAATGTAAATAGCACCCTCCCCAAAGCACGATCAGTGTTTGAAAAAAGCCTAATGCTGATAACGCAATAATTAAACACCAGTATACGAACGCACTTCATTTTTCGTACTTGTTATCGGCAATCCGGCAACACCACTGATGCAATCACAACAACATATTGAATAATTCATTCGCAACATGTTATTAAGACAATGCGTTGCGATAATTTGGCATTTGATATCCGAAATTAGAAAGTGCAACTGGGTACTGCCGCATTTTTGCGGCGCACAATTCAATTCACTTGGTACCTCAACTTTCACTCGAAATTAAACTGAAATTGTTTGTTACTTGATGATGTGCGCTGCTGATCGACCATAGTCGCAGATATAAAATTGATAAAATTGGATTTCCCATAAAAACCGCACATAGGAATAGGAAACGGCGTTATAAGCCATTCGCCATAAAATGTAATCGAGTAGATACTAGATACTAGTTAGCTGTGCGCTGCTGCGGCACTGGGTTATATTTTGTATATATATAATTCAATTAGTTTGTGAAATTTTCATTTGTTACGTGACGTGATGGCGCTGCTAGTGCTGCGATACGATGACCATCTGTGATCAAGATGATCGTGATTTACGTTCAAACATATCAAAGCAGATTCTTACGATATCTCAAAACTGCGCAGTTTTTTTTATAATTCGCCCGAGGTCTTTTGTTCTCTATTCAAACAAAAACAGTCATGTGTGTCGATCGGTTCGGTACGCTATGTATTGTATGAGGCTTATGTTTATAAAGGTTCATTTGAAATTTTTAAACTTCAAACAAGAAAAAAGCTTTCAGTGCGCAGAATGACTGCGCAAGTTGGATTGTCTCGTAAAAATGCCAAAACAAGAACGCGAGAGGAATATCTAATTAAATAAGAAGCACTGCGCTGGTGTTTATAATTTTCGTTTTTATAGGTACTCGCGAAGAAGATCCATCCTGCATAGACAGTATGGCAGGCAGGCAATCGAATACCGACCGCATACTCGTAGTTAGGTTGTTATCGGCTGTTATTTTTAGGTTTTAGTTTTATTTTTGTAAATTTTCTCTTCGTCTACCCATTTGGGTTTGTTGTGTGTCAGTGTCCGTTTCGTTTTGAGTGTCGCGTTATTCGAATCAAGTATTTTTCTCTCCCTTGTTCGTTCGCTTTTGGTTTATTTATTTATTTTTTTTTATTCAGGTTATCAATACAAGGTCGGTCGGGTAAAGGTATAATAGTAGGTACGACGTACGAGTGTATTATGTATGGTGGCCTACAGCAGCGGATTTGTGGTCGATTCGGCAGTACTACTCAAAAGCGGGGACCTTATCAGCGCACCCAGAAGTGAATTGGAAAAACAGAAACTAGTCTTTTTTTCACACTGTTTTTGTTCCCCCTGTGTATACTTTTATTGCACATCAGATCAACGTACTTTAGGTTAATCTGAGCGTTTTACACAAAACCAAACAGAGAAAGAGAGAGAAAGATGGTGCCAGTTCTTCCACACAGGAAAACATTTAGTTCACGATTTCAGTGCGTGCGATGCGACTGGGATATTTTTAAATATGAATGAAAGCGCGTGGCTTTCTGAAGTAATTTTGTTCAAAATATTGTTGTTTATTTTTGTATTTGGGCAGAAATATACTCAGTCTTAAATAAATGTTATATTTATAAAGCAATATGCTTGGGAAAATCTCGAAACCAATTTAAAAGCTATTTGGCAGCACTTTTTTTTTGCTTTCCATGAATAGATTAGAAGAAATGTACTAAATTCTTAATAGTTCCGAGTTTTTTGCCTGTATGTTGGAAATTTGACTGTATATTTGCTAAGTTTTGCTGGGGCGGACTAATAGTTTTTCTTTTAGTTCATAAATATTTACGAATGTCTTCTTAAGAGTAGATATCTATCAAGAGCGCATGAATTGGTTTGCATAAACAAGAACTTTTGCCTACATCCAGACAAAAAAGACTTAAGGGAGTCAAATCGCACTATCTTGGAGAAAAAATGATTATTCGCCAAATGTTTAAATTAAAAATTAGGAATGTGTAGCTGTAAGCTGATCGTACATATTCATTGGTCCATTTCTTCCAAATGCATCATTCTCTCAATTTGCAAACTCTACAATATGGCTCCACTGAAAAATTTACTCCACGTGATTATGTAAGAGGACACTCGTTAGGATATTGGTTTCTTTTCGCGATAATGGCGAGATTAGTCCTATAGTGAACTCGTAAAAAAGCCCTTCACTCGGAAAGGATTACCGTGTGGTGTGCCGTATATAGAATCGATCAAAACGTGAGTATATATACATCCATTCCTTTCAGTAATGTCTTATACAGGGTGGGCCAACGCAAGTTTCTTTTTAAAAATACAATAAAATGAGCAAAATTAAATTGTTTCCGTGTATTATGGCTTTATTAGAAGGAGCAAACATTCCCATTAATTATGGAATACAACGTCATTCAAGTGCGCACTCACTTTGGAAATAAGATTTCTATATTTCCCAACGTTATGTTTAAGCGTAAAGCGACTCATTTCGTTCCGCGGAGGTATGATACTGACTGTCAAGATTTCGAGCGGGAAAAAGCTTTCAGTGTCAAAATAACCTATGATTTAAAAAGATAGCACTAGATAGCCCACCCTTTATTAAAAAAAAAGAGTCGCTCGGTCCCACGTTGGGCGCCACCCACCTTTACACCATTTAATTAAAGTTAAAAAAAAACTTTAATGTCCATGTATTCTAGGTAACTTCATTTAAAATGAACAACCATTTAAAACAAAATATAATATTTACCGATAGACGGTCATTTTTCATTTTACTTAAAGTAGCTATGTTTAAGAATCAGAAAGCGACAACTCAACATTTTTACAATAATATTATTTCGTTGGTTTTTTTATGATTTACGAAGGTAATCCATTGTTTACCTAATGTACTAAGAATTTAGAGTATGTAGAGAACTAGGTAATTCAGCTGAATTCGCCACAATATACAACCAAGGAAAATATTTCGGATATCCCATTTTTATAGCAGCCATAAAAATATTACCCAGCCTGCGAAAAATATTGACGATTATTTTCAGGTACCTATCTGGTAGAGCACTAGACACTAATCTATACATCAGTTGTACACCTATGGCGGAGCATGTACGTAGTACTAAATGTGTGGAGTTTTAAAACTGGTTTTAATTCGATTTACAGTAGACATCCAATATACCTAACGAAATATTCAATGTTAGAGGTTGTTTGTTAAGACGAAAGTGTTCATTATAGAACATATGGTTTTTTTTAAGTCCATGTGTCAATTTCTTGCCATGTGGGTAAAGTTAAGTTCAAATTACAGCTCTGCAGATTTTTCTCTCTAAACATTAGCTAAAACCCTAGCTAAATTTTGACATTGAGTGCGTTGTGAATACAACTGTCACAGAAAACAGATGTTCGTTAAAAAAAATTTCCTTCAAAAATTCATCGACAAGAAAGATGTTTTATATTCGTTACGCTTTCTTTTTTCATGTCTGCCACTTCTTGATCTCAAAAGCTTCACTTCCAAGGTATACCTCGTCGATTGCAAAAACTCATCCTTATTTACTTTTCCGTAGCACAAACACACAATGGAACACTATCTGTCAAATTTAGTTTGAGAAAATTTTGCGACCATTAATGGGCGCACTAAATTTTGACAGATATACAGTGAGCGTCAAAAGTGAGTAAACAACGATGCTTCTTTGAGTTTTCTTTAGGGTCTGGAAACAGGTCTAAAAACCAAAAATCTGTAAAATGTATGATAACGAAATAAAAATAATTAAACATATTTCATGTCGACAGCAAAAAATACTTTATAAATATGTATTTAAAAAAAATCCTATTCAAACCAAACTCCAAAGACAAATGAAAACCGAATTGGTGTTCTGTTCACCCACTTTTGACGCTCCCCGTATTAAATACAGTCTGAATTGATATTTTAGCTGAAGCAGCGTACCGCTCGGCTAAATGGACTCGTTCAGATTTAGCCCGGCTAAATTTTGGAGAGAATTTTGTATGGGAGCTAAAATTTAGCTCGAGCAGCGTTTAACTTGTCGGCTAATTTTGCGTAATTTGGAACTTGCTACAGTTCCCAGAAGGAAATAGACACATGATTCCGATTAAAACAAGTCAAATTAAGGAATTCTGTGTTCTAAAATTGAGGATTGCTGTAGGTAAGTACTATTTTTTTAACGTTCATATCAGAAAATATATTTTTAAATAATATAAAAATAGTTCATAATTCTCAATTCAATAGACAAATTGGCTGATAAAATTTTGCTTTACTACAAGTTTATATAATTATGTCAAGTTGAATACTTTTCCCTTTACAAAATTTTCATAATTTCAAAACATCCCGCCAATCGTACGCATTTTGCATTTACGATAACAACCCCACCGTCGTGGTTCAGGTTACCAACGTTGTTCGCTCCAACAAAACAAAGAATTGTCTTGAAAGTATTTGAACACGATGAAATACAGATTGATAGACATAAATATAAACAAACAGATAATGGATTCTGTTGTAAATTTTTTTTAAATATCTAGGTCATTGTGTTTTGTTTATTTTTTTGGTGTCGTTGTTGTTTACGGATGTCATAACCAGATATCCATTTAAGCATTCTAAAATAAGAAAGTGCACATTTCTCAAAAGACACGAAACGAAAACCGGCAGCACTTTTATTTATGCCTTCGGTGAGTCCATCCTTGCTGCTGCATTCATTGGTTCTCATTTACACAATTCAAGATATTGGACGAAAATAAATTTTACCTCGAAGAAGATGATCAAAAAAAACCAAAAAAAAAACCGACGACACTCGTTCAAACGAAAAACAACTGTGATGGGCATGGCCCATGGGAGAGGTTGATGCACGACACTTTGCGGATGTTATCGCATCACCCAGCTTACACCTTTTTACGTCCCAATTTACTCTAGATAATGCTCCGGAGTCGCGATGGAATTTTCTTGTAAATATTTAGTTGAAAATAAAATTTCAAATTGGATGGAAATATACGTATGCAGATACATATATGATCGCTCGAAAAGTGTTTACACTTTTTGTATGAATTGGAAATTTTACAGGCGCTGACAGGAAAGGGAATACACTATAATTAAAGTGGATGAAGAAAGTTTGTTTGAATGGCGACAACGGATAGATATCCATACACTAATTGACTAATGGCCATTAGGGCTTACCAATAATAATTTCATAAAGGGTACTTTTTTTAGAGGTTTGGTTTTTAAAATGGCAACACTCTTTCTACAGATTGTCAATTTGACAATTGAAAGTTAGTACGTTTTGCCATTTTACGATGAATAGATTAATGCCAGAACAACGGGCGTGAGTTGTGCAAACTCAAAGACGATTCGTCATCATGCACGAAGCAATTGGTGCTATGCCCATCCAATTTGTGGAAGATTTTACGGAAAGATCTTGGCTTAAAAGCTTGTGCAAGAGTTGAAACCGCGTGACCGCGCACGCGTCGTACGTTCGGTGAATGGACCGAAAACAGGATTCAGCTTGATCCTCATCTACAACCCAAAACGTTGTTCTCCGATGAGGCCCATGTTTGGTTGGATATGTAAACAAGCAAAGTTTGTCGAATTTGGAATTGGTCACTCTTACGGATGGTTAGATCAAGTCCATAATATCTCCCCTACCCGTATGGGGATTGCCCTTGATGATTTAGACTCGATGGCGAAAAATCGTAAGTTCTGCAGGATCCACTTGAGCAACCTACACCCGCGACCCTCAGTGGATAAGCGGGCCATTCAAAATGAATGAATACAAAAAGTTTTACAAAATATTGATTATATTCGGGTGACATTTGTATGGGTAATTTTTAAGAACTTAAATTTTTCTTTTTCTCAAATTTTTCAAATTCTGGGCAGTTGTTAGTGTGCTGGACAACTGTGCAAAGGGTCCCAGGTTCGATCCCCGGAAAAACACTGATTACATCTTAAGGTTTTTTCTACTGCGCCACCTCTCGCGAACGTCCGACAAACATCCGAGAGTATAACTGCCCTGAAAAAGCTTCTCAATTCCAGCCGTTCGGACTCGGCATAAAATTTTAGGTCCCATCCATTCGTCCCAAAAAATAAAAACTCACACAAACGTTTGGTTGTGAGAGCTAGGCCTTGGTGTCCACACGCCTGTTGCGCCAAATACATATTTATTTATTTTTTTTTTCTTAATATGTGTCTTCTGTTTACGGAGAGGTATACATAATGTTCTCTTATTGGAGCTCCCCTCGCATTAAGATTTGTTATAAAATTCTTATTAAACCTCGGCGCAAAAAGTCTATCCCACAGCATACTCTCTCTAATCCAGTTTCAGTTTCCCTTAAAAATTTAAGGATGGGAGTAGCTTCAGTGACGGTATTTCCTCATCTGATACTTGTTCGTCGTTTGTGGACCACTGCCCGACAATTTCCCAACACTTGTTCCGTATAGAGAACTTCTTCAGATATGCATAGCTTCCTGAAGAGTCCCATGAGTCTACAATGCTGTGTTAGCAAGCTCTTTAGGATATGGAGGTTATTTTTGCCTATACATATATGATTGAACCATTTTGAGGTTATTTTTTCCTTAGAAGTTTATTGGCTTGCCTCATGCTCCCAGTGTTGTTTCAGGTTCTAAACATGTTTTCTTTTACTAATTACATGAATTAAGGGTGTGATTTAAGGTCCGAATAGCTTCAGTTCCTCATCCTCATCATCAGGTATTGACCCATCTATTGACTACATTTTTTGTTGCCTAATTGGATTCATTGCTCCAAATCTTCTTGTTGCCGAATTTGGTAGCAAGGTTCTCCTGAAAATTAAACCTTCTAATAATATCGTCTATAGAAAAGAGTTGTAGACTTTTGAGTAGTAGTACATCAAACTTCTTCGTTGTGATTACAATTACGAGCTGCAAAGGATCTGTTCCAGTAGCACCTCAATGGTTGCAGTTGGTGGAAATATCATACAAAAACAAAATATCCTTCCGCCTCTCTTAACTGGAGGGCCAGGGGGCTTATTCCAAAATGCGCGGCGGATCGCTTTTCATGGCGGATTGGTATTTTTGTATTTCCAAAAGCGATTCGATCCACTCAAAAGCGATAGCTATTTAGGTGACGGATTGCTGGCGGATTTATTGCGGATAAAAAATAAACTAAATGCTTGTGACGGGAAAAAGCTGTCAAACTTTTGGGAAAATAAATGGAAAATTGGAAAAATTGCAAAAAAAAAAATGGAAAGCACAGTTCGCATGTGAGAATAAGCAAAAGCGAAGACGGTCGAAATCAAAGTATCCCTTTCAATTCGATCCGCCGCTCATTTTGGAATAACCCCCCAGATCTTTAAAATTCGCAAAGCTTTTTGTTATTTTATAAATTATAACTCAGCCAACCGTTTCCAGTCAGCATTGAACACTTTTACACAAGCTTACATGATTTAATCCATCAAATCAACGTAGAAGTAGATGTCATTTAGATTTAACTAATAATGACCAATGACAATGTGATCGGTTTTTATTTATTATCTCAAGTGTAGGTGTTTATTTTCTAAAGCAATGTGACCTAGAAAAAAATTTCATTTAAACAGAGAAAAAATTCTGTATAGGTACACCCACGTTACACTAATCCACTCGAAATTGAAGCTAATATATTTTTGATGGTATGTACAATGTACATCTAATTATTCGACCTCCACTGACAATTATACAGTATCCAAAAATAGACACCCTTATAGATAAACTATTTCAAACAAAGTCTGTAGTCATTTTCGTTCGGCAGACATTTGACAGTGCGCTCAGATTATGTGTCAAAAGTATTTACTCCGAAATGTCATTGTTATTAACTATAGAACATCCCGTCAAACCTGTTTCAATTTGATGTTTGCGTTTGCGTTTCTTAAAACATAAAACCGAAACGTTCTGGAAGTGAATAGAATTTGCTATATAGCTATAGGAAGTCGTCGTTGGTTTGTTTATATTTTTTGTTTGGAAGGTTTTTCTGCTCCGGGATGATCGACACGGGACACGGGTGACGGGAGTAGGTATCGCATGTGATTTCATTAAGTATAGATCATCATCCACCAACAGACAAACTTTAGAAGCAAAGTCGTGCTCTGCTCGTGCTTCTGCCTCCTTGTATTGTGCTCCGATCACATCAGCACCAGCAGTCTTCTTATAATTATAACGAAACGGCCAAACATGAACACCTTGGCCGTGCTCAGTTTAGCGGATGATGATGACCATATTCGAACGGGTTGTACGTCTGCGTTCATCGCTTATACTTACTCCACTCTCTATATGTAGATATAAATAATTTATTTAACTTTTTTTTTTTTGTTTTTTATTCGCGATGTTCGCTCGGAAACGGCGCAAAATACAAAAAAAACTGCGCTGACTTGGTTCTGTTGGCTCGGGCCCCAATATCGGCGGTGGTGACGGCAATGTCGACAACTACGATGGCGTATTTCTCCGCGTATGTATGTATATTCTGTGCCACAGTGTAAGTACACTGACCTTTTTTAGGTTGAATGGCTTTCCAAGTCAAATAAGATACTGCGTACGGTTGTTTTTGTTCTCGATGTTGTTGTTGTGTTTATTGTGTCTTTTTACACGTTACTACTGAATTTGAAAACTTTCTTCTACCCTCTTTGCTGCGTATACACTACATGTCTGTAGGTATAGTGTGGCGCGTAACACCCTGCCACTTTTGTTTATTACACTTTTTGGCGTTTTGGGGGAACTTACGTCTGGAGATACACATTCAACCCCCCTTTTGGAAAATAATCCGAGAAAAGAGAAAGCTCATAAAGGGCAAAGGCAGAACACAACAAAGCAACAGCAAAGGCTAGGCTAAAGGAAGAGAAGGAAAATCCTTTGTCTTTTCTTTATTTAAAATTTCCACGCAAGTAATATAGGGGTGGTTGTTGCTCTCTGTCTGTAGGTACAGCTCAGTGGAAAAAGAAGGGTGACTGGGACTGCTGACTGGATTATTTGGATCCCTCCGAAACGTATATGTATACCTATATTGGCGTTTTTTTTTTCGGGAAACTTTTGCATCCTACTCGCTACTCCTGGCAATTATGGTCTCTTTCGTTCCTCTTTTTGCGTATTATCGTCGGGTAGGTATGAAGTCATTGAGATATTTCATAATTAAAGGGGGAAAATGTCAACATCAATAGTATTACGACATGAACACTTTGAGGGATTAAAAATGAAAACAAATTGGCGCGTATTTCGTGTTGGTGTTGTTGTTTTTCATATTACATACTTTACTTTTCATCATCATGGTCGTCTGTGCTCAAATAAAGAGTAGATCTGTGAAATTTATTTTTAACCGACAAGCAGACTAGGATTCAGAAACAAAGAGTGCACCTACCTACCCCATTTTCACTTTTTGAAAAGTTCATAAGTCTGCTCAATGCAATAAAAGTGAAACGCATGAGACGAGACATTCACCCCGATTCGTGCAGTCCCCTCGACATAATGATTGTCGCTTTACTTCAAAATCTATGTTTTCGATATTTTTTTACCTGTCATCATTGTTGGAGCATTTTGAACGCACTCCCCGCTATAGACGTCAAATATATAATGTACTTAACGCCGTGCTAGACTTCTAGGCGCTATAATGTCAACGGAACAAGAATGACACAAAATTACGTTTTCGCATTCATTCCATTAAAATAAAAATTACACATAAGTATAAAATGTAATTTAATCTTAATCACATTAATCGAATTTTACATTGATATTGACAATTATTTCTTTGTTCTTCCTTTTCCTCAATTTAGAAAATGGCCGTGTTCTATTAACAAGGTAGACGTCATCATAACCTAAGCGAAGTAAAAAAATGTACTAGATTTTATGTTAAAAGACAATACATTTGTTTAGATCGAGTTTGAAATTAATGTATCCCTATTTATTTAGCGCTAAATGGAACGCAGTTATTATAGAACCGAAAAGTTGTGAAAAGCGTCGGTCGTAGGGTGTCTACACGGCTGTCGCGCCAACTATTTATTTATTTTTTTTAAATGAAGAGTTTTTCTGACCATACATGTAATTGTGCCCCACATTACGGTCAAACAGAGCGAAAAGGTGTTTATATGTACAAAAACAAAATTTCTAAAGAAATATGGCGAATTAAATTATCATCTGGGATGACAAAACGAAAAACACTTTTGCATTTCAAAAAACGAAAGAAATTATTTAAAACGAAAATTTGCGTCATGTAATTTTTTTCGTTTTCTTCTTCCTTTTCGCAAACGTTTAGGAAGCAGTGTGATTTAAGTTCCATAATTTTTAAATCATATTCAAAGTTAGAGGAACTTTGGTTTTTGACAGAACCACTTCAAAAAGGTGCTTTTTGCTCTTTTGGTTACCTATTGTATATTTTATTTATCATTTAATTTTAAATTATGTAATTTATTTGGCAAAGTCATCTGTCTTAAAAAAAACATGAGTGCGAGCGCTTTAGTTATTCTCCTTTCGCATGGAACGAAAATATCTTTGGAGTTACATAAAGCAAACGTCAATAAAATAGCTTTCGTTTCAACGATTCATTGTAATACAATTGAAGGCGGCCAATTTAAAAAAAAAAAAACACCTCAAAGGTTGTCTCCTTTTTTTTATTAGCAGCTAAAGACTGATACAAAAGTTATACCAAAAAGTCTGAGTAAGTCCGATTATGACAAATGGGTGTACTTAATGATGCACATGATCTGTACTTTCAACCTTCAACCACTCAATCTGAAGTGACGCAGTAGCTTATTAACGGATGTCTCAATTCAGTTGAAGTTAGTCCGTAATGTGATTCAGTACTATTTTTAGTACTAACAATCAAAAATTCCCCATGTTCCCTAAATTACAGTTTGTAAACGCCTGCTATACATAAATCATTTAACGAAAAAATTTGTTAAATATACAAAAAAAATGCAAAGCTCAAACGATCCACCACAACCCCACATAGGAGAGAGCAGCATGCCTGCGGCTCATAATGTTTATTTTGATTGCTTTCCGATTTCGATTGCGAAAATATGAACGGATTATGGTTATGAATAAGTGAACTGTTTGTTTTCATTCAAAAATGTAAATATTCCCTAAAACTTTAAGTCAATTACAATTTACAACCAAAGTTGCTTTGTTCGAAAAAGATACAGTGGAACAATGACTGCCTGCCATATGGAAGCAGGAGTGTTCTGCAAATCAAGCTGAATATTATTCATTATATATGTAGGTATACCGGAGCTACGCTACATCTTGTACTTGATTGGCAACTAAGAATATAGGTGGTGTATAAAAACCAAATAAATGAAGAAGATGCGTATAGAACAGAGCCAGACAAAGAACGCAAGGATGAACGACCGACAATGGCGGTGGCGGCGACTACCAACAACACAGCTACAGCGAGTCAAAACAATCAAAATACAAAAAATAAACTCCAAACCAAGCGACTCCTTGTATAGCCGACTACAACTGCTGACTGGCGCGGGGCCTGGCATTAACTTTGTTGTCTGGACTTTGGCACTGGTGATTGCACTAAGATGATGCTTCTCGATGATGCTTCTCGATGCCGCAGTGGTGGTGGAAATCGTTGTCGTTTCCTTTCCGAATGTTTAGTGAGACGATGCTCCCCTATCGCCATTGTGAGTTAATGCGACAAAAACCATCCGAGATGGCGATCCGAAAAATGCAAACAAACCCGAACCAAGAATCTTTCATCCTCCAGTCAAAAGTGGTTATCAAACAATGAAGCCCGACAACAAAATATTTTCGGTCAATGCTATATACAAGAGAGAGAAAGAGATAATCGATGACGATAGAAAAATGGCATGTCATCGCACTTGCTATAGACACGGGACGGATACGAATACGATACGAGACAAGTGTGTGCAAGGGGAATATAAATTAAATTTGGACTCCGTCTCTGCCAACACATCAAAATAAATTGGTTTTTAAAGTAGCAATAGCAATAATTTCGGCTCGCTATCAGTTGTGGCTCATTCACACCTGCTAATAAAAATAAATGACACAGTTCAAGGCCATAACAGTCTTACTAAAATCGGTAATCAAAAATCTAATTGAAATAATTGAGTTTTATGCTTTGTTTGATTTTAGTCTGTTTTGATTTCCTTCTTTGTGTTTTATTAATGAAATTAAAACAAGGGAGACAAGAAAATTATAAAATTTCCTTGAATGACCCCAGCGAGATGACTTGAACCCGAGCTTGAACCTGAATCCAATTTTAGGGTGAAAAATAATGATCAGGATAATGTTTATGCGCAGTGTTGTTACGTATAGCAACTTTGACAAAGGATATCTATACATATAATAAATCTTCTCTAAGAGTGGATTACCTGCACAAAGAAATGTCTGATTTATAGGGAGAGGATACATTCATTAAAATTTGTTGAAACATTTGTTCCGGTTAGATTAACATTTAAAGAGTAAGTACGTCTGCATTTTCGTACACAGTAGACGATGAACGAAAGGGCTAATATTTTGAGGATAAGCTTAGTACACTGCTCGTGCAAAATTTTAGCTCCCATATACATAAAATTATCTCCAAAATTTAGCTGAGCTATGTCTAAACGAATTAATTTAGCCGAGCTGTACTCTGCTTCAGCTAAAAAATCAAATTTTCATTTCAGATTGATATCTGTCAAAAATTAGCGGAACATTTTCTCAAGCTAAATTTTGATAGATACAGCTAGGTTCCAGAAATCGAGTGAAATTGAGTGAATTCGTTTTCAGTGTTCTGCATTTCGAACGATTCGGAAACTCCGAAATTTTTTCGAAATCACAATTTCACTTTGTCTCAATTCCGAAAATTTTGAAAGAACACAAAAAATTTTGTAGAACACAAAAATTCATTTCCGATTTCATTTTGAGTGAAAGTGAAATGTGGAACCTCGCAGATAGTGGTTTTTTTCTGTTGTAGTTTTGTGCTCCGAAAAAGTAAATCAGGATAAGGTTTTTCGATGATATTATCAAAAAATAGCAGACAAGGAAAAAAGAAAGTGCAACGAAAATATAACACTTTTTCTTATCGATGAATTTTTGAAGGAAGTTATTTTCAACGAACAGCTGTTTTCTTTGACACTTATATCTACAGCGCACTCTATGTCAAAATTTAGTTAGGATTTTAGCTAATGTTTGGAGAAAAATTAAAAAAAAAACAGCTAAAATTTAGTTTCGCTCGAGCAGCGTAGGTACTAAGCAAATTTAATAAAATATAAACCGAACTCCAAACGTGAATGCACTCATGGAACTTATATATACCACAATCAAAAATCCATTTGATAAGACTTAGAAAATTGTTTCTCTATTTTAGTCTCTGTCACGAAAAACTTTCTATTTTTAATGTTTCTTAAATAAAAAATTAAAACAGAAACCGCTATGATCTGTCAATTGAATTGATAAATCATACACAAATATATATGTATATGGGGTGATATGACTTCAATTTTTGTGTAAACAAATGTCGTAATTAAGCGAAATTACCAATTATTTCGGTCAAACGATTACTGCTACCCATTAATGGAATTCTCGTATTATACCTAATAACAAATTTAGTTGGTATAGGTTAATTTCTGGTTTTATAGGTTAAATTTCAGGTTAAGTCGAAAGAGACTTATCTGTTTTCGTGTGTAATGCAAAAAGCTAATTATAACTGAAAAATTAAAATACATATAAGACAACCTTAGTCAATACTGAATTCAATGAATCTTTACTCTCGTATTAATAAAGGCTGTATAAAATTTACGTAAAATTTGTGTATGTTATCTGACGTCTGCCAGGTTACCTACTAACAAATGCAAATTTGTTTATTAATACGATAGAGTCTCGGCGGCGATTTAACGGGATTTGTACTGTGTTGTGGGTTTATCATTATCTCTACTACAGTTAGGTATTCAGTCTTTTTGGCTTAGCATTGCATCATCCTCAGAGAATGATACAAGTTATTTTTATATTTGCTCCAAAAATAAAATGAAATTCTTTTTTAAGACAATAAAAAGCAAAAAATCTCAAATTTTTTTTAAATTTCATTTATTTTTGATGGTATCTGAAGATGGTGACGGTCTAGGGGTAATAGGTAACTCTACATAAAGAAAAGTTCCTCTTTAATAAATACATACATATTACCAATCAAAGTGTTATACCCATTGACATACGTTAATGGACTGCTAGTGAAATGTCAATTTCATACAAACTTGCGAGGAAAAATGAAACAAACATAAGCACTAGCCCTTTTGGTTCAGTGCGGCGAAAGTATGAAACCTCTGCGCGCCATCATTTTTTTTACAAAGAACACAGTTATAGAAACATTGCAACTAAGCAAAATAACGACTAACAGATGGAACACTCAGCATTCAAACAAAATCGCACGAATTACTCGATGAGATTTGAGTGTTTTCGCTTCTCTCCGCTGTGAACCAAAAGAGCTAGTGTTAATTCAACGAAAAATTGGCTGATAGCAGTCCACTTTGTATAACATCCCTGGGCCTGATGTCATGAGCAGTATTAAAATGTAATAGGTATCAACAATAACGTGTTTTTTTGCGATAAAAAAAATATATATTGAATTCCAAACACCCCTCTTAGGTTTGACTTCTATTATTTCAAATTAAACATTACTGTGCTAAAGAAATTTTTTAAACAAACTATGTACTAACAAACAGCAGAAAAAAAAGGTTTAAAAGGTTTTGTTTGGATTTAACTTTATGACATTTAAATGAAAGCTGTGACAGAACTTAATAACAGTTGCCAGTAAGGTATTTTTGACTTGGTCCATCGTCGAACAAACTTATGTTTGTTATGTTTACTATGTGTTTTTAAAGAATTCACATAACACAAACTTAATAAACTCGATTTTTTTGCAAAAAGTGACATTTTAGTCAACGTTTCGATGCTATCAACTAGGTAATGTATTGGGCACATTTCAGTTTTAGTTTTGCAAGGTTTTTAGTTGCACATGAAACTTTAAACGAAATTGATCTTTATTTGTGGATATTTGACAGATCCATCAACTGTGGTGCTGTGTGGTGTTTCATGAGTTAGGTACATACATTTTCTACACACACACACACTTCTATTGGGATTAGTAAAAGTATTAAGTACATACGTGATATCTAGAAATAATTTGAAAAAAAAATAGATTTAGAAAATCATAGGTTAGGTAAATCGTACATATTTGTCCAATCGAATACGGTCTAATTTTACCCTTATGAAAGTTAAACATGTATGCTGTCCCTTCACACTATTACACTCTACAAAATATATTTTAATTTGACATAAAATACAATAAATGTTGTCGCGTCAAAATGGCGAGTTTTATTTTTTGATATTTTGCTAACTAAAATAAAGCATCCCCAGATAGATGACCCTTAAGTTAAATAGAGTATGAGGACTCGCATGCAGCACTAGGTATCTTAACTGCGGGTACTAATTTCAGATCATCAACATCCGGTTGACATGTCCGACAATTCCACTAGATCTATAATCTCCGCTGCACAATACGTAGGTATGTGTCATTTTAAAGTAAGTATGTACATAATGACGTAGGTACTATTGACTATTGTACTTTGCTTTTATTTGATTACTCAGCCTACTAAAGTTATATCTGACAAGTACAGTTCAATGACATTATATCTTAAATTGACTAGTTCTTCCTTTGTTTCGTTAGAACATAATTGATATTTTCACTTTTCAGTTCAATCAGTACCTACATAGGTACATATTTTAAAAATAATGAGATGTCATAAATGAAGATAATCGATGAAGAAATACAAAGCTAGAAGTGAACTTTCCGATATTGGCTTCTGTATTTATTTATAAAAATATAACGATCTTATAGCATTAATTACATTTTTACTTTTCTCTTTTAATATTTTTCGCAATGGTCATATTCATATCTGTCATCTGTCATCTGTTTCTATAAATCTCCCCCTTTTCAAAAAACCAATCCAATCATATTTCATATTCATACACTCTCTCTCTCTCTCTCTCTTTCTCTCAATCAGCCAGCAGGCAGCAAACTCAAACAAAACAAAACTCACGCAGATAAAAAACAGCTGACTATGGTTTCTCGTTCGTCGTCATCAAAAGAGAAGAGAATATTATTCTCAGGGAAAAAATATGCTGCCTTCATACACACCCCTCCCCTTAACCAATTAAGTACCAACATTCTGCTAAAACCTTTGAAAAGTATACTCATACATCCCTTGCAGAATCAATGACGTAATAAAGGTAACATTTCCGTAACTATGCACGAAAAAAGGATTAATAAGATATTTCAAGTAAATAACTAGTTAATGTAGGTACTCACCTTAAAATCTATTTAGCAAATCCACACCCACTATAATTTCTTGATTGCTGTTTCCAACAAATACAATCCAACGAACAAAAAAATGGTTAAAATAAAAATAAAAAAAAAACTTAATCACTGAGCTTCTTCGCGAAGAAAATTCACCAGAGTCTGCATTTTCACGAAATCATTTTTATTCGCACTGCGTTTTGGCTAATTTGCACTTTGTTCTTTAATTTTCTTCAGAATTTTGCAATTTTTATTCCACTGAGTAAAGTCCCAGATGAGATATGCACACAAGAGGGCGCATAGACGTCACTTTTAATTCACCTCCACCTTCTTTGCTGTCTACGAATCACTTTTTGAACGGAAAATCAATTACGTTCTTTATTATAGTTAATACAAATTATTATTTATATACATTTCTCTACGCACACCTACATACACATATGTATAACCGTTGGTATTATTGCAATTTTCCACAAAATTAATATTAATTAACAATTTTATCCAGCCAACAAAGGAGTGAACAAAAAAAATAAAGAACAACTAAATTATGCTATTCGACTAAATCGATTCTCCACCACATCAAAGTGGAGACTTAGCAGTGGTGGGGGAAAAGGAAAACGGAACCTTTTTCCCACTGATAGATCAACTTATTCTATTATTATCCTTTTTTCTCTAATATTACAGATAGGTATATTATAATAAAATGTTGAAATTCGATGATAAATTTCAAGCAAAACACCACCAATATTATCAACTACAAATCGTCGTTAACAAAATTTGTCAAAGACTACTTTTTGGAAATGTCCGTCGCACTTGCATCGTTGGCTTCCAGTTATTTATAGACTGCATTTTTCTTTTCGATTTATCGGGCAAAAAAAAACTATTTTCAATTTGGAAAATTCACTACGAACACTGGTCGACAAAGTTTAATAAAAAATTGTTGTTTCTTCTCAATTCTCACAGTATGAGAAACGTCAAATTTATTTAGTACAACTGTCTCGTTTACACTTTGCAGTCGCTGCAGGCAATGCTATCACGTTCTATCCTGTTTCCACTCTAGTCACTTGCAAATTCATAAAAAAAAAATAGACGTAATGAAAATTTCCCGTTTTCACCAACACAACAACACAAAGACGAAAACTTTTTTTTTCTGGTTTTTGATTTTGTCAAAGCAAAAAATTCTTACACAAAACACACCGACGACAGTGAACTGTTTGTTTTGTTATTGTGTAATCCGACAACAATTATTGTTTTTTACTAAAAATTAAACTTTCCCGTTTTGAAAACTGAGAAGACGACAAAGAAACATGCACAGAAAGAAAAATGTAAAAAAAAAACTCAAGTGTCACAATAATTCTTCTTTGACTTTTGATTCAATTTATCATCCACGATACCGTCCTGTCCTGCACAACTGCACTCTACTGTGTCCGTTTTTCATCTGTACGAAGAGCTTAACGGATTCGAAGTTCGTTCGACAGAAAACGGAAAGCCTAGCCAAAGCACTACCGTTGCTTTTGCACACAAAAGTTTAATTATTTGATTGTGTGTAAAGCAGAGAGGCGATTTGTGGAGAATCGGAGAGTGGTTGCCAATAATTGTCGAAAGTCGAACAAAGGGCAGATTTTCCTGAATTTCCCTTGTCTTTTGGCAGGTTGATTCTGATTGTACGTCATGGAAAACACTGACCCTTTCTGAAATCGTAGGTAACGTAATTCAGGTACTGATTGAAGCGAAAATCTATATTATATTCTATAGCAATTTAAATTGAACTGCCACGTTTGGCTGAAGCTTTTAAATAACATGTTTCGAGAATACCTATTTGTCTCTCATTGTTTTTTTGTTTGTTTAATTACTTTATTAGATAACATTTTGAATTCATTTATGTCTGCCTATTGCAATCACAATTAATCAGGGGAAACAAATCCATACCTACCACTGCAATCAGCCGTCAGATTTGGTGTGGTAGGAAAATAAATAAAAAAATTCGACTTCGAAAACTCTCTTAAAAAATACTCTCCAAAAAAGAAAACTACCCCTACCCCACTCTCATCAAAACATTACCAGCTGATAATATGGCCATGAAAAGCAACAACAAATTATGATGTTTTGTTGCTGCCCTGCCGTTGCCAGAATGATAATAAAAAACTGAATGTTTGAGTTGTGACTTAGTGAGCAAAGGTACGATTCATAATAAAATTGAAAATGGTGAAATTCTGCATGAAGTTCAATTTCATGCTCCCGCAGTCGCAATCGAGTTGAACTGAGTCAGTGGAATTGATTCACCCCGCGATCGAGATTTTATTTATTCCAAGTACCTACCTAACCTATGTTAGAAAACTTTTTCGACAATCTTGGCGAACTCGCTAATGCAAGCATAAGTTGCTTCCAATGCTTTATTCTCAGCTGCTTTATTCTCTGCTGGTTCAACGTGTAAGATCAAAAAATCCTGGGCCATTATTGTTGAAAAATGAGCACTTTTATTTATTATTAAAAAAAATATAGTACACGTTTAATAAAAGTAGGTACTTATATTATTTTTCATTTTTATGAACTTTCATCTCCAACGCATTGACAGCTATGAATACCTTAAATTTAGCTTCCGTTGCGATATGTGGTGGAAACGTTTTTACTACCGCAGCCATACTTTCAAAGAACAAATCTATTGATCTTTCGTGCATTGAAACATCCGCTGCCGGCGTCTGCTTAGTTGGCTCAACTTCAGGCTCGGGTTCGGACTGCGTTTCGATCAGGTGCTCTTCTTCTTCTTCCTCTGCATGCTCTAATTTCTGTTCAAACGGAAACTCGTGAATTATTGTGCTCTCATCAAAACTAAAGTCATCATTGGCCATTCCATAATCTTTTGCTTCATCGTTATTTGTTTCTAGATCATTGTGAACAGCATCATCGTTGTCATCCAATGCACAGTCATTTGATTGATCCATACGTTCCATAGTTACTTTTTCGAAAGTAACATCTTGTGCATAACTATATTCAACCTGAGGATCTTCAAAAACTTCCTTGACATTGTCAATCTTGTCAATGTTTTTTCTAACACTTTTGACAGTTTTCGTAACATTTTCTGGATTGTTGGTAAACTTTCGGATTGATACTTTATCTAAAAAATGTAAACTAAAATATTTGCCATCACGTTCTCGTGTACTATCGGTAAGACGTCGTCGCTTGTGTATATAATAGTCCCTTATAAAACGCCATTTTCGACGACATTCGAGCACTAAAACGTAAAAGATACAAAAAAATTTGTTTATAGTTACTGCATCAATTTATGTGAAATAATTTAACATCTGGCAGTTCCCTCAACCATTAATGACAGCGAGTTCACTCATTCATTCACTCTTTATGGAATTCTTTGTGGTTAGTCTGCTGTTCTTCTCACCTGATTTTTTCAACTCTACTGCAATGGATTTCCAGTAAATTTTTCGCAATTCGCCATTTCCATACTCTCGATGATTTGCATCCCATAATGCAGGATGGTGTTTAATGAATTCAATTAGACGCTCCTCTTCTTCATTTGTGAATGATAATCTTTTATAACTGGTTGACATATTTAATACTGCATAAAAACGAAAAGAAATACACCACTACTTTCAAATCAAACGCTCGTACGGAACTGATTTCCTGTACATGGATTTTCGTCCGCTCTGAGAGCAGAGCATACAGAAATGTGTATTCTTGACATTATTGAGTTACCATCCACTTTCCATATGTGGAATATGGTTTGACAATTGAGTAAGTATTGCCAGCCCTGATAAAAATTGTAGATAGGTAACATTTTC
Source organism: Cheilosia soror (assembly GCA_949372485.1). Taxonomy (NCBI): domain Eukaryota; kingdom Metazoa; phylum Arthropoda; class Insecta; order Diptera; family Syrphidae; genus Cheilosia; species Cheilosia soror. The sequence continues at coordinate 62,303,495 of OX443564.1, forward strand.
ACTGAGGTTGTCGCGATCGTGAACTAGGTAGGTACCTACCTTATTGGGAAATGGATTCCAATGCAAAATTTCAGGCTTCGAATTTAAAATCGGAATTTTATCGATTTTTTGTTTGGGTAATCGCCAATATTTTTTTTCTGAATCTGAATGAATGATAGTCTGTAATAATTGCTGCTCACAAATTTATTAAAACATTATGAGGCAAAAAATTATAGGTTGGTTTTTGATAGGTATTTTAATGACTATACAATTTTGACGCCTAAAGACCTTACTTTTGGTTAAATAAAATAAATAAATAAATAGTTAGCGCAACGGGTCGGTCGGCCTAGCTTCTCACAACCATTCGTTTGTGTAAGTTTTTAGGGTTGGTTATGAAATCTCCTTTTCCAAAATCCCTTTTCGAAATCCCTTACTCCAAAAGACGCGTAGAGAAAATCTACAGGGACAAAATTTCCCATTTTTAGACTTGGTGCTATGGTGAAATGGTTAAAAACTTAAAAATTGAGATTCTTAGAGGCGAAGGATTGCAAGTCGGAGTTGGGTAGGAGCAAAGAATATAAAGGAAGTAGCGTGTTCACAAAAAACTGTAGATTCCGTGCAGTTTTCCCATAAGTCGTGTATGGCGAAACGTGTAAATTTCTAGGATAGTTGAGAAAAGAAGGGTAGATTGCACCGAAAATCCCTTTTCCGATACGACTTTCATGGGGAGGCATGTGTGGCCCAACCCTCACAAAGTGACCAAGTTGCTCTCAACTGACAGTCTATTTCTTAAAAACCCCATAGGTTGGGCGTATCTGCAACATACCCTGCCAGCAAGAAAATCTAGAAGAACCAATAATGGCAAAGTGTAACACACTCACGATTGTTCTCGCAACAATAACGTCCCTAAAAACTAATTAATTAAAAGAATAAAACTGGTTTTCATTTCAAATGTTTATTTGTCATTAATAATGTATATAAAAAGCTTGTGTAAATATTGAATTATTTATCCATTTTTTTGTTTAGTATTAATGTTAAGGTGTAGCCCTTTTTTTTGTTCATATCTTATCATTCCATTAAAAATAAAAATTGTAATCCATCTAGATTAAATAAATAATTTTTACATTAAGTAATTTAAAAAAAAAATTAAATAACTAAATTTACAGACTTTTATTTTAGTTTGCTAATAAAATCAAGCAGGTCGTTTGTTTCATTGCTAAAACTATGTAAGAACTCATCGAAGCTGATGCTACAACACATACTTTCACTTCCAAACGTAATTTGTATATTTGTAAACCATTAGACGTCCCAAAAGAAAATAAATTTATAAATTTAAACTATAGCTGAAAGTTGAAACCCCTTAATATCAATTCAAAACGTTGTCAGTTTTATTAACAGTACTTTCCTCCTTTTCGGACTTATTTATTATTATTATTTTTTAAATTACATATTTTTATTCGAGTTTTTTTTTTGTTCAATGATCGGGTTTCATACAAGTTTCGAAATTAATTTTATTTTACTTTGTTTTTTTCTTGTTGTTTATGTTATGTATAATTTTAATAAATATTTACACACTACACGATAATTTGAATATATTCATATATATTTAATAAAAAAAAATCGAATTTATTTTTTTACGTGGTTTTATTACAATTATGTTTTGTTGTTTTCTTATTTTTGTGTAAGTATTAATATTTTTCTTTGTCTATTGTATATGCAACTACTAAATCTAAACGATGTCGGTCAGTAATTGTTTATTTATTTGTTTATATTAATATTTATGGTGGTTTGCTAAACATTTTCCTATGTAAGATGAAGTGGTTTCTTGTTGTTACTAAAATTAATTCATTACAGATATTATACGAGTGTCAAAAGTGTTTAATCAATTGTTAGCACCTTGTACCTTAAATTTGTTTATGTATACGTATTAAATCTGTTTTTTTATTAATTTTTTATTTGCATAATTTTCAATTTATTTATAGGCTTTTGTTTGAATTTTTTTTTTTGTTATTAATAAAATGCGGTCTTTACGCAATACGAACCCAAATAATTTGTGCGTTAATGTGTTGTATTTTATAGAACTGCAAGAAAAAAAAAAACAATTTCTTGTGAATTTTGAAGGTTATTACATTAATCTCATGTGCACTAAATAAAACTTGGTACGACTGAAAAATTTCTGCGATTCAGTCACTCGACTGACTAAATCGTAGCCTAGTTTGTTAATAGCGCTAAATTACGCTGGCATACAATATACCCAAATATTAAATTTAACAAAACATATGCTAAGCAAGAAGTACGTTCTTCTCGGGGTTATAGTATTCGAAGTGGCTATTCGCACGTTCATTTTGACAGATTTTGTACTGAACTGACGTTTACCGATTTTCGGGACACGACTACGTAATCAACGTAACGTAATTCTATTTTCATTAAAATCTCTTTATAAATAGAAAAGTTGGATCCAAAACGTACGGCATAATGTCCGAAAATGATTATACTGGAGTTTAAGAGTCCTTGCCGCGAGCGTAGCGAGCCACATACCCCAACTTAACGCAAAATAAACTTCGACATTTCGTTACGTAGTCGTGTCCCGAACAACGTGCGAATAGCAACAGCCTATAGTGTTAATCTCTATACACAATTTTTTAGCTCACGTATAATCTCGCGTAATCTATCAACCGAAATATCATGTCAGGCTGTGCGTCGGAGAAGCAAACAATTTAAATATTCCAGTTCTACTCCCATACGACGCAAGTGCACACCATACAATTTGGGGCAGCAGCGACATCAGGGAAAGAGGTGAATCACTTTTTACTTTCCTTGTAGTAACTAACCTCATAATTTGTAACAACGCACATTTAAGGGCCCAGCCCATAGAATCCGTCGCGTCCGTTGCGTCGATGCAACCGTCAATATTGACGTATTCGACGGAACAGTCCCATAGAATCCGTTGACGCAGCCCGCACTTGGTATCTTTAAAACAATTCGCAATTAATTCAATTCGAAAATATCCACAAAATTATGTAGATTTGTTTAACTGTTATCTGCAGGCAGCATTTCACATTTTCTCTCATTGCCCGCGTTCCATTGACCGCTAGATGACTAACGGCATGCCAAAGTCCATATAAAAAAAACTGACATTTCACAATATGTGCTTCGTCTCTCTCCCCTGCCGCAGTCTCTCTTATCTGATTTGTATCAGCCACCCTCCTTATTAACGGACTGTCAGAGGCTACTAGCGGGGGGTTAGACTGTTTCGGTCACCCTCTGTCTGTTTCTGAAGACTAACCGCCAAAGGGAAGAGCTGACCACGCCAGTCAAATTTTTACCTTCACACGTTTAACTTTCAGACTCCGTCAGAGGGGATAGGCAGAGGGTTAGACTGTTTCGGTCACCTTTTGTCGATTCCTCTTGCCGCAGTCTTTCTTATCTGATCTGCACCAGCCACCCTCCTTAGCAACGGACTGTCAGAGGCTACTAGCGGGGGGTTAGACTGTTTCGGTAACTCTCTGTCTGTTTCTGAAGACTAACCGCCAACTGGAGGAGCTGATCACACCAACCAATCTCACCTGTATAGTTAGAGAACCCCGTCAGAGGCAATAGGCAGGGAGCAGACCGTTACGGCTGCCCTCCACCTTGACCCGAAGACCAAGCCGTAACCAGATGATGCAAAATTTCAAAAGCTCCGACTGCCTCAGTCACTACCAAAAACCTCTCAACTAGGTAGGAAACCCAAATTCGCAAGTAGCAAATGAATTCCCAGGGTAACGCCCGTTCTGGCCGCTTCCCCCCCCTTCTGTGGTATCACAATGGACCAAAACTATGGTCTAAGTGTGTCCCCTTTGGGACAGCCACCTTACCTAACCTAACCTATAATAATAAAAAAAAAGAAAATTGATGAAATTGGTGATTTCACAATTTTCATTATTCACGTTCTAAATAAAGTGCTTGGTACAATAGGTTCACTAACGGAACCATTGTTTACCATATCTAATAGTTAACTAAAAAAAAATGTAAGCTCGTATTACGTAACTACTCCTTTCAATCTTCAAGGGCAATTAATGATCACTATTTATATGTTCTGTCATAAATTTTCACCAATATTTTTATACGGCATCTTATTATTAGTCTTTTATTATTTTTCCTTAATATTCTATACAAATTACATTTTCTTTTTGTTTAGTTATTAAATTTTAAACAGAGATTTTGGATCGGAGTTTATGACTGCTGTTTTTGTTTTTTTTTTTTTAGATTTGCCTAAATATTTAAAGTTGTAATTTATTTTGTGTTTATATTTATACCGGTGTACGATTTATTCGAAAAATATAAATTCTAAATAGTTTGATGTGTTTTTGTTTTGTTTTGTTTTAAAAAAATATTTTCTGGTTTCGATTTCTTTTATTTTGTATAATAATGGGAGATATAAATATTTGTTTTATTTTTTTTTTAAATACTTTTCGAAAGAGGTTTTAGAAAATAACAGGGAAAATATTTTATTTCGTGTTTCTGTTTATAGTTTGGGATAAATTTATTGTATTATACTGCTTTGCTGGTTGTTTATTTATTTTGTATTCTATGTATGTTAGAGTAGTTATTTGGTTTTTGTAATTTTGTACATGCATTTTTCAGTTAATTGTGATTTTGCCTTTTTTTTAATTATTTTTTAATTTCGAAACTAATCTCTTGAAATTGTTACTTGTTTGTAGATCGCTCTCGGGTACCCTTAGCAATGTCGTCCGAACTAAACATTATTATTAGTAAGATTTTGTCTTTAAAAATGTAAATGTACAGAAACGCCAAAATCTGAAGAAATCGCGACAGCTTTAGTCCCAAATATGGACTAAAAAAAAAAAAAAAAAAAAAAAACAAACTAATACCCTATTCACACAAGCCGAAAACTGAGTTTTCGTCAAAAAAGTTTAGAAAACTCGTAGATGCATTCACACCGAACACCAACTCGTTTTCGTTTGACGTTTCAATTAGCTGTGAAACTAGCTATGAAATGTTTGTGGCGACTAGAATTTTATTTTAGTTACTAAACTTCGCTTGTATTGACATAATATAAAAACAGAAGCTACTTGATAATCGTTAACTTATGGTTAAATGCATCAAATAATTAACATAAGCAACATTCAAAATCAAAACATCTGAAAATACCATTTCGTTGTGGCAGGTAGTTTGCTCTTTATGGTGCAAGCAAACAGCAAAGATAACAAAAATAACTCTCACTCTCACTCTCACTCAGTTTCTCACATCCTGTCAGCAGTTTTGCTGAGCTCGCTGAATGTTGCAAAAGGTGTGTCTGCTTCAACAACCCAACGATCGTACTCGTTTTCGTGGCGTTTTCATGGAAAACGACCTCAAACAACTCGTTTTGAAAACTGCAATATGTATGGGAAAACTTCTGTTTTCGAGGAAGTTTTCGGCTGTTTTCGCGAAAACCCAGTTTTCGGCTTGGTGTGAATAGGGTATAAAGTTCAATTAAGAGATTGAAATGTGCCTATTATTTAATTACGGTTACAACACACATTGGCTTAATATTGATTATATGAAATCCAATTATATTCCATAACAATAATCACGGCATAAAATGCACAAATTTTGAGACATTTGTGGGTTTTAATGACAGAATGGGTTAACAGAGAAATACTGTTTCAAACAAATAACAATTTCGTCATTACTTAAAGTTTGTTTTAAATAATTTTTTATTAACATCACAGATTTAATACCAAAAGTTGCCAAGGCAATTTATTTTTATTTTTTTTTAAATTCACAAGTTTATTTATGCAGTTAAGTAGAGAAGAAAAATACATCACATTTAATTATATGTTATACAAATACAAATATATTAAAATTTTAAAATAAATTAAAATTAGAAACAATAAAGTTGGGGGTTTTATTTTGTTTATAATGGAAACTAAAGAGTCCCGAAGATTAAACAGAAGTGTATAAACTAAAAAAGGTACTTTAAAAAATACATATTAAATATTGGACTGAAAATGTTCCCATCAGCGATAATAAAAGAAGAACATGCGAAATTTAATATGTAACTAATAGTCAATTTGGTTAAATAATCATTAGGGGTATTCACTTAAACGCGTAAAAGCCTCATAAACTGCGTAAACTGCAGAAATTTACCACCTCGTATATGAACCGTCAGATTTTGTATGGAGAATAGTTTACGCAGGCCTCATAATTTTCCGCGACGATTTAGGCTCGGAAATCAATCGCGGAAATCACAAATGTCAAACTTTGACAGACAGTCGTATAAATTGTTTGTGTGATTCCAGATTTACAGTCGATTTAGCGATTTACGCGATTATATTTCCGAGGGGTGTTTACTTAAAGCACCGCAGAAGTGAATACATTTACGAGTTGCATAAATTTGTCAGATTACTGTTAATGGGCCTTACCAATAAACATTTTTAATCTTCAACTTAAACATTTTGACGGTCACAATGGATAATTTTATATGGAAATTTTCGCCATTGTGACTGCGTAAAACTTAGCATAGACACTAAAAATGATTATTAGTACCGCGGAATGTCTACAGTCCACCTGACATTTATGTACAAATTCACAGCGGAGATTTTATTTTTATTAAAAGTTTGCTATTATGACCTGCAATTAAGAAAACATTACGGGCATTATATCGTTCTGAAAATATCACGACTCATACCTAATCACCCTATTCCCGTTGGCGTTTGTCGTATACGACTCATGTTTCGTGTCAATGTAAAACGATACTCAGATTCTTTTTTAACTTTTGTTAACAATTTTATTTCATTTTCTATGTGTTCAACATCATTTCAATTCACTTGTCTCAAAGAAGTTAAAAACACCGACTAAAAAACCAAGTGGAATAAGAGTCGCTTACGAGAAACGCCAACGGGAATAGGGATGAATATTCGACAATAAGTTATCTGTTATCAACAAGAGTGTACCTACTGAGACTGCTACCATGACAATCGTTAAAGTTCCTCCTTTGCAGCACACTGAATGAACCTCGATTCATATATACGATCTTCATTCACAATGTGCTATGCTAATAACCATTTTAAGAGTCCAGTTTACATTTTATGAACCCAATTTCCAAATTGTAATTTGTTGGGTGCTTCCAACCAAATTTATTGGTGTTGCTGTTTTTACCAAAAAAAGCTGGCTTCCAACAGTTACACAAATTGCTTGGTTGTATCCAGTCCAGCGGAAGTAAGATATGCATTATGACTCGTTTGACAGTTCTCATAAATTTGTCCAAAGAAAATTCTTGAAATAATCACACCTGTACCCGTTGGCGTTTGTCGTAAACAATATTTACATTCCAGTGTTTGTAACTTTTTTGAGACAAACGATTTGAAATTACAGTAAACACATACCGCGGTACTAATAATCATTTTTAGTGTCCAGGCTAATTTTTACGAAGTCACAATGGCGAAAATTTCCATATAAAATTATCCATTGTAACCGTCAAAATATTTAAGTTGAAGAATAAAAATGATTATTGGTAGGCCCATAGAAAAAGAAGCAAAATCGTTAAAAAAAAGTTAGAACAAAATTTGAATATCGTTTTTACAACGACACGACACATGAGTCGTATACGACAAATGCCAACCGGAATAAGGGTGAATATCGTATTCTCTCTTCTACAAAATAGATGATTTTAGTGGGTGGCGTGTCAAACACTATTAGCTTCGCTAGAATCTTTCAAGCATTCCATTAACCCAATAAAAAAAAATACTGAGCCTTACTAATAAATCATTTTTAACCTTCAGCTTAAGTTCGTTGTAGGTCACAATAGATCCTTTTATATGGAAAAAATCGCTACTGTGTGTAAAACTTAATCTCGACCCTAAAAATGATTATAAGTACCGTGCACTATGTCCTTCAATAATCTCTTAGCATTTTTGAGCCTTACTAATATCTTCTTAAATTAGCTAATACCTCTATAAATTAGTATACGCAATACATACAAATTGTTTATCAGGAAAAGCGAATTTATAACGTTTCAACAACGCCCCAAAATGTTTCCATATACATAGGAAACAGTTAAAGCATTTCACAACTGGAGAGCTGTGTCTTTCGAGCAGTTTGTCTAGATCTGCGTTGAGAGCGTCTTGGACTGTGTGATGTAGTTGCATTAACAAGGACACGGTTCGAAGGAAAGTAAATATAAAAGTGCTCTCATCAGAAAGTATAGATTCTTGCGGCACTCCTGTTTTTATTGCAAATGAACCACATGATAATCTACTACAACTTTTATTATGATCTGCCTAGAAGAAGGCTTTGTGTCCATCCGCCCGCAAAGTTTCTGTCTTAATTCATAAGAGAATATTTTCCTTAGTATGCCTCTTATCAAACTCGAGATTAAAACCTTTGAGATAACCAAGGCTGCGGCTCAGATTCGCCCATGTTGTTCGATTGCCTTCGACCATATAGGTGAGTAAAATTTTGACAAATAAAATGAATAAAAGAAAATTAAAAAAAAAAAACAAATGTTTTGCTTTGGGAGAATTAAAAAAAAAAAGTTTAACATTTGTATACTGAAAATAATTGTTTAGCATTTATTTTTAATAATACATAGGTATATATTTTGCTTATTATTTGTTTATAATATAATGTAAAGATTTGACTTAAGAATCACAATAGAGTTATATTTAAAAAATAAAATAAAGTGAATAATTTTATATAAGTTATTTTTCTTGTTTAGAAAAATATTTTTTTTTGTTTTATTCTGATTTTGTGTTCAAACGCAAACATACACAAAACAATAAATTTACAAAAAAAAACGCTTACCCTAAAGTATGTATGTATGTAGTTATGTTAAATGTACAAAAAAAATCGTAGGTTTTTTTATAATGCAGTTCATAATGATTTGTTTTACCATTTTATGTTTGAATTATTTGTTTTCAATTACATATTTCGAATCTTATCTATATCATTTTTTTATTTTTACTTAAAACTAAGTTGCAAATGAAAAAAAGCTTTTATCACATCTACTTAATCTCAATTGTGTTTCTTTTCTCCTTATTTTAAAAAGTATGTTTATTTTATAATTATTTCGTGAATTAAGGACAATCAACTTGTTATTTTTTTTTATTTGTTATCGGTTATAAAAATGTTTATTCAATTTGTTTGAATATGAGAAAGTCACAATTTAAAATACGAACTTTTAAATTTTTAGTTAATAAATTAAATGAGACATTTGGAAAATTAAAAGAAAATTTTAAATGAATTTAGATAAGTACTAGGCATATACCAAGTTTGGTTATATCATGTAACTAAAATGGAAAATTGTGGTTGTTATGCTCATAACTTCAGAAGGAAGGTATAAACTAGGAGGGATTCGGAATTCGGTAATTCAGCAGACAGCCATAAAAACTGCACACAGCGAACCAAAATCAGAACGCTCGCGTCTTGCATTTGCCTCAGGGAATTAAATTAGCGACTAAGTTGTTTCTAAAACATTTTCTAGCCACGCGTTAATTATGCTCCCGCTTCCATGTACAATGTACATAATCTGCTAGGTTCCACATTTCACTTTCACTCGAAATGAAATCGAAAATGAATTTTTGTGTTGTACATTTCACTGTAATCGATCTTGATTTCAAAATTTTCTGAATTGAGACAAAGTGAAATTGTGACTTCGAAAAAATTTCGGAGTTTCCGAATCGCTCGAAATGCAGAACATTGAAAACGAATTCACTCGATTTGCAATTTCGATTTCACTCGATTTCTGGAACCTAGCTGAATATGTGTCTTTGCAAATCTTAATTAACTTAACTTTAGGCAATGATGCCATGAAACTCATAATTTTTTTTTAGTTCGCTGCATTACTGCTTCAAGCATTTGTGTAGGTTTCATAATTTTCAACGTAAATGCATAAGGTCCCAGTTATAGCTATCAGTAAAACGCAAACGAAAAACATTTATTTTGCTTTTTTGGTGGACTTAGACTTAATCGTTGAACTCAACTTTGGTCTTAAAATGTTGCTTTTGAATTATACAACTCCTTCGTCAAAAAAAATTAATCAATTGATTTTTAAATTTTCTAGAAAACGAATTTATTAATTTTTCCATACGTAAAACTTTTCTTGTGAAGTTACCCAGTCAATTCGACAACTGAACCCCTTCTCCACTCCTCCTCCTCTTCCCCTGAACCACCCTCTTTCGGTACCAAGCAGTAGGACGGAGTGCTTCAATCAAGCTTTGCTGCTCAGCACCAGTCTCTGTCATGCGGACTGATCGTCAAAAGAAAATAAACGGGAGGCAGACTGTTACGGTTGCCCCCATCCTTTTTCAACAGACAATAAATTCACGGACTTTTGGTCAAGCAACAAAGCGAACTGGTTCAATCACCCAATTCTGCCACGCACCAGTCTTCCTCCTTAATGATGGTCTGTCAGAGGCAATGGAAGAAGACTAGGCCGCAACCAGGAGGTACAAACTCGTATAAGATTTGACTGCCTCACTCACCATCAAAACCTCTTAAAGAGGTAGAACACCCAAATTTGGAAGTAGCAATAGAATTCCCAAGGTAATGCCCGGCACATAGAACCTCTCTGTCCGCCAATATGAGGTGTTATTGATTTTGCTGGCTTAAAATATGCCTGTCGTAGATTTACATTGCATACTCTTACTAACTTGTTTAATGTAACTTTCAAGTTTCAACAAAGCTAGGTACATTTTTATTTCACTCAAACCCGAAAAATGCTAGGGGTATTCAAAAATCTACTTGTAACAACAAATTTTCATAGATACTTACCAACTTAGGGCCAGTTGTGTATTAAGGATGAATCTGGGAGAATGCTTGCTTTTCGACCTCACTGCAATTTCGAATATAAGTCGTACTATTGCAATTACTGTGGTCATTGGAGCCCATTATTTCGAGTGTCCGTGAAATTTTCGAGACAAAATCTACTTTCGATTTATTGTACCACCTGCGTTGACAATCTATGGGCAAGAAGATTTAAACAACAAACTATACTGTACAACCCAGCGGTACCGACTTGATCACAAAAATCCACGCACAACAATTCAGATCGTTAAGCCATGTAAAGCTTATGAACACCAATCCTTCACCACTTCTTCACCACCCCTGAACTACTACGCAACAGAGGACGACCTCTTCTCCGATGACACGACGGCGGAGCGTACGCAACTGAAGACATATAAGGAGAGGCTGGTTGGTCCTGGTTCAACCCCAACCCCAACTGTAGCGCCATACTAAATAAACTATAAATTGCTAAGATCAAGGAGAAGCATAGGGTGTTGTAGGCACTGTTGTCACATTACGAGCTTAACGTTGGGCTTGTAGAACAAAAATAATCACACGTAAAAATATAGTTTTCTGATGAGCAGTTCAATAGTCTTTTAGAAAAGCGAAGAACTTGGCGAACAAAAATAAAATTAAAATTAGGCATACGATTTTGACCAGGAAATCATATTTTACTTCCTTCTAGTGGTGCGTGAATACATCTTAAATTTGGTGTCCTTAAATGAATCAAAACAATTTTACATTGATCTATAAACGTTTGAGTCCATATTGACGCAAGTTAGATAAATAAAAAAGGGTTTTAAATGTCAATGAGGTGTGACATAAAAGAGTAACTATGGACAACTTCGGCACACATATTTGTCAGCAATTATTTTGATCTTCTTTTAAACACCATAACATATTATGAAGCGTGTTTTTTATGAACTGTGTTAGCTACACAGAGTTCTTCACACCATTTTTGAAATGGCCACTCAAAACTGTCGTTTTATAAAAAAAAAAACAATTAACGAACTTTTGAAAAATACGATAACTGCCTACACAATAAATCTGCAGCGGAGTGTTTTATTGTGTTTCCACTGTCATGGATCTTCCCAAACCCAATCAAAAATAAATATTTCCAACTTTCTTTCCTCCAAACGAAGAAGTTAAGTTTAGAAACAATCACGCGCACAAGCCCAACCGTTTTAACTCATTTTGACTAGCAAGTAAAACCGAAATTAAAACCAATAAAAATAAATAAAATGAAATACGGATTTTCTTTTGTTAAAATGAGACCAAATGAATAGTGAATTGGAATCTCAGAAAATCAATTTTATAATATTATTGTAAAACCAATGTTAAAATTATAAATTATCTACAAAAATGTCTGTACACATAAAATACGAAAATTAACAAATATACTCCACAATAGTAATACATAGTTATTTATACAATTTCAACTGTCCTTTCTCATATACACACAAACACATATATCAATCACGTGAATGTAACTTCTCATCAATCAATTTGAATTGAAAATTACTAATCTTAATTAAGCTTAGTACTAATAAATAATTACAATTAAAATTCAATAATACATTAGAGGAGACGAAACAGAGTTAAAACTTAACAAAACGATTTCAAATTAATTTAGTTTTCTCTATTTCTATTTAAATTTTTCGTTGCCGATTTCCTTTTCTATCAAAAGAATATCGTATCTTTACACATGTTGGTGGTGGTTGTTGTGGCGGCCGCCGAGTAACCAAAATCATAATCATAATCATTCGGCAAATGATAGCTTACAGCGAGAAACATAAGATACAGTAACAACAATAATAGAATTATTATGAAAATAAAAACTATTGTAATATATCAGTCATCACGGCTTTTGCACAAAATCTTTCTGGCCAAGCCTATGGCCTGATCTCAGAGAATCTCACAACAGCGACAATACCTTTGTCGATGGCCAGTGGTAACTGGTGGTGGTGTCACCGGAGCAAAGTATGCATGAACTTTAATATTTGGTAAATGATTCTACAAAAACAGAAAAGTTATAAACAAGTTATAGAATAGACGGAGTGCGTTTGTACTAACTTTTAATTTTCGAATTGCCGCTCGAGTTATCATTTGGCAGTCAAATAGCTCAATTCTCTGTAGATTGTGACACGATATTAAATGCTCTAAGGTTCGATCGGTTATTAGTGGACAATTGTCCAATTCTAGGACGGATAGACTCTCAGCTGCACAACTACCGGCGGCCAGCTGACGGATTCCATCGTCTGTTATAAGCTCACAGTGTGATAAAGTCTATGAAAAGCCAATACATAATCATTTAAAAGCAAAAATACATTTTTAGACGTAAGCTTACCAATTTCTCTAAACTCGGACAACCAGTGGCCAAATGGGCCAGCGTCAGATCAGTTATCTGGTTGCATTCTTCCAAGTCCATTCGTTCCAAATATTTACAATTTTTACCAAGCGCCTGGAATCCAATGTCGGTGAAATTCCTGCACCCGGCCACCTCTAGTGTATTCAGCAGTGGGTTGTTTTGCGATAAAGCCGTTAGTGAAACATCGGTTAGTTCGCCACACTTTGATACGCATAGCTTTTGTAGTTTACGGCAATTTGCCGCAATTTGTCGTATTGATGAATCTGTGATGTTCTACAAAGATTATAAGATGTTTAGATGTTTGAAATGGTTTGCTGAAACGAAATTATATAAGCAGCACAAGTCTGTTACCGTATTTTATTGGCCATTATTGACTGAATGTCATATTTTGACATTCGATCTCATCGTGATGGAAAATAATCAACAAGTACAGGGAGGCGAAACAACACCAGGCGATGGAGATCTGATGTGTGTTCGAAGCGAACTGGTTTCGAAAATGTTGCCAACATGTGAAAGGGATAGTCAAGGCTATAAAACCCGAACCGAAGCCTGCAAAGGCGAACAGAGTCACTTCCACAGACTGTTAAACGCCGCAGAAGCATGTACTCTGTCGAGGGTGGATGTAATCACACTAAGCACGCTAAGTTATCCGTGTAATCTTCGATTCAGGTTGTATTGAAGCGAATTAACAAAAATGGGCTGGCAACGCCGTATAGGGCATTTTTATATTAGGTGGCGTATTTATATATATTTTTTTTAAACTCTTATACTGCTTAGTTAACGTAATAATTAAAAAAATATATACAACTTACCTCACAACTATGAAAATTGAGCACCATTAAGTCGGGACAGTACTTAGCTAAGCATTGTAGTGCGTTGTCGTTCACCTGTTTACAACCCTTACTGCTGAACTTTCTTAATTTAACACAACCGCGAGATAGGGCTTCGACTCCGTTTTCCGTTATGAGATGACACCATGATACATTAATCTCTAGAAGGTTCTAGATATAAAAAAATAAAGAAAAGCTATTAGATAGAATATAATACAAGCAACTGTAAGTTTGACACTTTGTTAGGTAGATTAAAATTGAATTTGAAAAGCTGAAGTCATTCTGATTGGTTCTTACATTTAGTTTAAATACAAACTTCCGAATCATGGTACAAGAATATAAGGTACAGCTAAGTCGAATTGACTGTGAGTGTCACCAAGTGCTTGGTGGCATGCAAGTTATTGGCCGAGTTCAATACGCTTTTGCCTAGCTAGTCAACAGCCTCTGATTGGGTCGACTTGCCTGCAAATTTTTTCAAATCAATTTGAATATCAGTTTGTTTGTTTTTAATGCAATTAATGTTGCTGCTCTATTATTTTTTTTACCACTTTAATGAATGGCTTTTGTCTTTCACAAATCTAGGCAAGTTTCGTGTGTTAGGCAAGATTTTCTGGCCATTGCCGTCGAGCTCTAGTATATAGTATATAGCTAATTTTTAAAGGCCGAGAGCTTCTTAATGTACTTGATGTTTAGTTTCCTGAAGACCATTTTTTTAAGATGTGGCTAATGTCGAAGCAAAAGTTGAAACGTTTTGAAACGAAGTGAAGGGGCAAACAAAAATAGCTCTTCCAAAATAAGTGCGACTGTGCATTACCAGACTTAACAAATAGTCCAGCTTTTGGGTGATTCAACACCACAGCATTCCACTTGTTTAGTACACCAATATTTGTGGTAAACAGCTACCATATCCATTTAACCCCACTCCACAGTACCAATGTTCACCACAAAAGTTGTGTAAACGAATTTCTGGCACCTACTCCCGCCTAAACTATTACGGGTCCATTCCATATAATATGCGAATTCGCCCACTTCAAGTGAGGACTACCATTTATTGATCTTATGTCCTTGTGCACAAGGATGTGCTAAAAATGAAAACAAAAACATACACAAAATCCTATTAGAGGACACAGTAAACAGCCTGCTGGGTTGCGGTGTGTGCCGTTGCAATCATCGTCGTCGTCACCCACTCAACAACACTTCGTATAGCCACTAGCCCCCACCGAACATTATACACATGCCCTTTAGTTATATGAAGACAGTTTTCGTATCGAAATAAACCACCAGCAAAAATATTTGTGGAACACCAAGAACGACGAAGATAATGTTGACCGACTTACTGCTGGAGGTGGTGCTGATACTGTAGCGTATGTAGGCCAAAACTTTTGTGTATTATAATCGTTGGCCTCGTTTTGGCCTAAAAGCGAATGAATGGCAGGTTGCAACAACTACGATAGTTGCAGGAAGTAAAGCTCGAGTTGAACGCGACACAAGGTTAAAGAGATGGAGCAAGTACATATACGCAATAATGGTGCCCGTATACACACGAAGAGAGTAAACGAAGAGATGTGCACGATTATGCGTCTTTGTGTGTGTGTGTGTGTTTGTGTTTTGGACGGAAGAGAAATTCGAAATGCACTTTTCCGAGTTTCATACAAAACCATACGCTTGGGGAATCCCTTTGTTTTGGTCTTTTATTCTTTTATTGTTTGAGCTAAAGGGTTCTCAAGGACTTGACCTAAAAACAAGAAACGCATAAATGTCACAGAATACCTTGTATGCTATATACTTACAGGACATCCATCGGAGATGTATTTTAAACTATTGTCGGTTATATTAGCGCACGAGTCTAAATTAATTGATGTTAATTTTGAACAGTAACGACTTATTGATTGCGTTGATAGGTCGGTTATCTTCTTACATTCGGATAAATCTAAGTGCTCGATATTATGGCAGTGGTTGGCTAGGGTTCTGTAAAGGAAATATTATATGCAATGCATAATCAGTCAGTTGATGATGAGGTGAGTGCGTCTTACCGTATTGATACATCTCCAACTGATTGACAACCTCGCAAGGAGAGAAATTTCAAAAAGCCACCGCATCTCTGGGATATATTCTCAATGACGGCACCCTGTAAACAAATATGGGGTTGTTGCAATAAAGAATCATAATGCTGCAGGTTGGCAAATATGTGCACGGATTACCTCGATGTCCCGTTGAAAATCAAACAAATTGATTTTCTGCCAACTCGATCCGTCCAGGGCAAGGACGTTCCAGTATTTGCAGACCTGTAACGAAAGTAAATGGAAAATGTTTGTTTGTCAATAAAGTAAATATGAAAAAGTGCAATGTGTATAGAGCTGCATAAATGGTGAACTTAAAATCTAGGACATTGCTTAAAAACTATATATAAATCGAGTCCAGTTACCCAGAGGACAAAGCTCGCTCTTAATTCGTATGTAGGTCAGCGAAATTTCGCGGTTCCACTGCCAAATGTGGGTCACAAAGTACATATAGATATACTTTACTTTGTGTCTGTTGGAGCGAAACCAAAACATGACCTAAAAGTTCAGTTGAATTAGGACACTGCCAATATGCAACACAGCATTTTCACATCTCATTGATTCTCCCTGATGAATATTGGGGAATTTTGTGGGGCATCTTTAGATACATAAAAGATTTAAACAGAAACGTCGCAGAAACGACGTTCGAGACGAATTAATATAAAAGTGATTTAACGCGCATTGAAATACGCAGTTGTAAAATGCAAAAAATCTACGCGTCTACAAGGAAATATGTCTCTACAAATCCACGTCGTCACCACTCGTTTGCCTCTCGGAAATTAAACTTGTTCGAGATAAGTGTCACCAGACTGGCATCACGTCACCTGAAAAATGCTACGTCGAAAAAAGTCCCACCAATGAGAAAAGGTGAATTTAGTGACAGAATTCAAATCAATTTCTTAAAGGAGTCTGATTAGAATGCATGCCTTACCATTTGACGAACGTAAGCTATATGTTCATAAAGGGATATTTTCTAAGCTAGGTTCTAGGTTTCTATGACCGCAAAAGGTGCAGTCCTTAGGCCAGATATGGTCCTTTGTGATACCACATGATCAAATAATCTCACAACTATACCCATTGAACCAACAGGAGCTAAGAATAAAGCGTTGAAGGCAGTCTATGCTTGTACTTTTTTAAGAGGAGTAGGATTCAGATTGCACTAAAAGGCACATGTTGAGGAAATGAGCGAAGTTTTCTTTACAAAGCATGGGTTAGACCAGGCCTGGAATATTGTTCCCATATATGGAGCTCGGCCCCAAAACATTCACTGAACCTACTTGACAGCATACAGAGACGAGCAGTTCGACTTATTAGAGACCCTACACTCACATCGAATCATCAACCGTTGGTTCACAGAAGACAACTCGCTGACCTTTGCTTGTACTATAGGTACTTTCATGGTAGATGTTCCGAGGAACTCAAACACATTATCCCTCGAAATGCAACTTTTGGGCGCCCCACAAGACAGGCAGCTAATGCTCATAATCATGACCATGCAGTACACTTGACAACCGCGAGGACATCCATTTTCCAAAACTCCTTCTGTTAGAGGTCAAGCTAACTTTGGAACTCGCTTCCTGGGGATATATTTCCAGAAGACTAGAATTTGCAGTAATTTAAGTGCAGAACAAACATACATGTCGCAAGCATCTCGTGGCGCTGATGAAGCGTTATAGGTTCGCCTTTTCCAGGAGAAGTGTTTAAAAAAAAATGTTTCAGGAACTGCTTCCACTTATGACTACTTTTTAAGCATTTGAGTCAATATTTCACAAATAGTGCGCTCGATGTTGGCCTTCAAGGCTGGAATTGTTATTGGCTTGTCCGCATAGAACAATGATTTCAAATACCCGAACAAAAAATACCCCAGCGTCAAATTATAACTATCTCTGATGAGGCCAGGCTACATGTCGCTGGTTTTTTTGCCAATATAGCAAGTCGTACAGACAATGTTCCCCCATTCATGATTGTTGATCATGGCTTTTTTACCAGTCACTATTGACGGCGAAACTTTCTTAATTTTTGAATAAGTACAAGGCCCAATGATCGCATCGCATAAACTCCACCAAACAGTGGACTTTTCGGTGTGAAATGGAGTCGATGGATTTTCTTTGCATTTGGAAACAGAAGTGAGCCTTATCACAGAAAAAGTTGATCGATATCATTTGATCAAAACAAAAAAATGCATCAATCAAAAAGATGGTGGCAAGAAGTTTTATATTAAATATCAACTGTCATGATCAGAGTGTTGCCAATTTGGCATATTGAAAGAAAACCAGCATAATTTAGAGGAAATACGTAGGTACTTGCGAAAGGAAACCTTATGCGATAGGTTAAATCTGTACACTTGTGTAAACGATTTTGCAAATGTCATTTAATTGCAGTTCGCTTTGACATTTAAAATGATGTATACTTATAACCACTTCATGAATATTTTGTTAGACTTAGCATCACTTACAATAATTTCCGTGTTCATATCGGGCTTGGAATGTAAATTTAGAAAAAGTACCTTTACAGAAAAAAAGAGCCGTCAAATGTCAGACTTACCTACTTATACATTTCATTAATATGTGGTAGGCTATTTTCAAAACAAACCAAAATTATGAGAAAATTTAAAAATATCTTTCCCTTTTGCTTGAGCCAAATAATGTATGATTTCTATTTATTTCAGTTCGCAGCCACCACATTCACACCCCTTTGGAACTAAATAAGTTCTCATTCGGTAATTCGGTGTTGCGTTATTCACCTTCAAAGTATCTAGTTCGAGGTGAGATGAAATTTTCGCCGAAATAAACAATTTTTAGTTTTTTAAATTGTCTGCCAAAATGTAGGTATATTTTATTCAATGTCTATTTGCGTTATCTGTGTCTCATGTGTTTGTTTTTTCTATTCATCCCCTATAAGAAAAGAAAAACCCAAAATAAGTCATTAAGAGACCAACCACACCACACGCATACAATCGCCTTGTTCGAAAATGAAAACGTGCTGCATACTCTATAATATCAAGATATTTTCAGGTTCAAGTTCATTTAAAACAATTTATAAATAAAATCGAAAATGCATGCACAAGTATGTAAGATGTACCTACCTCCTATTCTGACGCGTGTACTATAAGAGTCAACAAAGGCATGAATGTCAAAGTGCCACCAAAAAATAAATTTTTGTTTTGTTTTTTTTTTTTTTTTGGGAATTTTGAACAAAAGTTCAATGAATCATGGATATGAGGGAACGAAAAAAAAACGGTACATGAAAATCTTTACATATAATAAAACTGTAGGCATTTTCTTTGTCAGCTAAAAACTCGAAAACTACTGGACAGATTTCGATGAAACTTTTTTTAAATGTTCCTTAAGACTGTGAGACTGCTATAGGCTATGTCGTTTATAGCCACGTCCTTAGGAACAGTTTTTAGCCAATATGTATTTTTTGAAGTGAAAATATATACATACACATATACCTTGCTACGAATGGATGTTTATACTTTTGCGATCGTCAAACAAACACATTCGATAAGGGTTGATTTGTTTTCGCAGTGAGTGCTATGGTCAGTTGTATATTATGTAGGTATGTATATTATGATTGTATGTCCGATTAAGGATGGGGATGGGGTGAGTCGTGCGTGCTGCAGAATGGCATGGGGTATATTAATAATCTTCATAAGAGAAGAGACGTATAATACAAAACAGGTTTCATTTCAGAGAATTTTATTCGATATGTGGTATGGTAATTGTGTTGGGTTGGGGTAGGTATTTGTTTGGATTCTATAGGAAGAGGGAAGCAAAGGAAAGGAAAGGAAATGCAGTATATTAAACAAGTAGCAAGATCAATGAGAGGGAGGGCGATGCAGAGGGTGCACATTATATATCCAATGCATTACATTTATTATCGCATATCGCCACGCAACGCAGTAGGAATTTTATTCTGATATGACGTAACAGGGTAGGGTTGGGGTAGTTGTTTGGATTCCATAGTTCTACTTTGGGGTTGTTGTCGCACATCGAAAGCAATTTTTCTTGAACAAATAGGTACTGTGTATGAGTGACTTACTTCTGTCCAGCCAGTTTGTGAAATCTATTCTATACATATAATAAAACTGTAGCAATTTTCGTTGTCAGCTAAAAACTCGAAAACTGCTAGACAGATTTCAATGAAACTTTTTTTAAAATGTTCCTTAGGACTGTGAGACTGCTATAAGCTATGTCGTTTATAGCCACATCCTTAGGAATAGTTTTTAGCCAAAATGTATTTTTTGAGTGAAAATATATACATACACATATCTATACCTTGCTACAAATGGATGTTTATACTTTTGCGATCAGGACAAACAAATACAAAAGACTAGCGAAAGAGGAATTTTCTTTTTCTCCTAAAAGCGCGAAAACTTCTGGACAGATTTTAATGAAACACTCAAAGTGTAATTTTAAATGAACCAAATATAATTTTTTGCGAGCGGGTAAGGCGAGCACGGGTCCAGCTAGTTATAAAATAAAACCGCTACAAGTGCGAGACAGAAGAGGAGAAGGTTTAATGACATTTTTGAGAATGTTACATCGGTATCCACCCCCAAAAACAAAGGTGAATGACTGCGGTGACACAATTCGTCCACGGGTCAATAAACAGCGCTTTTTTTTATCACAAGCGTTTACTGAAAATCGTTTGCAAGAGATAAAAGCGTAATGAGTTCGTGACACTTAAAATTGGGTAGATATATGGGTAAAGCAGTTGTAAGCAACGTTCACCCCGGTTGCTTATGATTTATGAATACATAATAAATACGCAGACAAAATTTTATTCCATAATCGGAGGGAGACGAAAAGGAATAACGCTTGACAATAAGGCTTTTGTTGGGGCGTAATAGCTTAATGGACATCGAATGTCTGCAGTGAACATGAAGAGAATTTTTTTTTCTTTTTATTGATCAGTGTATTTAGGCATCGTGGTAAATCGATTTAGTAAATACTACTTAAAGAATAGTCGTTCCAGTGGCTACTTTTGGATATTCGTCAAAATCAAATGTAATAGTTCAAAGACAACTTTCTGTGTAATTTTATTTGTAAAATTGTGGAAAAATATTTAGCAAAAAAGTACCAAAGTACCGATGATAAGAATGTACATACATATATAAATTGGACAATTTTTGAACTTTTTTTTTAAGTCTGACTAGGTATACCCGGAGAATTCTAGGTTAACTACATGTTTCTGGACTAGATTAATTAGGAACGTTTGGAAAAATTGGATGTTGTATTTAACTGTCATCTATTAACATTCTATGAATTAAAAACTTGTACATTCTTATGAAATAGGGCTCTAACTGTCTGTCTCACGTCTAACTAAAAATCATAGCACAACAACTCCATAAGATATACAAAGTTTTCAATAAACTTGCCAATGATCTTCGATCATCTCTTATTTTTAGGTCCGGGGCCAATGATGGCGCCGCTTTAAATACCACACCAAATTGCCACACGCTCAGAATAAATTTGCTGCTTTACGACTAAGTACATGCCAAACTCAAGCACTTACTTCACAAACTTGCGTATAGCAGTAGGCACCGTTGGTGAAGTAATTCATCCAAAATGTAAACTGTGCTCACTGACAACACGGACTCATTTCGAGTGTAAGGCACTTTCGTACCGCAAAAATATATATATAATAATGCAAATGTTACTTTTTTAGCTCAAAAACTATCTGTCAATGTCAAATTAAAATGTAATTTCAAATGAAAACAACAGATGGCGCGAACTATACATTTACCTATGATTTCGTCGAGAAATAGTAGGAAAATTCAGATTTAGTCATTATAGCTTTTGGCAACCAGTTTTCTAATTCAAACAGGAGCTAAGAAGAAATATAGCTTCCTAGTTCCTATAGCTCTTACCGCTTAGGCTGGGCGTTAATCACCAATCAGTCAGGACAAAATCTGTAGTATTAAAATATGTATTCATAAAAAAAATTATTACTGCAACAGTTGCGTATTTTTAAAGCCTCCTCTCTGTCCTCCAGCAAAATTTACAACTCACAAAAACGAATGCAACCACATACAAACAGTCAGTTTAATGTTGCTCAAAAGTCTACGTATTCCTGTCTGTAGTAAAGATAAAACCCTTCTATACAGAACGGAAACTCCAGACCAATGACCCATTACACTTAACACGTCTTGAAATTGGGAATCAAAACAAAGGAAACATTTTCATATTCTACCTCTACGATGGAAGCCATAAATTCCACCATTTCAATTCAATTCCTTTGTGTTCTCCAAGGGTGCATGCACACGACAGATACATAAAATATTCCCGACACCATTAAAGTGCAGCGCACACAACAACACCCTTAATTTAAAAATTAATCAGTAAAAGGAGCTAAATTCCGATCGAAATTAGTTTGCTCAAAGTTTTAAAACGGTACTAGTATTGCACGCTGCATGTCGTCAATATTTATATAGAAACCACGGATGGGAGAGAAGAAGCCGCCGTCGCGTCATGTCGTCGTCGTTACAACAAAGGAAGTAAAGTGAAGCCAACTGGTGGTGCACACTTGCACAGTCTCCAATAGACTTGCGGTATAATGTCGACAATTGGACTGGATCGTTCAACAACAACAATTCCCGACAGGAAAATAAATGGAAGCCAAAGGAGCGGCGATGCGATGGTAGCAGGAAAATAAAAACCCAAAGCGAAATCATGCAACGTAAGCACACAAAAAGCCATGGTAAATATATACGAGTATTAGTAGTAACTGTCGAGACAACTACTCGTACTCTCGTTGTTGTCCGGGTCAAAGGACGACAGCAGCCGGCAGTCAGTCAGACCGCAATTAAACCCTTATATTCCCAGTTAAATTAACTCGAATGAATAATCAAGTGCACAAAGAACTCGGATCTGACAGACAGAAATATGTTTATTATCATGGACTTGTGTGGTAGACGAAGGCGAGTAACTGTAATCGTAATGCAAGTTTGTATACATCAATAGGACATTAAAGTGCTAAGTATCTTATTTTTATATAGCAATTTGGTTCGTTTGTATTTTGCAGTTAAAAAATTTAAGCAAGAATTCTTCTGTAATTCTTAATTAAAGCTATTTTTATGGAGGGCTACAAACTGCGACGTTGCCAGAAGATGGGAATTTCCAAGTTAGAGCTTTAAAAATATTATTTTTCGCATAAAAAACTCGTAAAAGTCCCACGAGTTCTTAAAATGAATTCTGAAAGAGAAAGTAATGAGGTTCGTTTAATTACCAGCAAATTAACAATTTTCTTTAAAACATAAAAAAGTTGGTTATTTCAAATGAACGTGGTTACAAATTATAGACTTTGGTTAAAATTGCCTCTATGCGGGAACAACTTGCAAAAATGGTTGCTGTTGAAAACTCGCTGCAGGAAGACAACAAGTAGGTTGCTGACAACTCGTGTATAGTGCGAGTAACGTGTGGTGTTGCAAACAGTGTGTGCCGAGTTTCCTTCCTCAACCGACAAATTTGTACTGTCGCAAAAATAAAACGCAAAATATTCAAGTTTCATACTGAAAGTTCATCGCGCGACAGAAAATGCTTATACGCGTCTAGGCTAAGTTAAATTTAAATCTCTATCATGCATTTTCGCGACCGGGCTTTAGTGTAGCTCTATTTCTTTGACATCTGAACTTGAAAAAGGCTAACGAACATTTTTCTATTGTTTTATTTGTTTACTGACACCAGTCGGCTATTGAAAGGGTAGGAAGGTTCTCGGAACACCAATTTTTATAGTTTTCGTAAGTCAATTGAAATACGATAAGAAAGAAAATAATTTCATTCCCCGAATTGGAATCGTATCATGAGCTGTCTTTATCGGATTGAAGTACCGGACTATCTTTGTAAAATGATAACAAAGTTACTTCACGAATGGAATGCGTATGATTCCAACGTGGAAAGGGCGCAAGTAACTGGCGGTGTGCCACAAGGATAGGTTCTAGCTCTAGGCCCCTTGTTGTGGAAGGTTATGTAGAATTTCTGCGCCTACTGCTGAAATGCACCGCATTTTTTAAGAGCTATGCAGTACACTCCTATAGAACTCCGATTTCTGTCTAGCAATGGCTTTTACTAGAAAGTTGTATCTGACAGCTAACGACTGAAGTTACTCTTGCTGTCATCGAGTGATGAATGTGAAATTACCAGTGAGACATAAGCTCGCTAACCAAAAAGACATTGGCCGCATTCAAGAATCCAGTCATCGTAAGTCGACTTGAATTGTCTGGACTCGAATTTACCTGAACGCGAAAACTAACTTGAATTGTCGGTATGTCACTTATTGACAAGTGTACTTTTTTTTTCTCCTGGGTTATATTCTAAGTTTCTGATTGGTGCTCTACATCTACAGTCTACACGTCAGGGCAATCGAAATGTCAAACTGCGCTCACCCCAGTTCTTGACTTGTTTTGTCAGTGTTGCGGACAGAAACGTCAACTGAGAAAACTGTTTACGTGGCCAGTTCGGTTCAATGAAAACTAAGCAACATGAAGTTAGAGAGCTGTCAGACTTACTAAACTAGATTCTTGAACGCCCTCATTTTTCTTTCGTGTTTTGTTGTTCAACTGTCACTTGATACAATTTTTTTGATCAGTTGGAAAAGTGCATTTACTGTTTCAAGCAAAATTTTCCTCAGAAATGCTAGAAAGCGAGGAGTAACGACATTTCTCCCTCAAATGAAAGATCGTTTTGGCAATTTCTGTTGGATTTGTCGAAGAAACTCGCACCCCAGCTTACAAACAGAATAAGGAAAGGAAATCATACGAGATTTGGAATTATACTTATACGCATGAAGTGGGGCGTCTACAATTCCAGACAACAACAGTGTTTGTGTGCTTATATGGAATTGTTCCTACGTAAACGTGACTTCGCCAACAATTTCTCCAACAAAAATTATTAAGGACCTTTTCCCAAACACTAAGAAGTTGTGTTTGTTTAAATGTTCATATTCAGAAAGTAAAGTTGGCTGCGTTCCATGAAGGCCGTCCAGTAAGCGCTTAATGTTGAACGCCTCTCTAGAAAATTTTCATCAGTTGAACAGAACAGTGGAACGCGGACATTAATTGCTTGAACTCTGAGATTGATTTCTCTTTTTAAAAAAACAAATCGATTAAGCTGCATATAATAATGCCGTTTGACATTCCGCTAATCAGCTATCGCTCAATGAAACGCAACCATTATAAATCATTAAGCAATTTGATCAACATGACAATATTTTGATGGCACGCAACACAGTTTTATGAATCAAGTTATAGTTCTAACAACAATAACCTACAACAAAGTACGATTACAGTTTAAAGTTTAAAAAACATATCGCAGCTTTGATTTGATTCTAATTGCCGTTGCAATATTCATCAAATCTAGTAGACAAAAAGAACCTAACGTCATATAAATATAACTACATAGATACTCAACTAGTGCATCTTTAATTATTGATGTCAAACGTATTCTCTTTCTGCATACAAAGGAATTCATTGTATACAACATCGACCAAAGTGCACCTTCGTGTTCACAGTATCTGTGTGCCTATGTGCACCACATAAACGATTATAATAACTTATGCACTAGTTCACTCGTCTTATAGTTGAGATACCCGCCAACAACAATTTATTGTTACACGCTGACTTACCTGAGCACATCTGCATAACGAAACAACGTCTAGGTATGAAAAAATGCGAAGTAGGATTTCCTTTGGCAGTTGCTTTATAGGTTCATCATCCGATTCAGGTGAGCTGAGGAATGTTTGCTAAAAAGATAAACAGATACAAGAGAAAAATAAATGTTAGATTGGAACATGGAACAGGCAGGCGAATAAATAAAGCAGAAATTCTAACGAAGTAAACATGTGGTGTAGGGGCGAATTTTCAACATGGAAAAGTTTTTTTTTTTTCTTTGAAAATCGCGCGAAACAATAACAAAACGATGTAGGATGTTTTTTACACTTGAGCTATTTATTGATTTTTTAAATTGGTGCCGATTAACGATAAACATGTAGAAAGCAATACAGGCAGGGAAATGTGTCACTTTCATTAACATAATTGGGCTTTAAAAATGTATACAAACCAAGTCGTATCGTAATGCCCTAGCTTCAATTTACCCGAGCAATTTGTTCAATGAACACTACGTTTACCATCATATCTGACATTATTGACTTGTCAGGTTTGTTCCTTTGATATTGTAGTAAAAATGGAAAAGACTGTCAAAATGGCAGTGGTGGGGATAAATTCTCTCTCAGAGTAAACAGATGTATTTTGTTTTTCCATAAATAACAGTATGCAATGTGGCGTTTTTCAATTATTGGTTGGGTAGCCCTAAAGGAATTAAAGCCCACCACAACCACAACAATAATTCGTAAATTGTAGTACACAGTAAAGAAATATCTTAAAAATGTCTAATATCTAAACGCGAAGAATTTGCTAATTTATTATCAGTATTTCAGCTGACGAAAGTGATTCGGAATTAATCACAGAACACAAATGCGAATAGTTATTACTCGCATAATGCCAAAATGCCAATTAGGTCAACACTGACTGACAACTTTTTCAAGTTTTTTTTTAGAGGTTGGGTTTTTAAGCTGGCAACCCTGCTTCATGCAGTGTCAGTTTGACAGTTCAAAGTTGATTTGTGGTAAGAACGTTTTGCCATTTTACGTTGAATAGATTAACGCCAGAATAAAGGCCCCGACCCATAGAATCCGTCGCATCTGTTGCGTCGACGGATTGACGTATTCGACGGAACGAACAGTCCCATAGAATCCGTCGCATACGTTGACAGCCGATGACATATGAGAGACCTCTCATTATCTTATATTTCCACCAACTCTCACGCTCTGCCAACTGTCAACGGTTCGACGGACAGAAAAATAGAAAGTAAACCTACTTTATCCGTCGCATCCGGCACGTACGTTGCTCATGGGTCACATTCCATAAGCTACGTGTATTCTATCAACCTGTCAGTCGAATACGTTACCGCAACGGATGTGACGGATTCTATGGGTTGGGGCCTTAACGCGTGCAAATTGTGAAAAATTATTTTGAAAACCATCGTTCAGTTTGCCAAACTAATCTTGCACGTGCGCTGTGTCCGTTTTACGGCCGACATACTCGTCCATCTGAGCAAGTTATTCGGAACAAGATGAATCGCTTTCGCACCACGTACAAGGTGGCGCAAAAGTAATCCTCCTATCAGAAAATGCTATAAATTTTGCGATTGGCCCCTAATGTCAGTTCTGTTTTGACATTTGTGTAGTAAACGCATGCGAAATACACGTTAATAAACAATGTTACGCTACACTGCTACAGAACGCGGAATATTGGTGACTATTTATTTGAGCAATAATCGGTCGGTGACTTTGGCACAACGTGAATTTCGTCGCAGATTTCCTAGCCGTCCAACGCCTACTGGTGAAACACTGCGACGTTTAGCCTCGAAGAGACTGGCACAACACGAGATGCTGCCAGGCGTGGCAGACCCCGGAGTAGCCGTTCTGCAGAGAACGCTGGAGGAGTCATCGGACCTTTTTCTTCGAAGACGTCGCGGGCCAAACGGTTACTGTGAATGGTGAGCGCTACAGAGCAATGATCAACGAGTTCTTTTTGCCGCAACTTGATGAATTGGGATTGGAAAACATGTGGTTCCAACAGGACGGTGCAACAGCACACACTGCACGTGCCACAACCGATATGCTGAAGGATGCATTTCCCGGGCGCCTAATCTCCCGTTTTGGCGATTTGCACTGGCCAGCAAGATCGCCTGATTTGACCGCTCCAGACTTCTTTTTGTGGGGCTTTTTGAAGTCGCGGGTTTATGTCAACAAGCCTCAGACTCTTGCAGCTCTTAAAGACAATATCCGTCAAGAATGTGAGGACCTATCGCCGGAAGTTTTGGCCAAAGTGATGGAAAATGCCATAAAAAGGGCTCAAATGACAATCAACTGTGGCGGCGGCCATTTACATGACATCATATTCTCGACTTGATGTAAAAAAAATTAAAAGACCAAATAAAAATAATCCACAAGAAGAATCAAAGTTTTTCATTTTTTTTTAAATTACAGCCAAAAAACATAGGAAGGTTATTTTTGCGCCACCTTGTATATGTACCCTCTAGTCTAGTGGATAATACGCATCCCCAAAGACGACAAACAGTGCGAACAGAAGAATTTATTTCCGTTGTGGAGCGCAGTGTTTAGGAGAATCCGAATGAGTCGACTCGCCATCGTGCTCACCAATTGGAGCTATATCCATCCACTTTGTGGAAGATTTTACGGAAAGATCCTGGCTGAGAAGCTTCTAAGCATGCAAGAGTTGAAACCGCGACAGAGCTTCGGTTTCAACAAGATGGCATTTGCTGAGCGCATAATTTCGCGTAATGTATCAATGAGCATGCAAGAGTTGAAGCCGCGACAGAGCTTTGGTTTCAACAAGATGGCATTTGCTGAGCGCATAATTTCGCGTAATGTATCAGTGAGCTGGCCTTCACGATCCTGTGATCTCACATCTCACGCGCCTTTAGATTACTTTCTTTGGGGGCATGTGAAGTCACTAGTCTAAGCCGATAAACCCAGATACGTTGGAAGATTTGGAAGTCAACATTCGCCGTGTTATTGCTGATATACGGCCGCAGTTGCTCGATAAAGTTGTCGATAATAGGACTTCACGATTGCGCTTTATTCAATCTGACCGAATTTTGAAACAGTAATGGCATAAAATTATCTATTAAATAAACCTAACATCATAGACATTAACATTAATTTCAATTGTTTTATTTCATATTGAATTTGTATAGCTCTAAAAAAACACCCAAGCTTACACCCCTTTCGGTCTTTGGCAGTCATAATACAATCAATGAATACAATCAGCTGTGTCACGCCTACCACAACAAAAGCACTTTTTATTCCGAGCCACATTTATTCCATTTAGCTGACGCTCAAGTCTAAGCAGTAACGAATTGCAAGTGGAAACTAGGCCCAATTTAAACTTCATTAGCACTCTCTTGTCCTTAACTAAGGTCACCTCACATTTATGTTACATCACTTGCGGCAAGTTAAACAGTAGACAAGTCTCATTATTTAATAATTTGCCCAGAACATGAGATTCTAAAGCATATAGGGTATGTGTCGTTATGCAATAATTGTATAAACTAAACACCATAAACCATGCCGCGGTTGGTTTCTCCGCTTTTAAATAAAGGGCTTGTGTTCTACCCACTTCAGCGGTGTTCGTGTCCACTGTGCTCGTGTGCCAATGGATGGGATTGTCCCTTCCCCTGTTCACTCAAGTCGTGTAATAGTGTTATAATAACATGCCCGTGCAGAAAAATTAATTAACCCTTAATTGTTTTTCAAAGTACATCACGCACACTGCTACAATATAAAAGTGAGACATTCAAGTCTACCTGTTTAAATTGCATTTACCTTCGAGTAACAACTCTCTCAACATGAACTATTATATTGCGACTGGGACTGTGAGACGTCGTCGGTCGTCGTCGTACAGTTAGTAAAGCAAATTCCAGGCGACAAACCCCACCACACCACCATCGGCATTCGTGAACCGAACCCTGAACCCGCATTTGCCTCTTCATCGTCAGGAATATTCGATTTCATGTCAACTACTAGGTCGTGGACTGATAATAGTTTAAAAGCAGAATACCGTGCGGGATGTGTACTTTGTATGCGTGTATTTACTAAGTGACACCTGGGGCATATCTGTTGGTAGGGTATGCATACCCTTAGTAGAGTGTCAATCAGGCAGGCCTATACAAGCTCTCCATGTAGCCGAGATATTGATTAGTAATTAGAGCCTCTGCTGTGTAAAGCACACAAAAGCAGAATAAATCGGCTGGTGCGCATTGTGTTGTATACTTTACTGTGGAATGGGTTATTTAATAAGCCGCACACATCTGCGTCTCTGCGATATTAAATGTGGAATTATACGGGTCAACTGAAATACTCTATTGACAGCCAATTGCTATGGTTTACTATTATCAATTTGCTTTGATCCGAATTGCACAGTTGGAGTGGAGCAGTGGTATTAGAATTTTGGGCAACAAAGAGGGTAACGTATGAAAAAGTAGCGGGAGACAAATATGAAAAGTAAAGCTATTCAGGGGCGAAACGACAGCCGAGTTGTGAAAGTCTTTGAACCGCATAAATAGGATAAACTTGTGTTCAGGAACTTATTTCTTTGATCAATTCAATTAAAGAAAACAAAAAACTGCAAACGTTATTACTAGGGGGCGCAGATATATACCCTGTCTGTCTTGGTTATAGGCCGCTTTCAAAGTCTTTTGGAAGCATGATCCTTAATATAATGATATAGCGCATTCCGATTGCTTTTGGTGCGGGACCATATACCGAGTCTCGGTTCGAAGAATCCGTATTTACTGTGTGCGTACAAAGCATACAAATACAAAGTGACATATTGATGTTCCTTCGGGTGAATATTTTTGCTAAATGCTGAATACGGATACCGTTGCGAGAAATTAGGCTATACGATCGTATACTATTATATGCCAGATGAGCCACGTTTAGACAATTCATCAGCTTTGTAATTCTGTGGGACATCGTAATGAACAGGTACCCAGCAAAGTTTGACGTCGATCCGTTTAGTTATTTCGTTTGAAGATAATGCGTCAGTCTTTCATTGCCTTAGACTTTACTGTGATAAAAGGGATTTGATGGCTGCCTGACTGTCGATATGAGGATAGATTTCTGCGATACAGTTTTTGGTGCCATACAGTCAGTCTGAAAGACATTGAAGTGCCTCGAGCGGTCAAATGAGAGGTGAATGTCCAAGTATTCCGCGTATAGATGCTGACACCGACCCATCGGTCAATACATCGTATTGCGCCCACTGTGATCGATCCCGTAGTTCCGATTCAACTCTAATCCCAAGTAGTTAAATGAGCGACTAACAGGTATATCAATGTGGATAGTGAAAAGAACCAGCGCAATTTTGATCGGCTAACCACTGACAAAGGTTTTTTTCTACTGCGCCATCTCTCCCGAGCGTCTGACAAACATCCGAGAGTATGACTGCGCTGAAAAAGCTTCTCAATTCAGCCGTTTGGAGTCGGCATAAAATTGTAGGTCCCTTCCATTCGTCCCAAAATAGAAACTCACACAAACGAATGGTTGCGAAAAGCTAGGCCTAGGATGTCTACATGCCTGTTGCGCCACCTATTTATTATTTATTTAAACACTGACAAACCATGCCAAATTGTGAGCGAGCAATACGTGGCGAAATTCGGTTTTCTTCGTACTTAAAATCGACTTAATTCCACGCACATATAGCTAAATGAAACCCACTTTCGTTCAGTAAGCTAACGTCTTTCTAGACGCGAATTTAAAGCACACATCGCATCCCATAGTCTTGAAAAAGGTCATCAATGCTCTGAATTTCGAATCGACATAAAGCTGGGGTAGAATTCTGTAAGATGAAAACGTTCAATCGTTTTCGTTTGCACGAACGTTTTGCTTCATGTAACTTGCAAAACGAAAGGAACCTTCGTTTGGGCGAAAGCGAAAAAAAAAACGACAGCTATTTCATTGACATTTTCGTTTGTTTTTTTTTTTTCTTTATTTAACTCCGAAAACGAAAGACATTACCGTTTCGTGCGAAAGGATAATAGCTTATTCATTAACGTCTTTTTATTTTAACAGTTTAATCCCATTCGCGGATATTTTGACAAGTTAAAATGTCAAAAGAAAGAAATTTTTCTGAAGCAGAAATGGTTTGCACTGCATAAAAGCTGTGTGTCTTTAATATTGCGATGAGGCTTACGGCTCCTTTTTGTGGAAAGACTGCACAATTCAATCAAAACATCATAATTATAAAAGAAACGAAATGAAAGAAAAGTCAATGTAGAATCAAAACTGACCCTAAAACTATGCAATTTCAACTACACTGCTTCTTAATCGTTTGCGAAGAGAAAGAAAAAAAAAACGAAAAGAGTTAGGTACATGAAGCAAACTGTCGCTTTCGCATGATTTCTTTCGTTTGTTTTTTAAGAAAAAGCGTTTTTCGTTACGTTTTTTACAGAATCCCACCTATGTGAAAGGCAGATTGTAAAATCACATTTTACTTCAAAGAAGCAACAGAATTTGTACTTCATTTCGTAGAATACTGTATACGGAAGGCCAATGAACCAGATAGACAGACCCTGAACACCCGCGCATATTCCAAACAAGATCCAAGTCGTAGTATGAATGAGGTATGTTTATACCTACTTGCTGTTTTGTTAATTAGCGTGGAAAGATAATATTACGCAACGCATAAATATTGCTCCAAATAAAAACATGTATACGCAAAAGTAATAACAATGCGGGAAAGCAACACAAGAGAAAATCGAAAACAAATCATGCTCTGGGGAACACTTTCGCTAAAGAGTCCTAAAATCACCTTAAACTGATAACGTATCGTGTAACGTAAGCGAAGCACTCTCTGCGGAGTGTTAAGCACTGCTTTGCATAGTTCAACAAATGTATATCACTTCACTCGCGCACTAGCTGCTCATCAATTGGCAAATCGTGAAAAAGTTATAAAACTATTAATGCGAATTCCGTTGGCAGTGTTTTGTAAACAACGCTTAAGTGAAGTAGTCATGCGACGTCTAATAATTAAATTAAAACGCTTTGGCCACCAGTTGTTTGCTTTTCATGTGACAATATAATGAGTAAGTGTGCCACTGTGTACAACAAGATAGTTTGTTGTCATTTGAACTTTGTAAACGGTGCCTATGATCTTGTCGTGTGACAACTGACAAGTAAGCGACGACAAGTCACTTAATCTTTGGAATCATTCTAGTCGAATGGAAATGCGTGCGAATTTGTTCTCTGACACACATATTCGAAAATGGAATGGCGGGGGTGTTAGGGTTCATCGATTAGCAGTGTCATTATTTTTGCGGTCATTTTCTAATCTGTGTTGATTACGAATACATTTCATTCTGGCAACAAAACGATGAAGAAATAGAACAAATAGCCGCTATGGAGAATATTTAGGTACAGCACACACTAATGAAATGACACATAGATGAATTTTGACTCAGGCACACACAGGCGCGTGACAGTATGATAAGATTAGCGAGAGCACATCGAACCCTATTGTCTCAGTGCCCTTCATTTGGGTCTACGACCCAACGGAATTTATAATCTCATTCATGAAGACAAAAGAGGATTACTGGAGAGATTTCAAAGAAACGACTGTATAGAGTAAACCTACTGCTGTTTCTTTGTAGGTGATTGATGATTTCACAACCGAAAAGAAGATCACGTATCCATACCGACGCATTTAGACTGGTTTAAAAGGATTTCTACATTCAGAGTCGTGGCATGGAGGATGAAGCATAAGTACCAATTAATTGGATGAAAATAGCATCACAAACAAGTCTATCAATATGGCAATTATAATTATTAAGGTGTAAGTAATTTGTCTAGGCGCACTTCAGCTAATAGGATTATTATTCAAGTGACCTTGAGTTCAGAAACGCCTAAGGCTTTTATTTATATAATTTGCCAGGGAATGGGGTTGAAAAAAAGGTGTTTTGCGTTGATGATTAAGAACCAGTTTATTAACTGGAAGTGAAATAAATCATTGGCAAGAACTATACATCGTTTGTTAGCTTACAGTCAGTCAATTTGAAAACAAAATGTGTGACTTCGGTTAGTATTTGTTTTTCCAATTATTGATTCGATTTTGTATATTCAAGACTCACCGAGTTCAACAAGCGACACATTCTTATAACAATTATCACCTGAAAAGTAGTTTTCTAAATTTTAACGACCAAAATAAACAATTTTTTTTATGAAACATAGTTTTTTTTGACGATAGTCGTTTGAAAAGTCATAGTGTCTTAGTATGGGCCATGTGACCTGTTAACAATCGTGTCATATTGACGTCAGATTCTGTCTTAAAGATGACATTATTTTCGACGTCAGCAGCATGCCAAAAATTGACACGCTTTTTGACATTAGTAATATGCATAGTTGGTTAACGATGTAGACAATGCGCGCAAGCAGGTAGGGGTAAAGCTGGGCACGGACACATGGAACCAAAATAGAACACACATCGCCACGATTCAGTTGCGGACACATACGGCGTAAGCATAACGCAGAAGTCGTGCGTCCTATATAACTCACGCACATTTTTAATTTTGCGCCATTTAATAGTACAGTGATGCCAACAGCAAAAAAGATAACATTTCGGAGTTAGTAAAAATGAAGTGCTATACGAAAAAACAACATTGTTGAGCAATATTTTAGAAATAATGAAGGTTTTTCAGCTACAGTCCGTATTTTTCGAACAAAATATGGCCGTCAAAGTGATTTAAAACTATCAACTGTCAAGGGAATAATTGAAAACTTCAAGGAAACTGGATCAATTAAGGATCTTAAATACTCTGGGTGTCCTGTCACAAGTCGTTCAACAGAAAACATCGAAGCAGTTCGCGACAGTATTAATGACAGTTCAGGAACATCAATTTGGCACTGTAGTCAAGCATTGGTAATTTCGAGAAGCTCTCTACAGCGAATTCTTACGAAAGACTTGAAACTTCATGCTTACAAAGTTTAATTGACTCAAGAACTGGAAGACTACTAACCATGCAGCGCGAAGAGAATTCGTGGAATGGATTTTGGGACAACAAAAAGTGAATACTGATTTTTCGAACAAAATTATCGTTAGTGGTGAAGCTAATTTTCATCTTGATTTATGGCTTCGTTAATCGTCAAAGTTGTCGTATTTGGGGTTCGGAAAACGCAGGAGTAATTGTTGAGAAACAAATGTATCCACAACGCGTGAGTGTTTGGTGCGGATTTTGAGCTGGAGGCATTATCGGACCATTCTTCTTTGAAAATGCACCTGGTGAAGCAGCAACAATTAATTGTGTTTGTTATCGTGACATGATAACCCAGTGGTTTCCACTTGTCGATTTAAAATTGACAATTGACGTATTTGTATGCCAATTAAACAATTGGCAAGGAAAATAGGGAAAAATAGCTTGTCAATGAATTGACTAACAGCGTTTGCCAATAACTGACAAAGAAACCACTGGACAAGTGGAAATAGCTGAATTGTCAAACAAAATGTCACTTTTTCTATAATTGATATAGAGAAAATTTAATTGGCATCGAGTTCATAAGTTGGTCAATCAACTGACAAACGATTTTTTGCCAATAATTGGCATAAATGGAAATGAACTGACGTTGGTGTCGTTCAATGACATAAACGTGAGGGCTGTCAAACTTTGTCAATCAACCAATATGTGGAAACCCACTTTAAGTTGAAGGAAATTTCTGGGCAGGTACTTCTTCCAACATTTGGAGGAGATAGACAATACCAACTAAAAGGGGCTACTTGGTTTTGCAGGGAAATAGGGGCTTACTCAAGGGCAAGTGTTTAGATGTTTTTCCATTGTAGGTCACTGCAATTGATCGCGATGGGCCCTTAAGGACCATTCACATGAGAGCGAAACGAACGAATTGATGAAATGCGAATAAACCACTTTTTATATGCATTTATTTATAAACAGAAAATTCCACATTGTATT